>CM065379.1:12115000-12647500 GCA_033060915.1 Euryodendron excelsum | reverse complement strand
AAATTACTGCTAGAACCCCTGCTGGAAGGAAAAAGAACAAAAACACGGAAAAAAAAAACCCTGCTTGAAACTTGATGGGTGTCTTTGTGGTAGAGGAAGGTCATTGAACAGAGTGTACATCAAACCCCATGCTAGTCAAGCTACTTCGTCAAATTCATGGAGAACTACTTCTTCTGACTTTATTACCCTCTCACTCGGAGTTTGAGACTCTTGGGCCTCTTATGTTCATCTGAAACTATCTATCGACACTGCTGCTCCCAATTTTGCTCTATCGGGTACATGTGCCAAAGTGCCAATACATCACTTTTGACCATTGATTCACACTTGGTAGTCTGACTAGTGTCTCAGGATGAACTTATGAAGGTCATTGAACAGAGTGAGCATCAAACCCCATGCAAGTCAAGCTACTTCGTCAAATTCATAGGAAACTACTTCTGACTTTATTACCCTCTCACTTGGAGTTTGAGACTCTCAGGCCTCTTTTGTTCATCTGAAACTATCTATCGGCACTGCTGCTTCCGATTTTGCTCTATCGGGTACATCTGCCAAAGTGCCAATACATCGTTTTTGACCATTGATTCACACTTCTTAGTCTGACCAGTGTCTCAGGATGAGTTTTCTCTCATCAATATCCAGAAGGTTCCATCAGTGATTTGAATATTAAAATGTGTGAGATGTGTCATAATTTCTTAAGATCCAAGCTAGAGAATACTTTAAACCTTGCATTCTTTGCCAAATCCTCTACAAGCAATGAAACGGGAAAAGAAATAACTAGAATCTCATGAATAATCACCCACTTAATCTCAAAATTGTCAAGATAAGATACTTGGTGAAAACGAAAGAAGAAACACAACACAAATTTTTATAATTTTCACTAATTTATTAATCTTGGAAACAACAAAATAGAATTTCTAAAAAAATATAATATATTTTTCTGAAAAAATTGCCAGGAAAGAAGATGAAATTCTGCACATCTGTACCTAAATTATACATACCTATAGGAAACATATTGTGATTATTTTATTGTAAAATTTCCAGATTTCTTATTTTTCCTTTATTTTTGGGTAGATATATCAGGTATCACAAGGTACATTAGCATGTGCACGCATTGTTCATAGAGTACCATATTGCATGTATTATCCATTTCTAAATATAGGAAAGTACATAAATATTACAAACTGAATCAGAATAGTTCAAGATAACAATAAAATGAAAGACATAATAAATTTTCCAATACTAATATATTGTATTATCCATTTCTAAATATAGGAAAGTACATAAATATTACAAACTGAATCAGAATAGTTCAAGATAACAATAAAATGAAAGACATAATAAATTTTCCAATACTAATATATTGTATTACATGTATCACACTGCACTCATCACACAGAAAACAAATAAAATAAAAAAGGTACCCTACTATATGTTGTATGAAGCTAAAAACTTAATTGTACATGCGATGAACAAAAGCTTGAACTAAATAGCAACTTTAATCAAAGATAAATTTAAGACTAGACCATCAGTGGCGGACCGAAGAATTTTCTCTAGTGGAGGCGGAAAATACTATTTAATAATTATTTGTAAGTAAGATGATAAATTTCAAGAAATGCAAAGAATAAGACAATATTCAAAACTCTATGTATTGATATCAAATGTTTCTTACACAAAGCAACATTCAAATTAATCTGTCAAGTATTCGTTTCTTAACGTGTCTTTCCATAACTACATAAAAATAAATTGCAAGAAATGTTCATAAGTTTCACGACAAGACAACGATTAATCCAAGAATTAAACTAGACAATGGGGAGGAAAAAATACATTAACAACAATTAGGAAAAAATATATTCAAGAATTAAACACAAATTCTTCCATAAAAGGCAAGCAATTAGGAGATACATATATCAACAGCAGTTACAGCATCACAGGAGAACATATACAATTCTAATTTTTCTGTTAGGAGGAACAAAGCAAAGAATAATAGTCACAAGGCTCAAGTCTCAAGTCTCAGAACAAAACCGGGATTCTGCGTTATGAAATTTAGATTGCTAATACAGAATTATTATATACACAAATAGACTTTAACTAAATGAACTCACCAAGTTGGCTCAAAACAATCAAGACTTGGGTTTGAATTAAAAGCATATCTAGGTCTTCCTAAAACCTGAACAAGCTTTATGAAGTATTTGATAAAGTTCATCAAGTATTCGATTGAGTTTCGAGCCAACTCAGGAACTGCTCTCCCTTGGTCTCCACCTTGATCTAAGCTTTCTCTCAAAGTTATCCAAAACAGGCAACAGTTTCTCCAAAACTTTCCCTTGTGCATTTGTTACCAGTGAAAGCTTTTACCTGACGATCCTTCACCTTTGATTCTTCTAAGTTTCAGAGCGACATCAGTGGTCTTTATTTTCTCCAATTTTGGCTTCTTGAATCTTGAACAACATGACGATTCGAATAGGAGAGAGAGAGAGAGAGAGAGAGAGAGAGAGAGAGAGAGAGAGAGAGAGAGAGAGCAAAGTCGGAGTATTTTTAGTGCCTGGGACATTTTGTCCGTTTGGGTGTATTTTAAATGGGTATGGGTTTTTAGTTAGGTAAAAAAAATTTGAAATGGGTATTAGGTTTGGATTTCAGTTGGGCAAAATCCAATTTTCAAATGGGTCGGGTAAAAAAAATTTTTTTTTTCAAAATTCAATGGAGGCGGTCGACGCCACTTGGACACACGTCCGTCTGCCACTGTAGACCATAATGCTATTCAAATGGGAAAGTTGAACTAAAGTAGAGACATGAAAAAAGAATTAAATCAAATAATTATGTAAGATATGACAAACTACTCCACACATACACTTTTTCTTTTGTTTTTCCAATTTCCAACTAGGGATTCAAAATAAATGGGTGTGGAACGTGGAGGGGGGGCAGGATGATCGTGGAGCCCTTTGGGAAGTATGGTATGCATCGAGAAGGCAAGAAACCACTTGAGGTTCCTCATAGCACCCTTGAGCACCTAGGCTTGAGGCTAGGGCACCGCGTTGGTTAGCCTCAGCAAGCATGGCTCAACCCCAGAAGGGAACATCCAGACTCGCAGAGATATCTGATTGGTCTCCATGTCACTTCATGAGGTGACCCGTGGTCCCAAATTTGTGGAGAAAATGATATGGCGATGACGTGACATACCTACCCACAATGAGAAAGAAAGACCATGCCATTTCATAGGTTTGTTATTATGTAGGAGCAATATGGACTATATCTCACAGCCATGAAATTTTACAAGTGGCAAGTCTTACTGATTTTTTAGTAGAGTCAGTAATCAATTGTTACGTAGCTTAGAAAGTTGACACTACAGATATTGTGTCAAGGAAATATGTTTTGACTGCATTGTTACTTGTTAAGATATGCAGGGTAACATCCTAATGTTAAATAAGAATGACATGGGAAAGTTCATATTTTGTATAAAAAGTTGTGTAGCCTACTATTGATCTCCCTGAATATCAATGAGAGTAACAATGGAAGAAGGTCAAACTCCCAATTAAAAATTATTTCCATAGGACTCCTCACGTCGAAGTTGAATGACTCCTAATTCTCAATCACAAGTTGACTTGGTTGTGACAAGGATCCTGTGGTTAGAAATCTATAGTGGTTTTGTTGGCCCCAGTTAAGTGATTGCTGGACTATCCATCTCTGATTGATCCATACTTCTTGATTTTGACTTCCAAATAAATATTACATATGAACTTGGAAGTCATCATTATATTGAAGTAATAGATTAACTGCACATACCCACAAGTGAATTTAAAGAAACATTAAGTACCATCGCACTGCACAATAAAGAGTCAATTGGTGAATATTCAGTCAAGTTTTGTTCACCCCAAGCATGTAAATATTCATAAATCAATTCCAATATAGAAGTAGATTGTAGACTAAACATGGAAAGTAAAAATATTGAACAATGCTCAAAAACATAACTATGAACAATGAGGGCACATCACCATTGAGGAAAGGGCTTGAAGCCCAGCAGAACGCAAATGCTTCACCCTATCATCCTCCCCCATTTCTTGAGCTAGAAGACAAAGTTTTGGAATCAAGCCTTCTAAGTTAAACATGTAAGTACCATCTCGCTGCACAAAACAATAATGTTACATAAGCTTACTGGTTCATTTAGGAAGAATCTTGCAGGCTTGACAATATCTTAACTCCAAGGCAGTACTTCCACAAATAAAAAAGTGATGCACTGAAAAGGAGAGAACAAACAAATAGCTCCCACCTGATTAATTATGAACTCAAAAAGAGTCTGGCATCCAATAATTCGAATATTATCATGCCTTGTTTGATCCAACAAAATCTGTATGATGCCGAGCAAGCTACTTGCAAACAATGGCCTGACAAATTTTCATAATGTTCAGTTCAGCACTTTGAGATGTAAAGAAATGAAATGAACACTCTACTGATGGTGCTAAGCATTAAATGCACTGGAAATACTTCAGTGAGTAATGTTTATCCCAATGTTTCAAGTTCTTAATCTTCAAAAATGATCAGATGCTCTGATATTGTTCTGATGCTGGTATGTTCACACGGTATTTTGTAACACATTGAGAAGTTGAATATTATATATATTTTGCAAAAAGTGTCCATTTTGAAGTTTTTGCTAGGACACTATACTGGATCCAAAAGCACAAAATCTACAGAACATAATGTAAAAAGGAAAAAAAAAACAACTGACAGATGAGGAAAATAGAGATAAAAAGCTCTGGTAACAGTCTTGCAGCAAAACTCTCCAATTTTTGTCCCCAATCTTTTCCATGACTTTTTCACAAAGTTTTTCTGACCTAATGTATAATTCAAACAGCAAAAAATCCATAATTAGCTCACATAATGGAATGAAATGGTGCTCATTTTTTATTTGAATTTCTTTTTCATAACAGGAGGTAATTATGGTGTACATCATTGGTGCAAAATTTTAGTTGGAACCGGATTTAGCAAATCCTGTGAGATAAAATGGACCCAGATGGCCCAAACCGACCCAAACCAAGTGTATCAAATTGAGCATGGCCTAATTTTGCCAGCCCAAGCAGATAAAAGGAATTCAGGTTTGGTGGGGGAGGTCTGGCAATTCAGCTTAAGCAAAGTCTGTCATACCTTGGCTTGTGGTCAGATTCCAACCTGAGTAATCTGATCCAATCTGCCTGAATTAGATTCCTAGTTTAACAGGTTGAACTGTACAACCAGATACCTGATTGGGCATTTTAAAACAATCTAGAAATGAGTCTTTGTTGAAAGGTTTACAGTAAGTAGTGTTTTGAGTTTTAGTTCTAGCATTTCCTTCACATGTAGTTTCTAAAGTTTGCATGCATTTGAATTTAGTAGAGCTATCACCTGAGCTAAAAATAAATATAACAGGCTCTAATAAATGCAATTCAGCTCTTAGCTTCCACAGAAGCTTTTAATTCATAATCAAAAGAGTTAACTCATTATGGGAGGAGAAAGTATTCAGGAGAATGATTCCGCAGAGGCCGCCGTAAAAAACATCTGATATCTTCTAAAAAGCTGGTTTTCAAAGGGCTTATTAAAATGACAAGAGAACTTGTGATGCAAGTACGAAAATTTTTGTAATAGCGATATTCCAATAAACTATAAAGAAAACAAGCCCAAACAATGCTCGAGCACACTTGTTTGATACCAAAAGGAAGAACTCACATTTGCTCCTTACAAGATACTAACAACTTCCTGTAGATACAGAGGACAACTTTTACAGAATGAAAGTGCTCACTTCTCAAGTCCCTGTAACACCTTTGTTCAAGAGAACTTGTGATCTGATAATAAGATTCCAAAATTTCATCAATACAGAAATCGAGCAAAAATAAAAAACCAAAAAAGATAAAGATGTATATATTTCATTGAATTGATTTGACTGCTGAAATAAATGACTGCAAGTAGTTTACAGCAGGAAAATATTATGATGCTTGTCTCCAAATAATACATTTTAAGTAAGCAACCAATAGAGGGAAAATGATGTCAAACGTTTGAACTCTACCAGCACTTCACACCTCTTTCTCACAAATATTTTTTACATAGCATGTGCTTCACAATAACAACTTATATAAGAAAGGAAGGGGGACACCAGATTTTTCCATGCGGTTGCGAGCAACAAATTCAAAAGGTATGATATTTTGAATGAGAACATCCAGAGAAAAAATAAAACAGGAAAGTAGAAATCCAAATGGCCTGGCAAAGAAATCATTCTCAGTTCCAAAACCCAAATTTCCATCCACCCACGGCAACCGTTCATGCATGTAGAAAGGCAATGGGAGATTTATTTAGAAATTTTTTTAGAAAAAGTGGCTTAACACAAGTAGATACGTATGAACATAGCAATATATTTATTTAGGAACTATCTGGAGAGAGAATATTATGACAACAAGCTAGTTCTCTCCCACAACACTAGAATTGGATTAAACAACCCACAAATATGCTGTTGAATATTTACTGTATTGATCAAAGGATTTGATGCCAAAAAATAAGATACACACCATAAAATGCATATACAAGAAAAAAACCATTGATGGGCCACCTATGCCAAATTGCATGTGGAACATTAAGCTAACCCACCATTAATGTACTTGCCTACAAAGCATCAGTGTACTTGTGACACAGAATGGAAACGCGAAAGAGAGTTGTGGCAAACGTCAATAACCTTAGAATAACTTGGTGCACCAAGAACAAGAGAAAAATCTCTAAAATCTGAAATTATATTGATCAAAAGTCATCTATTACATCAAGAGAGCCTCTATATATAGGCTAAAGAGAAGTGGTGAACAAGTAATACCAAATAGGAAACTAAACACATAAGGAAACTAGCTAAACATACAAGGAAACTAGCTAACTAGGAAACCATAGAACTATAAAACTATAGAAGTAGGAAACTAAACTAATCTATCAAAACAGGTGGCTTAAAAATGGAAACATATTAGTAGAAAAATATTGCTAAATAAAACGTAGTAGTTTCAGACTTTTTCAGCATAGGCGCGACTTGGCATACCCGTGCCCTGTCAAGTCGTTCTATGAATATTTCTACAATCTTGTCCTACATAAGTCCTTTCCACTTGAAAAGAACTTGACCTCGAGTGATAGCACCTTCCATTCATACAACCCATCCTTCATTTTGAAGGCGGTTTTCCACTCGTTTTTGGGTCGGATCCGAATATGATGGTAACGATTGCGTATTTCAGTCTTTGAAATAACGTGGTTCTAGGCAGTATGTCCAATATATCGTCCAAGCACAGGACAGGAAATCTGTATCGGATAGTGATTTTGTTGATGGCACGACTTTCAACACACATGCACCAACTTTCATCCTTCTTTGGCATGAGCAAGGCTGGCATCGCAGATGGACTCATGCCCTCCTGAATGAAAGCTTTGTGTGGTTACTCTTCGACCTTCTTTTGCAAGATCTCATGCTCCTGAAGACTCATGTGTGGTAATGTGGAAGGTTCAGTAGGCCCGCTCCTAGTACACTAGCCTCTTGGACACAAAAATTTTCGCAACTGTCGATGTCCATGATCAAGTCATAGACCTTTTGATTAATGGTACTCCGAGATCGAAAAATGTTGTTGCGCTGGTCTGACTAGGGTTGCTTTGCTGTATAAAGAACACGCTACAACACATAATTTACTCTTTTCCCTTCTTCGTTATATTCCAAGTCATCTCCACGTGTTAGGTGTTGTGGTCGAGGACACCTTTCTGGAACATGAACGGGTCTGTTAATAGGTTAACCTCGAGCAACTCCCCCAGCTCCATGCCTGTTGTTTAATGAATTTTTGTTGACATTGAGTTCAAGCCTCAATTGTGACATTCATGCATTCATTATAAGCATTTAATTTAATTAAGCATCGGTTAGCCTAATCAAGGGCTTAATTAGCATGATTTAATATTCATAATTTTCTTGTATTTTCATTTGTAATTAAACTTGATTAATTAACTTAACTAAGGATTAATTAGTGTTAATCAAGTGATTATGTTCACCTACTTAGTCATAGAGGTGCTTGTTAGTGTGTCTTGTGAGGGTGACACCTAGTTGTGTGCTTCACCAACAAGGTGAGTGCATGTGTGTGTGCCATGTGTTGCATTAGATACAAAGCTATATCTATTTGTCTTGATTTGAATAAGAGATAGAAGAGAGGAGCTTGTTAGAGAATGAGAAGTTTGTTAGAAATCTGATTGCTTTGAGAGAAAGTGAAAGAAAAAGAGAGAGAAAAGGGAAGAAAAGAAGAGAAGGAAGAAAAAGTGACTTGTGTAATCCTTACCCTTGGTAAGAAATGACATCTTATGTCTTATTCTTTTCATTTATGTGTCAGAAATCTTCTTTAAACAATTCCATGCTAGTGATTTATGCATTAAATCCTATATTAAGAGAGAAAGAGGAATTTGAAATAATATAGGGCTGAAATTTGCATGCTGTAGTCAGCACTATTACACTTTGGGAAAACAGTCATAACTCTCACTAGGAAACTCCAAAACTTGTTCCATTTGATTCCTTAGAAACTAGACTTGTATATCTTTCCATTGATATAAGGCTTGTAACCTAGATCATTGTAGATTGATTCAGATTTCAGTTTAAAATTACCTTAAAAATGCTGTCTGTAACTTTCATTTTCAGATTATTTGGCTCATATTCAAGTGGGTATATCTCCTTCACCCGAAGTTCATTTTGGACCTATAACCTATCAGTTTAAAGGCCTTTAAGTCTACTTTCTAATGGCATTAATTTCAGTAATAGATTCTTACCATTCTAAAAGATACGAGGGAAAGAGTACACCTGTGTTAAGTGTTCACTGTCGGGTAATCTACATTTTGGGTTTCTTATCACTTTAAGTGAATCCTTATCTGTTTTTGAACATGTTAATGAGATTAGGAGTTCTTTAACTTAGAATGAGTGAGTTTTGCATGCACCTACATTCCATGTGCATTGATGATAATGTATACGTGTGGGAAGTGGACTTTGCATTTAAATGCATGGATATGAGAATGTGAATCCATTATTCATTGCATCATGTGTTTTAACTTGTGTTAGGTCAAGAGAGTCCTTTGCCCACTTCAGCTCCGTCTAAGGATTAGAGAGAACTAGAGTTAGGCGGCAATTGGTGTAAGGTGAGTATATGGAATTATATGAACTGAAAACTTAACTATACTATGATTATGAATCTTATGTTTCTTTATTGAAATGGAATGGTTTTATTTATGAAAGTAGTTTTGTGAAATATTATAGTTATTGGATCAAGCATGTTTCTTAAATGCAATGATGGATTCATGCTATTATAGCCTTGTTGCCTAGCTTCCGGGCTTCATAGGGAAGGCTTAGCGGGGGAGAAGGATCCCTACTATTGGAAAAATAATGAATGACCCTGAACTCTGCCAACATCAATAGTTGAGCCTATAATCAAGGTAACAATACTATTACAACTTTGGCTATATGGAATGAGTTTGTTGAACCCAAAATGGATGTTGAATACAGTTTGATTTTAAGACAATTATATTTCATTGATAGATCAAATTATATCCTTATTATGGATGATTTCTACTAAAATTCTCTTCGGGAAAGTTATTTGAATTTAATCTTGATCCATAACTATTTTACTTGTTTTCTATTTACATGGTTCCAACATACTAAGCGCGTGGTTAGCTTACTCATTCTATAGGAACACATTTTAAGTGTGCAGTAGTAGAGGTGGTCCACTGAGCAACTGGAGTCTTAGAGAGGTGGAGTTTTGTGAGCAGTGCTCAATGTATATTTTGTCATCTTGTAATGAGATGTTTGGTACATTATTGTACATATGTTGTTGGTTGTGAGATGATGTTTCAAGGTGTGATACTTTAATGTTTTGTAACTGAGATTAGTGATGTTTTGACGAGTGTATTACAGTATCTTAATATCTAGCAGTGTTTTGTCTTTTGATTTTATCTTTAATCAAGTTATTTATTTTTAGTTATGTGTGAGAGTTAGCAGGTTTTGCCATGTACCATTTTAGGGACAGCATCATTTAACCACCTGAGATGGGGCGTGACATCAATAGTGCTTCACGAATCTTTATGAGTTGCTGCAGTCGTGTCTCTATCACTGCCCAAAAGTCTAAAATTATATTGATCGTGTTAATGTGTATTATTTTCCTACTCCTTATAAGGGTAGTCTTGTAATCTTGTTATATGATTTGATTAGTGTATATGAAAGTTAAGGTGTAGGATTTAATTATCAAACCCTAAACCAATACCTTTCTCTACCTTCTCTCTGTATCTCTTCTCCTCTTCTTCCCTCTTTCCATCTAACCCTTATTTGCACTTCAACTTGGTATCAGAGCATCCGATCCACTACCTAGAACACATCAGAGTAGTCTGGACATCATTGTACAGTAATTATCTAGGGCTGACGTCAGCAGCCGTACAGTGGTCGATGGTCCAGGACCACCCTATCTGAATTGATTTTTGATTCTGAGTACTATGGTGATTTTTCCAGAATTTTTTGAAGCCATTTGCTGTGAATTTTCAATTTTCGGATTTTTCAACTATTTTTGGCTCTATTTTTTCGATCTGTTGTTTCCTTCACCACCCAAGATTTTTGATGCTTCTAATCTTCCTCATGGGTGTCGAAATGAAGATTTAGAGGCTCTCTTGGTGATTGCTTGTTGATTTATTGGGTTTCGTTGGATATTTCTGCACCTTTTTTGGTTCGACTTGGAGTTTTTTGCTCTGTTTTGGTTCAGATGTTTAGTCCTTGGTGGTTGCTTCTCTACCTTCTTAGGTGCTGATAAAATGTTCTAGAGGCTCTTTTTGGTGGCTTCTTGATTTCTTGGTGTTGTTGGCTGTTTGTGCACAAAGGTGACCAACAATGTTCTAGTGGCTCTCCGATTACTCTTTGTTGATCTGTTGCATCTCTTGTGGCTCACTTCTGGTGTAGTGCCTTGCTTTCTCTTGGTTGCTTGTGCCATTTTTGCCTTCTATGGCTACTTCAAAGGCTTCCGATTCCTAACCTCTTGAATACAAAGGTTCTTTGCTTAGGGAGGATGACTTGCCTCGCTCCATTACTTCTAAGTGATTAGATGGGTTAAACTACCTTGTCTGGGCCCATACGATGAAAGTTTTTCTTCGTGAAAAAAAAAAACTAAAATTCATCAACAGTTTACCTCCTCCCCCTGAGGACCCACTGTCTGATGAATGGCTGAGTGAGGATTCCATTGTTATGGGCTGGTTGTGGCACAGTTTGGAGCCTCATATTGCCACTACCGTTGAATTTTGTGATTCTTCCAAAAAAATTTGGGATTCTCTTGCTGAATCTTTTTCACAACAGAGTAATGTTTCTCGAGTCTTTGAATTGTATGAGAAGATCTTCACTACTAAGCAGTTTGGCAAGCCCTTATTTGATTATTAAAGCAGCCTAAAAAATTTGTGGGAGCAACTGTTGCAGTTTTGTCCCTTTACTTCTGATTTGGAGCAACAAAAATGCCATTGGGAGGATTTTATGATTGTTTCCTTGCTTTTTGGCTTACACACCTCACTTCATGGCTTTAAAGATCAGATTCTTGCTAGTGAGACTCTCCCTATTGCTGCCAATGCCTATTCTCGTCTTTTACACTATTCTTTGGGCCAGTCCTCCTCTATTGGTGGCTCTACTCCCCCTACTTTGAAGTTCTCTGCCTTGGTCACTCAGAGTGGTTTTCGTGGTACCTTTTGTAGTGGGTCTCGTAGTCGTCGTAGGAACCGTAATCCTCGTGGTGGCGAACATTCTCGTGGTGGTGGAGGTTCTTGTGGCCACAATAATAGTAATCAAGGCTGTAATGATCTTAAGTGTACTCATTGTGGTGGTACCAATCATACTGAGCCATGGTGTTAGACGAAGTATGGGAAGCCGGACAGTGTCAATCATGTTACTGATGCTCTTATCACTCAGCTTAATGATATTAACCAAAATCTAAGTACTGCACTTCCCTCCTCATCTGTTACTCGGCTTAACGATGTTGTTCAGACGTTGCGTACTGTTCTTCCTTTCTCTTCCACTGTTACTTTAGCTAATTCAAGTAATATTGCTTTTGTGGCCACTTCCTCTTCATCTTGGGTCATTGATTCTAGAGCTAACTCACATATGTCTGGTAACTCTTCCTTATTTTCTAATTTGCATTCTCTTAACCAACATATTGTTTTGGCTGATGGATCCTCTCGGCCTGTTGGTGGTAAAGGGGTTTTGCATCCTAATGCCTCCTTCTTTTTACCCTCTAGTCTTTATGTTTCACAGTTTCCATTCAATTTGTTTTCAGTTAGTCAACTGACTAAAGTTTTACATTGTTCGATAACCTTTACTCCTACTTTATGTGTCTTTCAGGACCTCAAGACCAAGAAGAGGAGTTCGGGGCATGAGAAGGACGGCCTGTATTTTCTAGATTCAGCCTGTTCTCCTCCTACCACTTCACCTGCATTAAGTGCTACCGTCTCTCATCTCCAATGGCATTTTCATTTGGGTCATCCTTCCTTAGCCAAACTTAAGTCAGCTATTCCTAATTTAAGTCATGTATCTCGTTTAAAGTGTGAAGCTTATCAATTAGGAAAGCATCATCGTAGTTCATTTCCCAGTCATGTTGTTCGTCGTCAGTATGAGTCTTTTGATGTAGTCCATACGGACATATAGGATCTTTCCTGAACTTCTACTGTTAATGGATTTCTCTATTTTGTTATATTTGTTGATGACTATTCCCGCATGATTTGGTTGTTTTTACTAAAATAGAGATCTAAACTACCTTATATTGTTTTGCTCTTTTATAATGAAATCTTTACTAAATTTGGCAAACGTATAAAGATTTTGCGTTCTGATAATGCCTTAGAATATACCCAATCTATTCTCCAGTCCTTCTGTGTTGATCGTGGCATTATTCACCAAACGAGTTGTGTTCATACATTTCAACAAAATGGTGTTGCTGAACGCAAACATCGTCATTTATTGGATATTGCTCGCACCATGTTATTTAACATGCAAGTTCCAAAACATTTTTGGGGGGATGTTGTTCTTACTGCTTGTCACCTTGTTAATTGGATGGCTTCGGCAGTTCTAGCTAACAAATCTCCTTTCTCTCTCTTGTATCTTGATTCTCCTCCATTTTCCATTACCTCTCGTATATTCGGTTGGGTTGCATTCATTCATAATCTTAATCCTGGTTTAGATAAATTATCTCCTCAACCTCACAAGTGTGTTTTCCTTGGGTGCTCTCGGACTCAAAAAGGCTATCGCTGCTATTATCCTCCTTCTCGCCAATACTTTGTGAGCGTTGATGTTACCTTTTTTGAGTGTACACCCTTCTTCTCTAACCCAGGTCAACACTTGTTCGCCGACCTTATCTGTTGTCGTGAGGGGGAGCACTCTTTTCCTTTCCCTACACTTCCCTTACCCGTGTCGTCCTCACTCCCTTCTTCCAATTTTTCCCCCGCTCTTAATCCTCCATTGCAGGTTTACCAGAGATCCAGCACTCGCCCGGTTGTCCCTTATGGCCCAACCTCTGCATCTTCTTCGTCTAAGGTCCTTGCTGATCCTATCTCTTCTTCCGAGCCTGGCGATCTACCCATTGCTTTACTCTGAGGTAAACGCACTTGTACTCAACATCATATTGCTCAGTTTGTGTCTAAACATATTGAAGTTGATTGTCACTTTATTTGGGATCTTTTTCTGCGCAAACAGATAGCTACACCCTATGTCCATTCTGACTCTCAATTGAGTGATATTTTCACGAAGCCGTTACCTTGTTCTACTTTTCAGTCTTTATGTTCCAAGTTGGGTATATTTGATTTATATACTCCAGCTTGAGGGAGCGTGTTAACGTGTATTATTTTCCTACTACTTATAAGGGTAGTCTTGTAATCTTGTTATATGTTTTGATTAGTATACATGAAAGTTAAGGAGTAGGGTTTAATTATCAAACCCTAAACCTATTCTCCTTTCTCTACCTTCTCTCTGTATCTCTTGTCCTCTTCTTCCCTCTTTCCATCTAACCCTTATTTGCACTTCAACTAATCGAAAGTCATTTACTACATCAAGAGAGCCTTTACATATAGGCTAAAGAAGAGTGGTGAACAAGTAATACCTAATAGGAAACTAAACACATAAGGAAACTAGCTAAACATTTAAGAAAACTCACTAACTAGGAAACCATAGAACTAGAAAACTATAGAATTAGGAAACTAAACTAATGTGCCAAAACAGGTGGCTTCAAAATGGACACATTTAAGTAGAAAAATATTACTACATAAAATGTAGTAGTTTTAGAATTTTTAGCGTAGGCATGACTTAGCGTACCCATGCCCTTGTCAAGTCGTTCCATGAATTTCTCTACAATCTTATCCTACATCAACTTGTCTAAGAAGCACGAACACTTTTAAGAAGATGCCGCTTCTGTGTCGGACACTACACCGACACGTGTCAAATACACGTCCAAACGTATCATATTGTTTCTTGTTAGATATCGAGTGGTCCGTGGATCCCAAGCAAGGCGCCTATGATTGATCGACCCAGTAATTAAAAGGGTGTACGTAATGAGAATAGATATCTCAATTAGTTGGTACCCCTTGGGTGTCTATGTAAACCCCAAGGCAACCAATATTGATTAACACCATAGAGTTCACTCTCTCTCTACAATACTGCAAGCATTTGGAGAAGGCTCTAGTGCCATGGATGTGTAGTGTTATTTGTACTACATAATAATCACTCCAACATAAACATCAATGAAGTTATGTGAATTCATAGAGCATGTGAGACATCCTCAATCTATTCCTAGTTTGCATTCGGTTTTGGTCTGAATAAGGTACGCTTTCTTGGTTTTTTGCTTCTGCATTACTTTACGATTTCCCACATTGGTATCATAGCCATATATGGTGTTTTTGTGCTTTCATATATGTACGTGATGATATAGACGCATTAGAGAGAGTAAAACACATTGTTTATTTTGGCCTAGCTTTTTTTTTTTTAGCTTATAAGCAAAAAAGCCAGAAAAAAACTTATCTTTAGCTTATAAAAGTAAAAAAGTAAAAAAATTCTAGCTTTTTTGCTTTTAAGCCAAAAAAGCAAAACCAAAAAAGCTGTACTAAATGGGCATTTCTTCATTTTGAAAGTGAAAAAGCTCCAAGTGGGTGTTAATGTAGTCAAATAAATAGCCCCTCTTTAAGTGATAATATCTACAAAATTTCATGGTCAAAGGATTTGTAGATTGAGAGAAAAATCAAATTCTAATTGGATAATCCGAATCTTTGTTGGATTTGTTCTCTCTTCACGCTGCTTTTCGAACTATGAAATTCAGTTTGCATCATTAGAGTTTGTGGATAGAAAGTCATGAATTTTAGAACAAAATCTGGACGAATTCGGTTTTGAAGAGGAAGATGAATAGTGTTTGTTGAACTATTTCCAATCACGACAAATGGCATGTCTGGCCCACACACAAATAATAATCGTGAGTTATAACACTTTACCCTCCACACTAATACACTAACAAGACCTGGACAATTCCAAAACTGCATGCAAAGTGGGAAGCAAATGTCCAAAAAGTGGGACATGCACGTTCCATCACGGGCCATGAGGCCACCATTTCCTGGTGTTTTAGCGCGTGAACAACCGTGTGTGTTTTGGTGTTTTAGCGCATGAATTGAGGCTGTTTTGGCACGTGAAGCATTGTGCTGAAGAAGTTGAGACAACCCACCCCAAGCCCACATGCACATGTGGCGCTTGGGAGGAGTGCATGCGGGGGCTATTGTTCTCTTTTTGTTACGCCATTTTCACCAGCCCTCTTAGAATTCAATTGTCTATTTTTTAGGTTATGTTTACATAACGTTTTAAACCACTAGAAAAATTACTATTTTTAAAAATGTTTTCCATATAATATATATATATATATATATAATGAAACACTCTGGCTTCCGTGTGTGGTGATGCATGCCACATGGTTCTGGCACTTAGTTCCGAAAAGAATGCATTATGTTCTCAAATATAGTGTAGTGATGCCTAGACATCTAAAAAAGTAATTCAATTTTTCTAGTGGATTTTAATTGTTTTTTAAAATTCTAGAAATTGAAATAAATGCATGTTTGCTTTAGTACATAATGATTTTCTGTTATGTAGTGATGTAGCACAGTGCATATTTGTCGTCACTTTTATTTCATACGTTGTATGGCATTTTTCTTCATTTATTAAACCTTTGTGTGGAATTTCGGAGTTTTCATTTCATTGTCTATTGTGAAATGGAATTTAAAGTTGTTGGCACGTCTAAAGATACCGTACTTAGTGGGATGTTTGTTCATCAAGATAATTTACATATTTCACTCCCAAAAACTTAAATGTCACGTTAAGTTGGAGGTTTTATCAGCCTACACCAATTAAATTAAAATTTTGGCAATAATGACCTGTAGTGCGTGAGATGTTGGTGAGAAGTGGACTTTCGATCTTATGGTTTGTCATGGTTGTCATTATTTAATCTAGATTTATGCTGCAAAATCGTCTATTGTGCTATTGTCCAATGTGCATTTCAAGACGATCTCTTACATGGGTGTTAGTTTAGAAAACTATGTTTGACTTAAGATAAAGTAGAAATTTTGGATTGTAATAACTGTAAAATGGCACCTTTAAATTGAAATACTTAGAAGAGCAATAGTCTAGGAAACTACAGATCAAGACATGGATGTGTCTGAGCATGAAATATAAGAGCGCCATGGCGTTGATGCCTATTGTAATTAGCACAAGAGGGATTGTTGTATGCGCTATGATAAGTGGCATACGCAATGTTTTGATTGATGAGTCAGAATGAGACTGCATATGAAGGAACACTCTAATTTCTTTTGGTTTGATCTTGATGCAATGAGGGTTAGCAGTTATTTAATGCTTATTCTAAGAGTTGCATCATAGGATGAAGCAACGTTTAATGGTTTAAGTGTCATGTCAATCACGAAACATGAAGTTTATGATCAAACTTACAAAGAGTGTGTCCAAGAAGTAATTTGTTTTATGTTCAAGTTTTGTGAACAAATAGAGCATAACAAGATGTCTTGAAAAGTGTTGGATGAGCTCTTAAGGCTGCTAAATCCAGTTGCACTATTTTTAAAAAAGTACATAGATAATGCTGCTTTGGGATAAGCACCAAGTGGCAGCAAAATCCAATTTTACTGCTTAACGATAAGTGCCTAGGAGCAGCATAATCTACCTTGGTTATTTGATTCAGTCAAGCGCACAAGTGAGGCATTGGCGGCCACATAAATTCTGTGAGCTGTTTCCAAGCAGGTTGTCAATTCTAGGCTCTCGCATTGCAAAGGCAACAGCGGTAAAAGGTCAAGACTATGATGGTAGAGATGAGTTCAGGTCACTTTGCTAATGACAACACTGAAGGAGAGAGTGAATACGCTCTAGCTTAGTTTCTTATATGGTCTGTTGTAAGATCAATTATGGGTTAGTTGTTTGTTCTCTACTTATGTGGATAGCAGAATAAGAACAACTAATTAGAGAGCAAGAAATAGCGATAGCTTAGTGAAGTATCATAGATGGAAATATGAGATCACAAAGGGAGATTTTTCTAACATGTTTGTGCCTGTAGTTAGCACTAACAAGCTAGACATGCGTTAGGAAGCACTTGATATTTCAAAGACCTATTTAGCGAGAGTTCTTCTCAGTTAGTATCAAGCTTAATCTGAATTTTATAATCCAATCTTTGGAGATTTAGAATGTAGCATTAATGTTGTACGTCGTTAACTTGTCTATGTGATGATGAGTTTATATTTTTTGAGAAAATGTGCTAGATTAGGTCCTATAGGACATATAGGGCATCTATACTCAAGCAAATTAGTCCACTCTGATGTGTTCGACTCTATACGTAAGAGGGTTAGGATGATAGCTTCCTATTTCATCACATACATAGACAACTTTATGTTACTGTTGGGCATCTGTATTCATGTCATTTGTTGGGATTCAAGACCATGCCTATTGGTATTCCACATATCAGAAGTACTAGTGGCTTCATATATCGTGTAATGAGGTTGAGAGTGATTTGGACTAGAGTATTGAGGCTCTAATGACTAAGTAAGGATGCAAGCATATATTCAAGCAGTTTAGATGGCTCTGTGATAGAATAAAGGAATGTTTTAGGCAAGTTATTGTTTCTAATACTTTGCAGCATGATAGTACAGCAAAGATAAAGATCAGTCATTATCCACATGGTTGAGTTGATAATGGAACAATATGCCCTTCACATTCCTATAGGAGAGATGCAACTTTGCTTACTGCCAAATCCCTAACCATATGCTCTCTCGATCGGTTCCTTCCATACTAGTTGAGTTATGGATCGACAAATAACCTTTTTAGGTAATCTGTCTATTGGATCATTGGCACATGTTCTTCTCATATTGTTTGGGAAATTCTTGAAACACGTTATTATATGTTATCTAAGAACTCTAAGAGCCTTGTGATCCAATGGAAGGCACAATTTGTTGCCTAGTTGGGAATGCAGATTCTTTTGGAGCAACTTGATTACTAGTGAACCAGTTTCAATACAATAAGTTTCTCAAGAGTCAATAGTCTCAACTGCTCGGTAGCATAGTAAACAGTTCCAAAAATGTCACTATTGTGATTGATAAGGAATCTTGCCATGATTGTTCCGCAAGATGACATTGAGCTTTGGGTAATGCCAAAGGCCTCGTCATCCCTTACCATTATAGTGGATCGATGTTGTGCATGATCAAAGGAGTCTATAAGGACAACCAATTCTAGGACTTGGTTGACTCCCATATCAGTGCACAGTTGATAAGTATACTTGGGTTCTTTTAAGTCATGCACAAAGTGGAGAATTGCGGCATCATTCATGAAAAGTGGCAAGCCTTGTGGCAAACAATTCACTTTCATCCTTGAGAAAGATATGAACTTTTAAGGAATGCTTCTCCCTGGGAGTGAGATATGTGACTAAATTTGTCGAATTCTAGCTATCTTGCAATAGATAGAACTTTGCATTTTGCCATTTGGGCATACGACTATACTTCTAGCTACCATGCTCGAGCTTGTCTGTTTGTAAAAGCTTCAACCTCTAAGAGGGATGAGAAGGAGCAAAATTCATGAAGGAAGCCAATCAAGAGATACCAGTTCAAATAACAAGGATAAGTTTTTTGTGATTACTAGGAGAAAGCAGTATAATTAAGAGAGTAGCTGATGGCATAATAGCCACTCTCTGATGTTAGAAAAATAAGACCTGACAGATGCTCATATTTTTAGTTAAAGAAAGTCCTGATTTATGTTATCCTAGACGAACTTTTATTAAGAGTGTTTTGAGAACTTCAACATGAGACAGAAGTGCAAGAGCAAACCTCTGCTCTCCCCTAAATAGCTCAGAGAGAGAGAGAGAGAGAGAGGCATGAAATACTCGATTAGTTCTTGTTTCAGATTTTTTTTTTAATTCATTTTGTAGCACTCAATCTTTAGCACTTCTATGGGATCCAAATGAAAAACAAATAACAGTTTTTTAAAGCATATCAAGAGAAGCAGGAGCAACAAATAAATTGCTACAAAAAAATCTAAACTTCTTCATGTGTTATATTCAGAAAAACGAGTCAAGTAGCTTTCTAATAGAAAGGTAGATCTAAAAATAATTCATTAAAGAAGTCCTTTGGTAGTCTTCACCCACTTGGAACTAAAACCTCCCCAAGTAGCATGGCTAGCAAGAAAAAGATCACAGTGATCAGAAAGGAGAGAAAAGAAAAACATAGAGATTAAAGACTCTAATACAGGTATGAAGAAAGCAATAACCACGCAAAGAGAAGAAAATTTTCTAAAAAGGTTGAGACATATCATCATTTAAAGCAGCTTTAAGAGGCACAAATACATAACTACTACATGAAGATATGAAGAACACGCAGCATCCTAAACTGTTCTCTCAATTGTTGCATAAAAACATAATGATGCCGCAAACAAAACGAAAAAGAAAAACGTGTATAATTTGTAATTTATTAATCAATAATAAGAAGTCGAATATTTAAATGTCAAGATTCAAGAGTTATATTGAAAAATAGTTGGTTGTGAATTTAAACATTTTCAATCCAGCAACTAGATTGTCCATAGATCTCAAGCCAAATGCTTCAAGTACACCATATGCAAAAAAGGAATGAACAACAATGAACCATGATTTCATGAATTTCTGTAAAGAAGATAGTGTAGTAGCTTGAGTCATAGCATGTGCAAGAGATATGCAATATCAGAGCTCAGGATTAGACAAAAAAGCTCATACCTTTGGAATACGAAGAGGATTTTTTGAAGCATATTCACAGAGTTTACCGATTTTTCGATCATTAGGTTCTTCATCCTGCAAAAATATAGAAGAGATGATTCAATAATAGAAAACTAAAGAGATTCAGTACGTGTTTCTGAAAACCAAAATATCATTTATAAGAACTTTTTTTGTGTGTGACAAGCAGACAGTTTCCAAGGGATATAAACAAATAATAGCTGAATCGTGATTCCGATATCGGACCTACCAAGGGCATATCCACCAATACATTGAATATTTAGTTTCCAGTGTAAGATGAAAAGATTCTTTTAAAGAGAAAAAAGAATTGAATAGAAATATCTAAACCATGAAGTTAAGTATAGAGCTAACTTTTTAAAAACAAACATTTATCTAAAGCTGATGAAGTCATAGCCTCTTCATATGGAGAGAATCAATAAATAATTGAGAAATAAAAGTGAAAAATAAAAATAAACAAATGAGTGCTAGATTACCATGTTATAGGTATTTTAGTCACTAAGAAAAATCTAGAATAAGCTGCAATGTGGGGCATAATTGATTTAGTGTAGTGGACAAAAGAACAAAGTATACTATGTAGGGTAAGAAAAGGGGCTCTGAGATTGCTTCACCAGATAACAATCTTTATCATTGTTGTAGAGGCAGCCACGTAAATTATGGATTTGAGACATAATCAACTCATAGTCATATCCCTTGCTATGCGGCTCTTGTTGCTATGTTAACGTCTCTTGATCAAGTATGGAAGTTTGTTCAGTTTGAAGGTGATGTCCAGAATTTTGTGAATGCATGCAAAAGAATAGGAAAAACTGTGTCCTTTAAGTCCCAAATATTGCAGATTATATCATGTTCTATGCATCTTTTTGAAAAACTGTCTGCAAAAAATGTTCCTAGAGCAGCAAATGAAGTGGCACATGCTCTTGCTCAATGGGTAAACATAATTAATTTCCCTCAAGCTTCTTGAAAGATAATCATATTCCGTGTGCATTAGGTGGTTGACAGGGATTGTCTTCATCATGTATAGCCCTTGCAGAATTGTTTTCGTTTGCGTTCCTTATGCCTTTTGACTACTTTGTCTAGCACATTAGATAGGAAAAAATAACCGTAATTTAACTGCTACCCATCAACTTCCAAGTAAAAGCTCAACTCGGCTTGGGGTACCAACCTACTACTTCCATGGGACCACGATCAGTAGCTCTTCAACCATTTAAGCACCTAGACTAGTAAAACTAATGCCCAAAAATTGATGAATTTAAGTTATTAGAAATACTAACTAAACAAAGCCACTCTACTTTTAAGAGGCATCTACACAAATTTTATGTTTTATCTCCTACACGACCCGTTGTTACTTCAACTACATTTGGAGAAAAAAAATGAGCAAAAAAAAAAAAGAAAAATGCAAGGCAAAGCATTTTCCACTTGGTTAACTTCTTTCCACATCTTTTAGTAGCTAGTTGCAAGCCGCAACAAAACCTCTCGTCATAGACATAACACAGGCACCCCCTCAATTTTGCACAAAATATGTGTACTTGATTTAAACAATTTTATGTTTATTTTTATTTTTTTCGAAGTTTTTGGTGACACTATTGAATCATCTCATCATCACAATAGGGGCATACTGAAAACAAATCATACGGACAAAGGTTTCGAGCCCAAAAAATATACTAGCTCAAAGAGGGCAATAAATCGATTACACAATCTAGTCCACAAATGTAGAACATTCAAAGTCATTTTGTATGTTATATACATTGGACTGCTTGATATGCATTCTTGGGCCTCTTTCCTAATCACTTAAGCTTTTGGTACTTAGTGGTGTTCAAACACGGTGTCCAAGCTCAGTTTGGAAAGAGGCCATAGGTTCAGGTTTATCTATTTGCAATTGTTGCCAGATTGTATTCTATTTCTCTCTATGTCTGGTTGTCTGCATCTTCACATGCAAAGAGGGGTAGCGCGTGAGGAAGGGTATTGGAGAGCTTAATATGCATTGTTAGGCCTCTTTTCTAATGGCTTAAACTTTTGAACTAGTGGTGTTCGAACATGGTATCAAAGATAAGGTTGAGGGAGGTCTTGGGTTCAAGTCTCTATGTTTGTATTTGTATTGCATTTGTACCTCCACGTGCAAAGCGGGGTTGCATGTGAGGGAGGGTGTCGAGAGCTTGAAATGCAGTCTTGGACCCTTGCCTACCAGCTTAAGCTATTGGGCTAACTGGTGTCTTAACAATATCAATAAAGAAAATAAAATGAGTATCAATTCCTATTCAAAGCAAGGCAACATATTACAAGTGATAGCTCACAGTGCACCACAAGATCATAATTTAACACATGATCATAAATACAGCTTAAATGAAATAAGAATGGCAAGAATTTAACAAGAAGCTAACCGGAGACCGAGGAAAGATATCGGCCAGCAACTTCTTGTACCGCTTAATGGGTTGTCGTGATCTGGGCTGTATTGCAGGACAAAAGAAACAAAGTTTCTCACATACCGGCACTACTCTCAGCGAAATCACACCCATTTTTAACCCTAACACAAAAAATAATCCCCTCAAAATTCTCCCTCTTCCTCTGTCTCTTTCCTGATTGTATAATCAAACCCACAAAAAGAAAATGCTGCAAAATTGCCGAATCGAGACAACTAGGTTAAAAACCCAAAAAAAAAAAAAAAAGGCTTTGAAAGCTATACATGATTTGAAGATAGATGAAGAAATTGACAATTTGATTGCGTAGAAGATGGATTTCGGAATGGAATTGAGAGTATTTGGAAAGAAAGATAGAATTTGGGGGGAAAATTGTCGCTGGTTCAAGTAATCGGGGGCTGAGGAGAGGGAGATCGGAGGGTAGGAATGTATAGAAACCACCTTAAGAGCGAGAGCACCGGATCTCCGACATCCTCCAACGGCAAAGAAAGAGAGAGTATTTGAACTTTATATTCTACAGTAAGTCCCGCCTATTTATACCCTTTGCAGAGGCAGCTCATGTTTTCACAGCTTGAAATTTTTTATTGTGTATATGTACAACTACAATACGAATCATATGTACAGATAGATATGATACGACGTGCAACGGCTATATTTGGTAAGAAAAGGACGCTTTGGTGTGGAACTGGGTATACACTGGTTATCTCCAAATCATAACTCTTCTTTGTTCAATCTAATCACCATTCAAATTCAAATTTTAATGCGTTTGGTTAGTAGCATGTGTATTAAGAAAGTTTCCATTCAATTTTTTTTTCTATTTCCAACCAAATTAATAATTACGCACTACTTCTATAATAGAATAAGTAATTATCCTCTAAGCCTGTGTATGAAATAACGTTAAGTTAGACTTACATTTAATAGCATGGAATTCATGGCTTGAATTTATAATTTAAGATCAGCCTCATTCAAGGTTGTCTTAGATTAAATTTTAAATCAAATGACTTGTGATTGTAATTTTTTGATGTAAATTGCACATTGGTAATCGTTCTCCAGGATGGAGCAGAAGTCATAATTTGAGATCATCTTCATTCAAGGTTATCATAGATCAAATTTTAACTCAAATGGCCTATGACTCTAATTTTTAGTTGTGAATTGTACATTAGCAATAGTTAGAACAGAAGTCAACATATAATTGGAGAAAATAATGAAAGTTAAACAACTTAGGGAGCCATTATGTAATCTAATCCAGAAAAATTGTGTAACTTGGTTCAATTGGACCTCTCGTAATTTTGGTGCTTATTTTCATATCTAAAAAATCTATATATCTTGCGACATTGTTATTTTAACACTACATTAATAATTTGAGATCATCTTCATTTAAGATTATCTTAGATTAAATTTTAACTCAAGTGAGCTGTGATTCTAATTTTTATATGTGAATTGGATATTAGCAATCATTGTAACATAAGTCAACATATAATTGGAGGAAATAATGAAAGTTAAACATCTTATGAAGCCAATGTGTAATCTAATCTAGAAAAATTATGTAACCTGGTTCAGTTGAAACTTTTTATAGTTTTGGTGATTATTGTCATATCTCAAAGAAAAATACATCTTATGGCACTATTATTTTAACACTGCATATGAAGAGTAATGATTTGTGACTCCAACGGAATATTTTATTATTAGAAAATGTTTGTACAAAAAGCTTCAATGATATGACTTTTGCAATTATATTAGTGCCTTGACTTTGAAATAGAAGTAACATAAATAGTATGAATGTACCTATTCGTATACCAACTTGGCACCATGTAATTGGTGGTTATCCTACTGCAAAATCCTTCCCAAGGAGGGAAAGAGTCGCAACAAGAAAAATGTTGCTTTTCTATAAATAAAAAAAAAATACGTGCAAAAAATCCTAGGTGGCAATGGTACTTTTATCATTCAATGCGATGATGATAAATGTTTTGTTTTAGATAAAAGACTTTTATTTAATCGCATCATTTTGTATATAATTTTTTTATGAATTCTTTAGTTGTATTACGTTACCCTCTAAAAAAATTCTAACTATCATGCTAGAGGCTCTAACACAACACCAAATAAGTTGATTCACAAAAAATAATAATAATTACTGAGAAAATAAAAATGCATCATCAGTGTGAAAGAAGGGTAAGGTTAATTACACTTTGCACTTTTTTGTTTTACATTCAGGATATTAATTTTTATTTATAATAATTAAGCCCTCACTTTTGATTTGTTTCAATATCAACCTTCTGGTAATTTATATTTAAAAAGTGGACATGAAGCAAGTGATCTTTTTCAAGTGGCCAATAGGTAAAATCCTATTCCTTCCTTAATATTTATTATAAATTCTTCTTAAATCACTCTAAAACATGAGCATAATTAACTCTGTGATGTATAATGTAATTAAGTTTCATGCAAAATTCTCCAATTCAACATGTGCTTTATGCATGAGTTACATCTTTTCTTATTAAAAAATGTCATGTGCTTGTTACATGTAAATTTTCTGTCCATTTTGAAACATAAATTAGCAGAAGGTAGACATTGTAATAAATTAAAAGTGTAAGAGTTTAATTGCTACAAATAAAAATGAATGCCCTGAAATAGAATTTGGTATAAAGTACAAAAATGCAAAGTGTAATTAACCTGTTATAAAATAAATCAAGCTATTTAAGCTCAACGTATGTTTGGCTTGCTAAAATCTTTTTTGAGATCAGTTTGTGAGATAAATAAGCCAAGCGTGACACATTTTCAAGGTCATTGAATTTTTAAACTCAGCTCAAATTGGGCTAGATAAAATAAGGGTGGACATTGGGTGAACCAAGCTGGGCTTGACTAGGACTACACTAAAACAATTCTATCGAGCCTAAAACCAAATTTCAAGCCGGCTCAAAATAAAAATTATGATTCTCAAGCCCACCCATTTAACTTAAAAATATTTTTCTACAAAAATAAAATTAAATAATATAAAATTTAAATAGATAAATATAATAAACATATAAAAATATATTATTTAATACATATTTCGGGCCGATTGACTGGACCAAGCTTCAAACATAATTCTCAAGACAACCCATTATACTAATCGGGCCTAAAGAAAAATTTTAAGCTCTAAATGATAAACAGATTTGCGTGGGCTAAGCGGACAATCAGATTGGTATCAACTCTAAGATAAACTAATAAGTATTTTAAGTCTAGATTAAAAAAAAGAAAACTACCTTAGCTCGATAAGCTATTAAATAGTTTTAGTCTATAAAAAAAATTAAGTCACTTGAGCTTGGATCATAATCAGCTCAATTAAAACTCATTTAAAACATTCTCAAAAGATAAACACAGTAAATTTCAGTACTTTAGTTTTAAATTTAATAAATTTTTTAAGCCAAGCTTAAATAATCCAAAACTTGGCTCATTTACACCCCTCTTAACTAGTAGACCCATAAAAACAAATAAAACTATCTAATTGCATGATTTATAAACTAATCTATCAAAAGATTGTTGTATTTTCCTCATTATTTTGAACTAATTGATTATCTTTTGCAATACAAATTTCAATGCAATATTGTATATATACTAGAAGTCCAATAAAATGACATGATTGCGCTGCTCTGTAATATTGGTTCATTAAGATCCTTAATTGAAGGGAGCCCATCCGTGAGAAGAAGAATCTCTCTCTCTCTCTCTCTCTCTCTCTCTCTCTCTGAGTTTGCGCGTGTCTGTGCGCGCATGTTTTCTTCCATCTGCATGCCTGTGAGCAAAAATTCAATACATTTCTCTTTGTGATTGAAGAAAGGAAGTAAGGAAGATAGAAATCAAGAAAATGGGGATCCTAGATAATAACACGGCATTGGATACCCTAGCTGATGCTCGATGCAGGACTGTATTGACCATGAATGTTACAACCATAGCCCTCTACGTGTTGGGTTTCTTCTTCACCGTCTTCTTATGCAATGGTTTACACACCCTCTTAAGGCCTTTATCCCAGCCTCGTATCATGTCAGAATTCATCGTATGTCCTCTCTCTCTCTCTCTCTCTCTCTCTCTATATATATATATATATACGTATATATATACATGCATCCATGCATGCATACACATGTAGTGGAGTATATAAGCCAAGATATCAAACAAAAAGAATAACTATTAGGATCTCTATGAGAACTGAAATGGCCTTTAACGTTGAAATTGTATAATAATTGAAAGATAAAGCATAAGAATGATTGGGATTATAATTCAGATAATTTCATAATCCCAATCCAACAAAATAAAAATGCCAGCTTTAGGAATGATCCATTTTCGCCTTTTCACTATTCACCATTTGTTTCATTTTAATTTCCAAAGTCCCACACCACATGTATGCATATTTATCTCTTAAGAATACCACCGTTGCTGTGCACACATATATATATATATATATACCTGTATGTGAGATGCTTCAAATGGTTGTGTGTGATGGTAACCTCAAAATGCATTCCCCTCGGATCAAAACATAAATTACCAAATGCTTCCTATGGCTATGGATAATCTTTGACAGACTCTGCTTTAATATTAATTTCCATTGAAAATGTATCACTACTATATATCAGTTCAGATTATACCCTCTTTCTTATGTCTTTTTTTTTCCATAACTTTTTCAATTGTATGTAATGATAGGACATAAATCAAAATGTCAAATTACTACCATAGACAGTAATATAACAGTAGGACATATATACATATCTGTTTTTATTCTTAAGGATTGAGTTTCATTACCATACTGCCTTTGAAAGTGATAACAGTCACCTCTTCCTCAAAAAAGTTCTGTCTGTCTCTCTGTCTCTTTCCAGAATAATTGTAACTCTCTTTGAAGCTTGGTTCAAAATAATTAAGCAAATGACATTCTTTCGAAAAACTTGTATACAAAATCTAATCAAAATGATATGGTAATGACATTTTTATTATTGAGAGCCATTATGATGGGTGTTTCTCTAAAAGTGAAAGTTTTTTATTAAACCACATCATTCTTTACATAAATTTCGTATGAAGTTTTTTATTTTGGTTCTTTATAGTAGATTTCCAGCATGATATTAAGTTGATAGATCACCTGCAAGTGCCGATTCCTTCTTTCTTGCTTTTCTTTTTCATTTCCTTTTCCGCCCCAATTTTGTGATTCAATTATAACATCCTCACTCGTGTCTACAAATGCAGGTAGGGTTATTTCTTACCAATACACCATTCATACGTAAAACAATCAACAGCCAGGAGATCAACAGAACACTGAATTATATAGCTGACTTTGGTATGGTTTTGCATATGTTTGTGTTAGGCCTGGAAATAGATCATTACATATTCATTCAACCACCGATAGGCGAGGCTAAAGTGGCCTGTACCGGCATGCTCACTACGTTCATCTTAGCTATTGTGGTGACTCCCTTTCTGCATGTTCCTGATGTTTCAAGTACCAAATTCAACCTCTCCCTCTCTGTCATCCTCGCTGCCACTGCCTCTCCCCTCTTGACCAGGATAATCACAGAACTCAAGATTGGCAAATCAGATATAGGACGGTTTGTGGTTTCGACAGGAGTACAATCTGACCTTGTTTCCACTCTCCTCCTCTCGGTTGGATTCCTTCTTTTTGATCCCATGAAAGATTATGAACTCCGTAATCTACGGGATATCCTTCGTATGATCTCAACCTTGGTGATTCAGACGGTGCTTGCAGCCAAGTTATCACCTCTAATCATGAACTGGGTCAATAATGAAAACCCAGAAGGGAAACCTATGAAAGGCTCTCACCTAATCCTCTCAGTAGCATATGTTGTCTTGGTATGTGGTTGCTCACCTACAATAGCCGGGTTTAACTCGATATTAAGTGCATTCTTGGCAGGGCTTTTTATGCCAAGGGAAGGGAGGATATCGAAGATGATGATTAGCAAAGTTAACTACTTCTTAACCACAATCTTCAATCCACTTTTTTTCTTTTGGGTGGGGGCTGAAGCTGATCTAACCAAATTCGGAGCTAGCCACGTGGGGCCATGGTTGAGCTTATTTCTCCTTTTTGTGATTGCAACAGCTGGGAAGGTTGTTGGAACTGTGGTATCGGGGGTGATGTTAGGTTTTCATTGGCCTGAATCGGTTGCCATCGGGCTGCTTCTCAATATCAAGGGCCATTTTCATGTGTATTTGGCTATCATTGCCGCGAAAGTAAGCCTCTATTCTTCTCTTGATTCTGACTGCTACTTGTTAATTTAGAAGCCATGGCCATTCTTCATTAAAAAGCAATAGCCATTGATATATATCATACCAATCTCACCTCTGTTTTGTGTTTCTTATTGTCAAATTGCAGAATAAAATCATGTCCCTTTCTACCAGCATGGCAGTGCTGTTTGCAGCCTTCCTGACCATCATTTATACACCGCTGGTCGTGGCAAACATCATTGAACGCGCAAGGAAACGCTCCCCAACTCAAAGAATGGCACTCCAGTGGCTGGACCCTGCAAATGAGCTTCGTATTTTGCTATGCCTTCACAGGCCACAGAACGTCCCATCTGCCATTAACTTCATGGAGATTTCTCGAGGGGCAGTTAACCCCGGTATCATGGTCTATGTTACTGACATGATAGAACTGACAGACAGAATAGCTGCCACACTCGTACACGGGGAAGGAATGGAAGCCGTCACTGTGACTGACCAGGGAGTGACAGACATGAGGGAGCAAATTACCAAAGAAGTCCAAGCTTATGCAGACGGGGATGGTGAGGGCATCAACCTTAAGCGAATGCTTGCCCTTGCAACTACTAATAACATGCATCAGGATATCTGTATTCTAGCAGAGGACTTGTTGGTTTCCCTCATCATATTGCCATTCCACAAGGATCTGCAGGCGGACGGCAGACTCGGTGTGGGCCATTCTGGTTTTCGGCATGTGAACCGTAAGGTAACAAATGGCTGAATATATCTTGCATCAATCTTATATTCATTCAAGAAATTATAAGAAGCATCAGCTTTAAGTTCCACCATCCCCATAATGTATGAGGAAAATGCACCCATTTTGATTAGGCCATACTACATATATGTCGTTTTCAATTTTACAGTATAGATGCTTATGACATTTGCTAACGTTTTATTACAAATAGCATTTGTAAGTGATCAGTATATGCTAGAAACCCCTTCATGAAATCCTTAGATACACCTAATACTTTTCTCATCTTGTGATACCAGAAGAATTAAAAGAAAGTAAAAGTATTAAATTTCATTAATACATTCAGACATATTAGCATACCAAACATCTTTAAACTTTCTAATTCTCGAATTCATCTTACAAACTCTAAAATGAGCATAAGGTGAATCCGAAATATTTGTGACAACATTATTAGGTGCAGAAATAGCAAGTTCCCAAGTAATAAGCCTGACAATAACCTAAGCATTAAACATTTTAGAAGTAAACTGCAAGTAACATTCAAAGAAAAGAAGGTAAAATCCAATAGAGTCAACTTGAAATGTAGGATAAAAGCAAATTTTATTAGTGTGTTGCCATGACTAAGAAGCTAGTGAGTTTTCGAAACCAAGAAAATTATGGTAATGGGAGAGATTCTTACTAGAATCAACTCTTGGGCATTCTTCTGAGTTGGATTCCACAGCCTACTGAAAACACAATATATATGTATATATTTACCATAGTTTTATTGTAAACATGGCAAATTATCTTTCATAAAGGTTTTGCTGTACCCAGTATATTTCCACACATGTTATTAGTAATAAAGAAAATAAAAAATAAAAAAAAGCTTTCCAAAGCAGTTCTATATAGAAAGAAAATACACTCGCTTGTTATGTTAACCATTGGAGGGCCCATTAAATTATTAGAAGGCTTGTTAATGGTTCCAAATGTTTAACAATGACAACATATACTTTTTCTTTTTTTCTTCTTCTTTCCGACCTAAGTTATTACTTGTTCGTGATTTCCCACATTAAACTCCTAATCAATTCCGCATTAGCATTTTAAATTCCAATTTCTTTGATTGATGAGAAACTTTTGTTGTTTGGCAGGTCCTTCGACATGCCCCATGCTCCATAGGGATACTAGTGGATCGGGGACTCGGATCAATCAGTATAGTATCAACATCAACAGTCTCTCTTAATGCAGCAGTTATTTTCATAGGAGGTAAAGACGACCGCGAAGCGCTAGCCTACGCGGGTCGGGTAGCGCGACATCCAGGAGTGAAACTCACAGTAGTAAGATTCCTACTGGATGCCAATACAGCCAATGCTACAGCAACAAGACCGGCCGGAAGACCTAGGGTTAACACTCCTGAGCAGGAAGAAGAGATGAAGCTTGACGACGAGTGCTTTGCTGATTTCTACGACAGGCATGTGGCCAGAGGTAAGGTTGCTTACATGGAAAAGTATCTTCTGAACTCTGGCCAAACATTTTCGACCCTGAGGTCAATGGAGGGGCAGTACGGGCTGTTCATAGTGGGCCGAGGAGGGAGGGTGAATTCGGTTTTGACTGTGGGGATGAATGACTGGGAGGAGTGTCCGGAGCTCGGTCCCATTGGGGACATCCTTTCGGCTTCTGACTTCTCGGTCACGGCCACTGTATTGATCATCCAGCAACATAGTCTTAGAGGGGAACTAGCTGGCCTAGATGATGAATTTTCAATCATGTAAATGCAACCACCCCCTAGCAACATGTGATTCCAGTAATAGCTAGGCACCTGATCTGATGATTCATTTGAACAGAAGAACTAGGATACTGTAGAGGAATGTAAATGAAAACCTTTATAGTAGAAAGCAATTCAGGAAATGGGATGGAATGTAGATGTACAAACAAATCAAGAGCATATTCTTTTAGGTTTTGTAAGACAGTTCATGTAATTATTCCATCAGGTCTTTTGAAATGTCTCCAGAATTTCTGAGGTATGTTTCACTATATATATTTGGAAAATGGAATCATTCAGTAATTATTGAACTGAATTCTTCAACAAATGCTGATTCTCTGACTTGGGCATCTGTTTAAAATGTGGCCGACATCTTTCTCACAAGTCAACAATAATGGTGCTGAATTTGGCGGCTGTCTTGATGCATGTTTTCGCAACTCTCCCTTTTTTTATGCTCTCTCTTTGTCAGCAGTCGAATTTCACAGAGTAAAATTCTCTTTTTTTAATCTCTCATCCCTATGACGATTGTGTAGAGTTGCGTGAGATATATGTGTGAGCATGCTAGAATTCTCTCAATATGAGCTCTCTGCAGTTCTCTCTCTCCGGCCTATACACTGAAAACGCATGCAAGCTCGTGCCGTGGATATGTGGTGCTTTAAAAACAATAGGGTTGTCCTTAAAAACAATTCCTAGTAGTGATGATAATCTCAATAGGGTTGTCCTACCGATTTAATGGGTACCTATTAGCACATTTATTTTGTTTTAGCCATTTGATGAGGAAAGGTATTTCGTTTGGTAGTTCCTCAATATTGCTATGTGAATCTTTTGACATTTTTCTAGCCTAAGTATATATCTTGTTGAAAATTAATTTAAATTCAGTTTTTGGCTAATTTAACTGGGGAAAAGAGTGAAATTTGATTCTTGATAGTTTCATGTACATAGTGTTTTGGCTGATTATCAGCCCTTGACACCGCTCTTGCCACGTGCGCTGCAAGCTCTCTTTGACACCAAAGTCTCTGTGTAGACTTTGGTGCCCCTGTGTCTCTATCTCTATACATCTCTCTTTCTCCCAATATATCTCTATCTCTCTCTCTCTCCCTCTATAAGTGGAGGTTTGTATCTATTGTAGTATTATCTCATTATCTTGTAATGTAATCTCTTTGCATTTCATAATGCATTACGATACTAAGCTTTAGCTCTCTGCTTCTCTTTCTCTTTTCTCTCTTCTTCTTTCCTTCTCTTTTCTATTATATTTCTACAACTATTCTAACATGATATTAGAGCCACCGATATTTGGTTTTTTCTGAATAATTTTGTCTCCTTTCTCTGTGGCGGTTTCATCAATCTTTCGCAAATAATCTCACCATCACCTTTTGCCTTCTTCCGCTCCGACTGCCACACCATTGCCATCTGTGGCTTTTTTCTCTAAGCCTTCTGAGGCATGCTAGTTCTCGACTTGGTCGATTCTTCCAGGGACCATTGCTGGTTGCTTTCCAACTTCCACCGTTGAACAATAGCGACTGTTGCGGCTTTTTTCACTGGCCCTCTCTAATCTTGTGTGGGTCTTTGACGTCAAGACCTAGACATCATCATTCCCTCGGTATCTTCTCTGTCGATCTATGTTTCCCATCTCAGATCTGGCTTTTCTATTTCCTACTGATTGCTGTTTTAGATTTTCTCTCTCCTTTCATTTTATCTAACGAAATAAAAGAGCAAAGAGCACATCTCTCTTTGTTTCCTCTGCATTTAGCCCTTCTCCTTCTCAGTCCAAATCTATGTACGAATTGGCCAAAACATCTTCTCCCTCTTGTAATTATGCACTCTTCATTTTCTCTCTCCACTCATCATCTTTTTCTTTAGCTTTTATTCAAATCAAACCCACTTCCATCTTTTTCTCTCTCTACTCTCCCTTTTCTCTTTCCACTAACCATCTTTTTCTTTAGCTTTGATTCAAAACACACCCACTTTTCTTTCTGTCTCTCTGTCTCTCTACTTTTCAACCCAATACAATTCATTTCTCAGCTCTACTAGTTTTCAAGCTCTCAGTTCCCAAACATCTTTCTATGTCTCTCTCCACATCAGGTGAGGTATTCCTCTCTCTCTCTCTCTCTCTCTCTCTCTCTCTCTCTCTCTCTCTACAACAACAGGTGGGGCATTGCATTTTCCTTTCAGAATACTAGTGCTAATCTTCTTTTCCCCTTCTACTACTTTTCAAGACCAAGACTCTCTCTCTCTTCTCTAGAGCTAGATTGTTATTATTAGAAAAGACACTTCCACCCCCACTATCATTCTCGCTGTCGGCTAGAAACATGTGAGAGCATGTGGGACTAGTCCACTCACATTATTAAAAAAAAAAAAAAAAACTTTGGCCGTCCCCCGGCCAACTTTCGGCAACTTTTGACCGACCTTTGGCATCTCTCTAGCCATCCTTTGACGTCCTTCTGGCCAACCTCCGGCCGACCTCTGGCATCCCTCTGGCCATCTTCTGATTCAGGCCATCCCTCTGCCAATTTTCGATCGTCCTCAGGCCATCCTTAGGCTGACCTGATCTGGCATCCCTCTGGCCATCCTCCGGTCGACCTCTGGCATCTCTCTAGCCATCCTCTAACTTCGGTCATCCCCCATCCAATTTCAACAGTCCTCCGGTGTCCCTCTGGCTAACTTTAGGCCGATCTTTGGCATGCCTTCGACCATCCTTCGATCGACCTAATTTCTTTCACTCCTTTCTCTGTTGCTACTGCTGTCCTTGCTTCTCTTTCTACTGTTACTACTAATGCCCTTTCTTTGCTGTTACTGCTGCCCTTACTTCTCTTTCTACTGTTGCTACTAATGCCCTTTCTTTGCTGCTACTGCTGCCCCTTCTTTCTTTATACTATTACTACTGCTACTCCCTTTTCCCTTTCTACTACTGCCATTGTTGTTCCTATTTCCCTTTCTACTGTTACTACTATTGCCCGTCTTCTTCTTCTACTGTGACTGTTGTCCTTTCGACCATCCTACGACCAACCTCTAGCATCTTTTCAGCATCTCTCTAACCATCTTCCTGCAACCTTCTAACGTCTTTTTGGTGTTCCTCCAACTGTCTTTCGACTTCCTTTGGCCATCCTCTGGTGTCCCTCCAACGTCCCTCTAGCCATGCTCTGACTGTCCTCTATTCTCCAAACTCTAGTAACTATCTGCTTTCCCTACTTGAGTTTGAGAGGGGTTGTTAAAGTCAAGAGGTGCACATGGCATCGCCCTTGCCACGTGCACCGAAAGCTCTCTTTGGCACCAAAGTCTCTGTGTAGACTTTGGTGCCCCAGTGTCACTCTATCTCTATACATCTCTCTTTCTCCCTCTATATCTCTATCTCTCCCTCCCTCTATAAATAGAGGTTTGTATCTATTGTAGTATTATCTCATCATCTTGTAATGCAATCTCTCTATATTTCGTAATGCATTACAATACTAAGCTTTAGTTCTCTGCTTCTCTTTCTCTTTTTCTCTTCTTCTTTTCTTCTCTTTTCTATTATTAGCATCCCATGCTCTATTTCTACAACTACTCTAACAAAGACAACATATTGGGTTTCAAGATTTCTTGACAATGCCGATATATGAATAAAACAACAGTTATTTGCTACCTTGTATATCATAGGTGTAGTTTGTTCATTGAGGTTGCTGTGGTTTGGATATTGTTGCATATTTGAATCATCTCCATTCCTACAATGAAATGGAGAGGTCCATTTCATTTAACAGGATTTTGACCCCTCGTAAATGAAGTGAATGAAAGGCTTAGATTAAGCCACTTACAACCTGTTTGGAACTTAGGGAAAGGAAGGAAAGGGGAAGGAAAATATTGTTTGCTATCATTTTCTTGTTTAGTTTTGTAAAAAAAAATAGAAGTAAAGTAGAGGGAAAGAAGAGAGAGAAAGAGAGAGAGAGAGATTTCAAATTTTTCTTCTTTTTTTTTTTCCCTTTTCATTTATTTTCTCTTTCCTCTCCTTTCCCTTCCTTTCTTTCCCTCCCTCAAGTTTCAAATAGGCTGTTAAGAACTTCACCCCAAAATGTGTCGTTTTGGTCTAATAAATTAACAGGACAGAGTTGCTTCGTTAGTTATTCCCTCAAATTTTATTCCCAAATCTTAAAATAGTTAGCAACTCTCTTTCTATCCTTCTCTCCTTTTCTTATCTCCTTAGAAAAATTCACACTGTCACACTTTTACCAGAGATATATTGAGTATTTGAAACTAAGAACAAGTATCAAAAAATATGTATGTTGAGCATTTGAAATATGCAGATATAGTTTTTGTATTCGAATGGGTCTAAAATTAGGAAAATGGTTAAGTGGTCATATAGTATTGAGTACTCGATGATAATTCCTATCAAATGATGACACATGGTGTGTGCATACATTACCAATATGAATTAGTAGATAGTGGAGAGACTTTTAAAGAAGCATCCTATCAAATTTTGCCATGTGATATTTTTTTTAAAAGTCTCTTCACTACTCCACTAACTCATGTTATTGATGTATTTACACACCACATGTCAGCATTTAGTATGAATTACCATCGAATACTTAGTGTAAGTACCCCATTTTTGCCCACTCGGCAATCTCTGGCTTGACCGAACTCCCTTTCAAAACTCTATAATCACATTCAAGCCCAAATCAACTTTCAAACCCCTATCCAATCACTCAATTGCTTCTCGGGCCCGTTGGGCCCAATAGAGACTAAATAACCAAACCTGTTCCTTAGGCCTCTAAGCACGTTTTGAGAAAGTTCAAGATCTCTCAAAACAGTAAGTCCACCTTTCCAAAGTGTTACTAAGCAGTTAGACGTACTCTGCATGCCATTTTGTCCAATTTCGGTCCCATTTTGGCTAACTCTAGTCAAAATGACCATTTTCTCCCTAAACACCCTAGCATTGTGCAAATCCCATCAAACAATGAAAACTCTCCTAGGATCATTCATGAATGACCCGGCACGCTTATCATAACACTCCGGTCCATTCTTGACCATTTTTAGCCAAAACTAGTCAAAATGACCAGTTTACCCCTGACGACCTGAACGCGCCCTAAAACAACACTGGTCCTAGGCTACTGAACCGCGGATCTCGTCGTACACCCTTATTTAACCTAAGGAAGACCTTACGATGCTAAGTACTCATGACTCGATAAAAGTTTCCTGAAGCGTCTCGCAGACGCTCGGCCTAAATTTTCGCTTCTCCTGATTCTCAAGTTATAACGCGCCGTCAAATGACTTGAGAAATGCGTAAACTAGGGAATTCCTGAAAGCTCGTTCATAGATCTTTCCATCGATATGGCTCGATCGGACAGATCGCTTTCCGAAGTCCTTTATCGTATTGCTCAAAAACTGCAACTTTCAATAACCCCTTCATCGTAGACGCTCTGCCTAGATTGACTGATTGCAACGCACCGTCAAAAGACTTGAGAAATGTGTAAATTACGAAATTCCTAAACGTATTTTTCTAGAGTACTTTCCATTGATACGGTCTGATCGAAGAGATTGCTTCCCAAAGGCCTCGATCATGCAACACGAAAATAACTACTTTCGAACCCCTGCGGAGAATATCATAGACGCTTCGTAAAAATACAATTTTGTGCACATTTTCTAAGGGGATATCCCACACTTTTGAATACTATTCTAACTTTTCGAAAACACGAAAGTTCACAGGAAACCCTAGGAGAATATCGTGGGTGCAACCGATTCCCCCGAAACCATCCAGGTTGGCTCAATTATCGAGGTAAAGTTTAAACGAACACTCCTGGTGATGGAACGTGTGCTACATGCACCCAGATTTTAATCAAATCGACCAAAGTTTGATTAACCGTCAGGATTTAGCCAATACAATGGGTGCCACATGGCATTCTGACAATGGAACAGTATTGGCGCATGTGCTACATGCGCCAGGGCAAATTTTGGCCCAGCACATGCAGCACATGCGCCAACCTCCCCCCAGGTTGCCTATAAATACCAGTCTCCCCTTTTGTATATTCCAGAACCAAAAATTGATGTAAAGCTCTGCTGAAATTGCCCCAGAACCTCGAATCTCTATATACATTTCACTCCTCCAATACTTAGGCTAGATTCCACCCCCCTCTAGCCCATACACCTCACTCATAGAGCCCTATACACCATTAAACTCTTCCTTCTAACCCCTCAAGCCTACTTGGAGTCATCCAAGTTCAAGTCAAGGCATCCATAGAAGATTATAAGTATATTGGAGGCAAAAGGTGGTATTTCTTTTACATTTTTGTCTTCCCCCACTCTTCTCTTCTCCCTCCTAGCTTACTTAGGCTATTCTCTATTTTAATCTCCATCTTCAACCCTCCTTTCTTGCATGCTTGAGCTAAGAGGACTCTTTGTTCATGCCTAGAGGAAAGCTAGTGGGAGCTACCGCGTAGGGGGATCTCCTACTAGCCTACTTTAAGATGGTATGGCCTAGGAGCCCCTTGTTTATGTGGTGTAGCCTAAAGTCTTGTATGTATTCATGACCCCCTAGCATTTTGCTATCTTGATCATGCCTTGTATACTTGGCTTCATTTTCATGCTTATAACCATGTTCTACAAAACTTGCATTATTCTTATTTCCATGCCACTTTCAAGCTCTATTTTCCTTTCAAAAGGGTTCTAAGGGTTGGTCTCTTGAAGTTTAGGATGAGACCTCATAAATCATGCCTTAGAAAAGCCCCCACTTAACCCCTAACTCTCACTTTTGCATCATTGCATTCCAACTTGCATGAAAATAGTTTTCAAACTCTCTAACTCCCAAGGTTCTATTCTTTCAAGTTTAATGGTTGAAATGGCCCATGGAACCCTCTCTTGAGCGGTCTCCCTTCTATATTGGTCATAAGAGCCCTAAATTGTTAGAATGGTTCCCTTCTCTTTCTATTTTTGTACAAAAGTGATTTTCAAACTCTTTGATTTCTAAGGTTTTCATTCTCTCACGTTTAGTGGTTGGAATGGCCTCATGGAACCCTCTCTTGAGTGGTCTCCCTTTACATTGGCCATAGGAACCCTAATTTGTTGGAATGGTTTTCTCTAAAAATGGTTCAAAACCTTTTTCTTAAAAATTATTTTCAAAAATCCATTCTCTCCATCTTCGCCTTAAAAATGATTTTCCAAAAGTTGTTATTGTGTTGACTCTTGAAATTCCCATCTTGCCAAGATAAAGGTTATAATGGCCCTAAGAAAACTTTCTTTGGAATGATTTTCAAGCACTAATCATATAAACCATATTCTTGGCTAGAGTCAAATTTTCATAGAAATGATATTCAAAAAGGTTGTCTACCAAAGTCCTTTACATAACATGTTTTGTTTCCTAAAACTCTTTTCAAAAATGCATAAAACCACCTTCCAATCCAACCCTAGGTTGATTTGACCCTAGTTGTCCAACCCTAGGTTAACTTGACCCTAGTTGTCCAACCCTAGGTTAACTTAACTGTAGTTATCCAACCCTAGGTTAACTTGACCTTAGTTATCCAACCTTTAACCTGACCCTAGTTATCCAACCCTAGGTTAACTAACCTAAGTTAGTTAACCCTAGGTCACCTTAACCTTAGGTTAACCCAACCTTAGTTAGTTAACCTTAGACCACCTTGATCCTAGGTTAACCTAAACCAAGTTAGTCAACCTTAGGTCACCCATAACCTTAGGCTAACCCAACCTAGGTTAGTATACTTCAAGATTTCAACTCATGAATCCCTTTTAAAGGTTCTTCCTATTTAAAACTACTCCCATAACTCATTTTTCTAAAACCTCCTACTCCCTTAGGATTTCAAAAACCAACTCCATAACCTTTTCAAAAGCTCACAACCCTAAGGTGTTCCTACCCCTTTCTATGGTTAGAGATTCCAAAGGAAAGTGATACATCAAGAACAACCCCCAAAGTTGACCACATTAGAATTCCAAAGTCCTTGGTGTTTTCAAAAACCACTTTCAAAAACTTTTCAAAGACCAATTTACTACAACATTTCAAAATCATACCTCTAAGGTTTTCAAAACAACACATCAAAACATTTTCAAAACTCTCTTGAGTTGTTTCAAAGCATTCCCAAAACTCCCTTGAGTTGTTCCAAAAATATTTCAAAACACTTCAAAACCCTCTTTCGAGAGTTTCAAAGTTTGGTTTCAAAACACTTCACTATTCAATTTCAAATCAAAACTCTCAAGTTCTCTCCTTCCAATGACCACAAAGTGTCTTCAAACTTTTCCTAAAATCCCAAAGTGTCTTTAAATCTTTCCAAAGGCCCTAATGTACCTATTTCCCGTCGGGCTCTTACCTGAACTACGAATAACTTGATTCTCACTAAATGAGATACGTAGGCAACCTAAAATGGTATGGTCATAACTCCTATTTCAACTCCAATCCCCTATTCAAAAATTTCAATCAATTCAAAATTTCTTCTTCAAACTCCTTCAAAACTCCCATGTTTTCAAACTCCTTCCAAGACTTACAGCATAAATCATTCATCCAAAAAGTGATGACTGAACCCCGTTTTCAAAAATTCTAAAGTGGATATTAAGTGGATAATGGTAACCGGTTATTCTAATGAGTAAATAAATGGTAATTAGACATATAGGTACCGGAAGGGTGGGGTAGGGTGATGATCTTAGAATATCTTCCCTACACGTAACCAACCCCCGGACCACATATTTCTGTTTTCGAAAGACCAAAATAGAGTTATTTTAAAAAAAGGGCTTAAATCTTTCCAAAGGTTGGCAAACAACCTATTTTCTCAAAAACCCTCTCTTGAGGGAGTTTTCAAAATCTTTTTCGAAAACTCTAAGTTTAATCTTCGGATTAATACTTAGTTTTAGGTTCCCTAACTCACCTTAATCAAGTTAGGTGACGACTCCTATTTTTCTAAAACGCCTTAATCAAATTAATTTCAATTCAAATCTAGTCGCACTCGTCCTTCTAGGAGGATGAGTTCTAATAACAGAATTTCATGTTTTTTCGGAGCTAAAAGGACCTTGGACCCAAAAATTGAGGTGCGACACTTAGTACTACATGACTAGTAGACTTTTTTTCCTAAAATTGGGTTCACTTTCACATAAAATTTCAAGCACACCCATCTACTCTCTTCAATTTTCTCACCACCCTCTCCCGTTTCCTGCTTTCTTTATCTATAAAATTAGCCCTAGCCTATCTCTCTCTCTTTTTCTCCAAATTTGTTCCAAAACCTAGACTTTGAACTCTTATCTCTTTAGAATTTTTCTTTGAAGCCTTTCTTTTACTTGCTCTCAGCCCTTCACAAAAATTATCATTCTGATAAACCATCTAAAGGGGTCTTAATCTTTGTTTCTCTAATGACCTGCAATCAGATCTTGAACGATGATTGAAGGTTTTGGTGGTGTTGGGGGACTTGACAATTTGTAACGATTCAGAGAAAATATTGTAAGAGGTGATCCTTGGATAAAGAGAGAGGAAAGAGAAATGAGAAGACTCTGAAGAGGGGTGAGGGATGAGAGAGAATAAGACCTGTTAGCTGGGAAAAAAGTCTAGTGGTTAGGTAGTACTGAGTACTCAGTGGTAAGGGGTAAGGGGTGAGGGATGAGAGAGAATAAGATCTGCTGGCTGGGAAAAAAGTCTAGTGGTTAGGTAGTGCTAAGTACGCAATAAAATTCTAATTAAATAGTGATATGTGATGTGTAAATACATCAGCAACCTGAGTTAGTAGAGTAGTGGAGAGACTTTTAAGGAAAAATACCACTTGGCAAAATTTGATAGGATGTTTCCTTAAAAATCTCACCACTACTCCACAAACTCAAGTTATTGATGTATTCACACGCCACGTGTCACAATTTAGTAGGAATTATTAGTGAGTACTCGATACTACCTAACCACTGAACTATTTTCCTACTGGCTGTGTTAAGATCTTGGGATGAAAACTTAAGGATATTAACTGACAGAATAATTCTTTCCTGTTAATTTATTAAACCAAAAGGACATAGTTTGGGTCAAGTTCTTAAATAAAAGATGTGGGCTTAATTTAAATATTTCATTCATTTCATTTATGATGTGTCAAAAATCCTGTTAAATGAAATGGACCTTTCCTTTTCACTATAGGAATGGAGACGATCCAAGCCCGTTGCACACATGGTGTTATCTGATGGTGGCATGAATTTTTGGACAATTTGTGCATTGGTGATAGAGGAGTAACACCATATGCAGCCTGGGGGTGGCCATGGGCCAATGACATGCTAGGCCTGCTCATAATTTATAGGGTTTGAAAATATTTTTAGGCCCGATTATGTTAATGGGTGAGCTTAAGAATTTTCTTTGAAGCCCGACCCAATCCGAAATATATATACACTATTATATTTATATATTTTAACTGGGGGTGGCAAATGGGCAGGTTGTGACGGATTTGAGTTGGGTTGTCTCGTTTAAATATTTAATTATGAGATATTTGTACTTAATTGTGCATATATTGTAATTTTGTGCAACCTTAATTGCTTAATTGAGTTACAATTGCATAAGTGATATACCTAATTGAGAATTTCTTGAAAGTACCTAGACTGAATTTTATATGCATTAGATGTGACCAAATAATTTAATTAATTAGCTTTAATAATAATTACTTATAATTAATCTTTGATTTATTGGTGTATGAACTCACCCATTTGGTTGCTTGAAAGAGTGCCACATCATTATCAGGGATGGCAATGAACTGGGAGAAGGATGTGAGTCTGGTTCGGTCAGACATTGCCGAGTGGGCAAAAATGCGATACTTACATTAGGATTTTTCTATTTATTTGGTGTAAACAAGTCTTATAGTACCTCTTCTTCTTTTTGGTTTAGGAATGCAGTAATCGTTTTCTTCTCTTTATTCTGTATTATCTATCATCTCCAACCCGTTCCAACCAGTTTACAAATGGGTCTACCCTTAAACAACCTAATTACAACCCCTTATAAATTTGGGACATTTGGGTGGGTTTGGACGTTTTCTTAGTGGGTGGGTTCATAATTTCAAGTTAGAAATTGCCGACTCTAATTTTAACATATATATGTAATTTAAAATTATTCTTAGAGAAGAAAATTATTTATTAAATAAAATTTGGATTAAATGGACTGGGTTGAGTGGGCTTGAAAATGTAATTTTTTTAATTGGGCATGCTTGTGATTTAGTTTTAGGCTTGATGAGAATTATTTCTAATATAGGCTCAGCTCGAACTCGGCCTAGCCTGACCAATATCCATCCCTAACATAGTCCCTCCCCCAAAAAAGAAAAAAAATAAATAGATGTCAAGTCAGGGTCGACTTAACCTTAAGGCCAGTAAGGCGGTCGCCTTAGGCTCCTAATTTTTTAAGACCCCAAATTTTAAAAAAATTTACATTGTATAAAGGTGTTTAATTCTCAATTTGTTTTTTCAAAAAAGCCTCGAACTAGTTGAGAAAAAAAAGTTTGCAAGAAAAAAAGCCGAAATTCATCTACACTATAAAACTTTAAGAAGAAAATACCAATTATGTAATAAATAAATTATACAAATAATAAAATTTTGGAGTTCCCAAATTTTTTAAAACCTTGACATGTAATTAAGGCCCTATATAGATTCTATAATTTTTTTTGAAATAAAAAAAGACCTGTGCAGATGAGCCAAAAAAAAAAAAAAAGATACATATATAGAAAGAAGATTGAAAATCAACTACACAAGTTAAATTCAAAATTTTTTAAAAATCTTGTATGTTAATATGTTATATTTAAGTCCTATATAGTTTCAACATATTTTTTTTTGAAAAAAAAGATGTTATCCAAATGAAAAAAATAGCCAAAATTAATACACTAATTAATTTAAGCAAAAACTAATTTAACCCAATTTTTTTTTTTTTACAAAAAATTTAAAAGAATATCAAATGCTTTATTTAAAGTTGCACCATAGACTTCAAATTGTTTTGAGCCGGCCATTGGTCAAGTTATGGGCAAATAGGTCAAATATGAGTTCATAGATTTGGGTCAACCGTATTCGATCCACACTATATGTGACTAGCATTCTAAATTCGTAGGTTTGAGCTAATCACGACAGTTTTGACCTAAACCCACCTATTTGCCACTCCTATTAGGCTATTTTAATGTAACAATGGAGGAATAAAACGTCAACATTTGAGTCGCCTACCATCATTTATGAAAGGGTAAATTACACTGTCCACTCCTAAAGTTTAGCTAAATGTAGGATAATACTCTTCACATAATGACTAATACAGTACATACCCCTGCTTTTAAGTTTGTGTAACTAATTACCCCTTCTGTTAACCTACCGTTAAGAAAAATAACATATTTGGCTGATGTCATATTATAATATTCTAAAATACCAATTTTACCCATGCCAAATGTCATTTAACTAAAATAGTTCATTAGTAGACTTGTAAACCAATCAAATGGCATACTGAATGCTCAACCATTGCCAAACCCTTGGAATACATGTGTATATGTTTTATCCTTTTCTTTACGTTCTTTATAGCTCTCTTTTCTCACAGTGAAATCTACAGATACCACTCACCACCTACCACTCCTCTCAAACTCAACCATGGCCATTTCCACCACACTCACGAACATACCCACCCATCCACACCCATGATCAACCACCATCACTACCAGACCCATTCACAATCACGATCATCAATGTCACCACTTACCCAATACCATAGTAATTATATATGCATATATATATATATATATCACTGTAATTACCCCTGTACTATATATGTACCACTCCCCTAATACCACTGTAATTATATATATATATATATATATATTTGTACATCTCTTTATCTGTTAGTCTGTTATGTATTTTCTCTTTATAAAATTACTTATATGCATAAGCACAATAGCAGAGAGGACGATGTTGGTATGAATTGAGCGGAGGAAATTGGTGGTGATGTTGGGGTTTGTTACCAAAATGGGTTTGATGGTTGACGCAATCTCACACACAAAATCCAATCATCTCCTTCCCTCTCTATTTACGTGTCTCTCTGTATTAATCACTCTCAAACAACCGCTATGGCCTAATGCTCCACCCCCACCTCCCATTCAACCATCCGGCCTCAAGAACCAACACTCAAGGTTTGGTCTGAGCTCCAAAAGCCTAACTCCATTGTTGACCTCTGAAGTCCTAAACCCCACCATCTTTATTGTCGATCATTGTAGAGCCCTCCGATTACCTCTCCCCTTCAACGCCTTGCTCCCAACAAATTGGGGCTTCTCGAGTTTCTTGAATGCCCTTTATGGTGTTATGTGATGTACATATGTATATATATATACATATCTCCTTACTCCTTTCCTTTTCATGAATTTCTTTATTTCTCACTATTTGTTTTGCCAAATAATTGAATATGGTGACCCATGTGTTGGCAGGTAGGCGTGGGGGGTTCAGTGGTGGACAGTGGTGATTTCTATTTGTGTTAAGAGAGTTAGTTGTTAGATGTGGGATTTGGTGTTGAGTGGTGACGTGAGATATGCAATAAAAAATGGTGACGCACGTGGTTTAACAGATAAATTATGTGGGTTTCATAGGGGTAATTTTCCTAACAAAACTTTTTTTTATCTTTATTCCTAATCTGGGTGCTATTTGAACTTAATTCAGTAACCCAGGTTCAGAGCTTTTCAAAAAGAATTTTTAGTGAAAATGCTATTAGACAAAGCGTTTTATTTGTATTATACACCATATGTCAAAAAAGCATAAAACACTAATACAAAAGGCATTTCTTTAAAAACGCTTTTCTATTAGCATTTTCATAAAAATCACTTTTTGAAAAAGCGTTTATATTAGAAACACACACCAGCACATCATCAAACTTAAAAATCATCTACGACATTTCAAAATTGCATAACTTTTGAACCAGGAGTCCAATTGATTTACCGTTAACTCCCACAAGTCATTAGGGACCCGCTGGAGCCTCCCGTCGAGTTTCGCACACCCCAGATCTTTTCTCCCCAATTCGGTACCCCGAAGGCCGACTTGGCCTAACTCTGAAAGTCCAAGTCTTGAAATCCCAAAGGATTGCATAACATTTGAAATGAGAGTCCGATTGACATGCTATCAACTCCCACACTCACTCGGGACTCGCTGGAGCCTCCCGTCATGTTTCCCATTCATGTTTGATGGCACTCAATATGGCTGCATGCCGATCAGAAATCAATGTGACACTCTCCTGCCCTGGCACATTTAGATGTCTGACATTGTTGATAAACCATGACCAATCATGATAGTTTTCTAATTCAACTAACGCGAAAGTTAGGGGGAAAATATTCTTTGTAACAGTTTGCAAGCACCTCATTTTTAGCCCCTTGGCAATCTCCAGTCCGACCGAACTCACATTCAAACTGACACAGACACATTCAAGTCAAAATCAGCTTTCCAGACTCAATCCAATCAATCAATCACTTTGTGGGTCCACTGGGCCCAATAGAAGCAAAATGACCAAAATGCCTTTGTGGCATTGCTCGGTCTTATTCTAGTTGACTCGTCTTCTTAGAAACGGTAAGTCCCCATTCAAGTCCAATTCCAATTCAAATCAAATTTGACACGCCTTTCAGGAAAGTTAATCCCTCAGGTGATAAAACCATCCAGTTTGGCAAGTTTTTCAAGAAAACTCTTCGAAATGGTAAGTCCCTTCAAACCCGTCAACCGGGACGGAACTCAATTTCTTGAGCTGGTAGAACGGTTCACCTTTGGCGCCTGCTAGCCTGCCACTGAAGAATGTCCGTTATTCAGCTCGTCTTTTGAGAAAGTTGATTCCTTAAACGATAAGTCCACTTAGCAGCTTCTCGATATCAGGCAGTCTCTAGAACGAACGCACACTGTCAGAGTGGCGAAAACACTTGCAAACATTGTAACCGTCAGAATGGCGAAAACACTCGCAAACAGGTCGATATTAGGAATTGCCAACAAAACCTCTATATCACGGGACCGAATTCACCTCTTGACCATGACACATTTACCAAAAGATAAGATACCTTTGGAAACCAACTCATCACAGACCGTCAGAGTGACAGAAACACTCAAAACCCGAGTCAACATTAGTGCCTGCTAGCCCACTCCGGTGAAAAATGACCAAACTACCCCTTGGACCTTTCTAGCATGCTTCTCTAAAAGTACCTAAGTCCGCAGAGTGGTAAGTCCATCTTTTCAAGATTGTTCCAAAGACGATCCGGTATGGTCAAATGCCTTCCAGTCGGTTTCAGACCAATTCTGAGACCATCCAGTCAAAATGACCATTTTGCCCTTAGGCATCCGAGTGCTTTCGAGAACCACACCGGCTCTGGGTATCAAACTGGTTACCTTCTGTCGTGCCCAGATTTTTCGCACTCGAGGAATACTCACCCAAGCGGGAAAAATGCTGTACTCTCTCGTTAGAACTCACCCTCCTAAAAGAATGAGTGTGACTAGGTTTGAATTGAAAACAAGTTTGAATAAAGGGCTTTTGAAAAAGATTTGGAGTCGCCACCTAACTTGATTAAGGTGAGTTAGGTCACCTAAAAACTAAGCATAATCCGAAAACTACACTTAGGGTTTTTGAAAACGATTTTGAAAATATCTCCTCGAGGGAGGGTTTTTAAGAAAACAGGTTGTTTGGCAATCTTTGGAAAACATTTAGCCCTTTTTTAGAAAAATAACTCCTTTTTGGTCTTTCGAAAACAGTGATTCTAGGTTCGGAGGTTGGTTACGTGTAAGGAAGACGCACTAAGCTATCACCCTACCCCACCCTTTCGGTACTTACATGTCAATCTACCCTAGATTCACCTATGAGAGTCTTCGACTAACTATAGTTCAACCCTATTCACTTTAGAAAAACAATGTTTGAAAAATATGATGCACGATATGCAAGTGCAATAAAAGAAAATTGAAAAATAGGTTTGAAAAGAGATTGATTTGAAATTGATTTGATTTGAAAATAGACTTGAAGAAATAGAATTGAAATTGAAAAGTTTAAAAATTGAAAGTAGAAATTTGAAAATAGAAATTTTGAAATTGGAAATTTGAAAATAGATTGGAATTTGAGATTTGGAAATCGCACCCATGAGGGTGGAATTGGAAGTTTGAAAAGTATTGTGACCGCACCTATGAAGGTTGCCTACGTATCCCTTTGGGGGAATCAGGTCAGTCGTAGTTCGGACAAGAGTCCGATTGAAAATAAATTGATTTGAAGAGAGAGATTGGATTGGAAATTGAATTGGAAGTTTTGAAAAGATTTGATTTTTTTAGGAAACCTAGACTTAGGAAAGAGAAGGGACTTAAGAAAGATTTAACTTGGAAGAGTTTTAGGAAAGATTGGACTTAGGAAATGTTTAAATTAGGAAAGGTCCGATTTAGGAAAGTTTCGAATTAGGAAAGTTTTATTTTTGGAAAGTTTTCGAATTAGGAAAGTTTTGAATTTAGGAAAGTTTGAAATTATGAAAGTTTTAGGTTTAGGAAAGTTTTGAAACTAAGAAAGTTTTCAAATTAGGAGAGTTTCGAATTTAGAAATGTTTGAAAAAGGGAAGTTTTGATTTTGGAAAGTTTTGAAAACAAGAAAGTTTTGAAAATAAGAAAGTTTCGTTTTGGGAAAGGTTTGAAAAAGGAAAGTTTTCAGTTTAGGAAATGTTTGAATTAAGAAAGTTTCAACTTAAGAAAGTCTTAAATTAAGAAAGTTTTGAATTTAGAAAAGTTTTAGATTTGGAAAGATTTGAAGTTTAAGAGAGTTTAGAATTTAAAAAGTTTTAGGTTTAGAAAGATTTAACTTAAGAAGGTTTCAAATTTAGAAAGTTTTGAATTTGGAAAGATTTGAAATTTAGAAAGTTTAAGATTTAGAAAGTTTTTAGAGTTTTAGAGAATCTTGAGATTAGGAAAGGTTTGAGTTTGGGAAAGATTTGAAAGCTTGGATTTGAAAAAGATGTTTGAAAGGGGTAGAATTAGGAAAGGGTTGAACTAGGAAAGATTTGAAAGTTGAGTTTTAAAGTTTAGGAAAGATTTTTATGTTCAAGTTTTGAAAACTTAAGATTTAGGAAAACGGAAGTTTGGGAAGGATTTGAATTAGGAAAGGGTTGGATTTTGAAACTTAAGGAAAGGTTTAAAGTTTAGGTTTAGGAAACTTATGGTTTAGGAAGGAATTGAATTAGGAAAGGTTTGGATTAGGAAGGGATTGGATTTAGTTTCTAAAAGAGAAAGGTTGGATTTTATTTCCAAAAACGGAGGATAGGATCTAGTTTCCTAAATGGGGAGATTTGATTTGGTTTCCTAAAGGGAGGTAGGATTTGGCAAGGATTTGGAAAGGGAGATTCTAGAAACCCTAGATTTGGAAAATTCTAGTCTCGACGTAGAAAATAGGTTTTGAAAACAAGGATAGTTTTGATGTAGAAAACAAAAGATTTTGGAAACCTAGGTTTAGGGCAAAGTTTGAAAATCATGTTTTTGAAAAGAAAACTAGGGTTTCCTAATTGTGAGTTCTAGGGTTTGGTTTGGGCTCTAAGGAAAGAGTTTTTTGAAAAACGCATTTTTGGAAACGAAGGTTTTCTAGAAGGGAATCCTAGGGAGGAGTTTTTGGAAAGTGTGTTTTTGGAAACATAGATTTTGAAAGGAAATCCTAGAGAGGAAATTTCTATAAGGAAGATTTTGGAAAGAGAGTTTTTTAGAAAGGTTTTTGGAAAGAGTTTTTAGGAAGGTGAACCTAGGGAGCGTTTTTAGAAAGAGATTTTAAAGAGAAGGAGTTTTGGAAAGGAGTTGAAAAAGGAAATTTTGAAAAATAGATTTTGGGAGGGAGTTTTTGAAAACAATTTTGAAGAGGGGAGTTTTAGGAAAGTATGTTGAAAAAGAGATTTTTAGGAAGAGATTTTTGAAAAGAGAGCTTTTTGGAAAACATGTTGGAAAAGAGATTTTTAAGAGGAGGGATTGGAAAAGAGAGTTCTAGGAAAGTGAAAAAAAACGTCTCACTTTCCTAAAGCGATTCTAGCCATAAGAGGGCTAGAACCACTTTAAGAAAGTAGTTTTGGAAAACAATAAGATTCGAAAATATAGATCAAAAAGGTCACTTTTAACGTAACACTTTCCTAAAGCAACCCTAGCCATGGAAAGGCTAGAATCACCCTAGAATTGTGGTTTTGAAAACATGTTTTTGAAAAAGAGATTTTGATGCAATTTTGAAAACAAGTTTGAAAACGATTTTTGAAAACAACTTTTTGAAAACGAATTTTGGAAGATGCAAGACTATGATATGCACAATGCAATTTGGGGTCGTGAACATACAAAGTTAAGGCTTCACCACATAATCAAAAGGGCCGGACCCACGTGGTCTTTGGTTAGACTAGAAGAAAGTCCCCGACACGGTGACTCTTCCATAGTCCAATCCTACACATGGACCGGGAATCCCCTTGTTTCAAGCATGCAAAGAAAGGGCGGGAAAGAGATGGGGGATTAAAATAGAGGAAACCCAAGTGGGTTGGAGAGAGAAGAGAGAGGGGGGAAGTGCAGAAAATTAAATAGGGAGCCTACCTTGTATCTTGTTTATTTTGCGCGCCGTGCGGTCTTCGGTCTTCGGTCTTTGTCTTGATCTTCACCTTCAATTTTCAAGAGTTGTCTTCAAACTTTGAATGGCAGCTCTTCAAGTCTTCGAAGGGTGGTTGAAGGCTAGTGTATGAGTGTATGGGGGACTGTATGAGTGTACAGGAGGCTAGGGTTTGTGTATAGTGGCTAGGGTTTGAAGAACCTAAGGAGGCTAGGGTTTTGGAGGTGCTCGAGCTCTGTATATTGAAGTATAGAGTTTTTAGATTAAGTTTGTAGACCCCTTTCACGTTGAACGAGGCTCTGTATTTATAGAGGGAGGACAAACCTGGCGCCTGTTACAGTGGCGCTAGGCCAAATTATACACTGGCGCCACTAGGAGTGGCGCCAGGCCATTTTTTGGCTTGGCGCCACTACTAGTGGCGCCAGCCATTTAGGAAACAATTAAGGTCGGCAAGCAACGTATCTTTGACTAGATTTGGGCGCCTATACTAGTGACTACCATGTAAACTTTAGCCTGGCTTCACTAGGAGTGACTTCGGAAAGTCCGGGAATGATTTGAAGGAGCCGGGAATGACCCGGAAGGCCGGAAAGGAGCAGGAACACTCAAAATAGTGTCCTGGAGGTATTTGACTTGAAAAATGAAGATAAGGTGAGTCGGAAAGGTTGACCGGGCCTTTAGGGGCAAAACGGTCAATCGGACTAGGAAACTGCCGGGGCGAACCCGGATTGTCCCGGAAAAAGACTTGGGACCTGGAAACATTATTTAGAATGTTCCCAGAGGTTTCCGGTTTGATTCCTAGGGCCGGCGTGGTCGGAAATGGATACCGGCCCAACAGGGGCAAAACGGTCATTTTGTACCGAGTTTGCCGGAACTGACTCGGAATGATCCGGAAAAGTAAAGGAAGGTTGAGAACACTATAAAAAGTATTCTTGGGACATTACCGGTTTGATACCCAGAGCCGGTGTGGCCGAAGAAGGAGACCGGCCCTCTAGGGGCAAAACGGTCATTTTGTATCGGGTTGGCCGGAATTGACTCGGAATGATCCGGAAAGGTAAAGGAAGGTTGAGAACACTATAAAAAGTATTCTCGAGACATTACCGGTTTGATACCCAGAGCCGGTGTGGTTCCCGAGGCGTTCGGATGCCTAGGGGTACAATGGTCATCTTGACCGAAAAGTCTCGAAAAAGGTCCTAAGGGTAGTCTGGTCATTTTTCACCGAAGTGTGCTAACAAACATAGGTATTGACCTAGGTTTTGAGTGTTTCCGCCACTCGGACGGGGTTGAGTATTTCCGCTACTCGGACAGGTTGACGATTTGAGAGTATTTCCGCTACTCGGACGGGGTTGATGATTTGTGAGTATTTCCGCTACTCTAACGGCTTTGTGAGTATTTCCGCTACTCTAACGGTTCTGTGAGTATTTCCGCTACTCTACCGGCTTTGTGAGTATTTTCGCTACTCTAACGGTTCTGTGAGTATTTCCGCTACTCTAACGGTTCTGTGAGTAGTTTTGCTACTCGGACCGTCTCGAGGAATAAACTGTCTCGAGAGAGGGATTGGAAAGGGGTCTTACCGTCTCCGAAGAGACGTGCCTGGATTGGAACCGTCTCGAGGAATAAACTGTCTCGAGAGAGGGATTGGAAAGGGGTCTTACCGTCTCCGAAGAGACGTGCCTGGATTGTGAGTGTTTCCACCACTCTAACGGTTTTGTGAGTGTTTCCGCCACTCTAACGGTTTTGTGAGTACTTCCGCTACTCTAACGATTTTGTGAGTAGTTTTGCTACTCGGACCGTCTCGAGGAATAAACTGTCTCGAGAGAGGGATTGGAATTGGAATAAGAAAGGACAATGCCCCTAAGGGCATTTTGGTCATTTTGCCTCTATTTGGGCCTAACAGGCCCGCGAAGCAATGGAAAGACGGAATTTGGAACTAGAGAATTGGATTCGATAGGAATATGCCCAAAATGACTTGAAAACAAGTCTGGACGGAGTGTAGACTGCCGAGCGGTCAAAAATGGGGTGCTTACACCTTCCGAGGATACTTTTAATAGTATTTTCAATCTTCTAGCACCTTTCTGAAACATTTTGAGTTCATTCTGGTGAACTGGGTACAAAATAACCATTTTGGCCCTGGTGGGCCGGTCACCATTTTCAACCACCCCGGCTCTAGTTATCAAATCGAAAACTCCTCGAAACACTCTAGATAGTGTTTCAAACCTTCAAGTCCTCTCATGAGTCATTCTAAGTCTATTTCGGTGGTATTTTGGTCTAGTTGACCGTTTTGCCCCTAAGGGCTTGACCGACCACTTCAACAATTCCAACATTTTTTTTAAGCCCATTACCCTCGAGACACTATTTCTATGGTTTTTACACATTTTCGGCCTTCCGGGCCATTCTTGGCCTCCTAAAATATTTTCGGATCTTTCGGAGTCACTCCTAGCAAAGCCAAGCCAAAAAGTGCAAGGTAGTCACTACTATAGATGCCCAAATCTTTTGCCTTGCGTATCAAGGGTTGAATGAAACAGCGCTCTCCGCCTTAAGGACTTTCCTAAGTGACTGGCGCCACTGCAGGCCAAAACTTGGCCTAGCACCACCAGTAGGCAATTTGCCCTGGGGACACTGCAACAGGCGCTAGGCTAGTCATGTGTCTATAAATACAAAGCCTCCCCCTATGTGAAAAGGGTCCGCAAACTCAGTCCAGAAACTTTGCTTTTTGAATTACAAAGCTCAAAGTCTCTCCAAAATCCTAGCCTTTCTAATCTCTCCAAACCCTAGCCTCCATTCACTTAAACCCTAACATCTATACACTTTATACAATCATACACAAGCCTTTAAAGCCTCCATTGAAGACTCGAAGTGCTGCAACTTGGAAACTCTCAAGGATCAAGCAAAGCAAATAAAGCAAGCAAAACAAAAAGAAAACAAGGTAGACTTTCTCTTTATGTTTACGTACTTCCCCCCCTTCTCTTCTTCCTCTTAACCCTCTTGGATTTTTTTTTATTTTAATCCCCTATCTTCTACCCCCCTTTCTTGCATGCTTGGAACAAGGAACTCCCCGATTCATGTGTAGGAAGGACTGTTGAAAGTCACCATGTTGGGGGCTTTCTTCTAGTTCAACCTTAGACTATGTGGATTCGACCCCCTTAATTATGTGGTGAAGCCAGTCTTGTATGTTCACGACTTTACTTACATTATGCATACATCCCTTCAAAATTTGTTGTCAAAATAGTTTTCAAAACTTGCATCAAAATAATCTTTTCAACTTGCATTCAAAATCTCTTTTTCAAATCTTGTTTTCGTAATCACAATCTTAAGGTGATTCTAGCCATTCCATGGTTAGGGTTGTTTTAAGAAAATGTTATATTCATTGTGACCATCAAGGTTTATATTTTGGGTGCAAACCCTAAAATCGCTTTTCATCAAGACCACCATCTTAAGATAATTCTAGCCATTACATGGTTAGGGTTGTTTTAAAAAAGTGTGATATTCAATAGGATCATATTGGTCCATATTTCAAGTCCATATTATTTTCAAAACCAATAACTTAGGATGGTTCTAATCTCTTCATGGTTAGAATCATTTTAGGAAAGTGAGACATTCAAAAGATTTCAAAAAGTCCATATTCAAATCATTCTCCAAATTGCTTTTCAAAAAACTCTCTTCAAAAGTCTATTTTTTAAAAACTCTTTTCAAACTCCTTTCCAAAAGCTCTCTTTTTAAACTTCCGTCTAAAAACTCTCTTCAAGTTTCCTTCCTATAAACTTTCTTCAAAAGGTCTACTTCCTAAAACTCTTTTCTTAGAGTTCAAGTCAAGCATTAGATTTCATGGTTAGGAAACCCTAATTCTCTTCTCTAAAAGCATGACTTCCTCTTTTGCTTCAGATCATAGGTTTTCAAAATTATCTTCTACATCAAATTTTAGATTTCCAAAATCTCTTTTTCTATACCAAAATCATAGCTTTCACAATTCAAGATTTTTAAAATTCAACCTTTGCAATTCCATGTCAAATCTAATCTTCCAAATTAGGAAATTAGATCTTATCTTTCAAATTAGGAAACTAAGTCAAATCCTACAATTTTAGAAACCAAATCAAATCATCTATTTTTGGAAATAAAATCTAATTTTCTACTTTAAGAAATAGAAATCAAATCTTTCTTAATTGAAACATATCCTAATTTCAAACCTTTCTAAATTTCAACTTTCCAAACTCTAAATCTTTCTAAATTCACAACTTTCCAAATCCAAATCTTTCCTAAAATGAGACTTTCTTAAAATGAAACTTTCCTAAAATCAACACTTTCCTAAAACGAAATTTTCTTATTTTGAAACATTCCTAATTTAAAACTTTCCAAAGTCCAACATTTCCTAAATCCTAACTTTCCAAATCATTCCAAGTCAAGTGTTTTCAAATCAAATCAAATTTTTTTTCAAATTTTCCTTAAGTTCAACTTTCCTAATTCAAATCTTTCCTAAATCGAACTTTCTAAAATCGAACTTTTCAAATCTAAATCAAATCCTTTCCAATTCGACTACATGTTCAAATCTTAGGTAACCTAAACCCTAGGATACCTAAACCCTAGTTCAACCTTAATCCTAAAGTTAGGAAGCTTTAACACTTTTCTAAAACTCCTTTCTAAACCAAGATGGTTTTTCAACTTCAATCTAAGTTAAAATGTTTTCAAAACTCAACTCTATCTTTCTTAAATCAAGTCCAAGTTTTCTTTTAAAGTTCAAACTCTTTTTCAAGTCTAAGTTCAATTTCAAATCAAATCTCTATTTCATGTCTTCTATTCTAAGTTCAAATTAAATCATTTTTCAAATCAAACTATTTTTCTAATCAAATCTTTTTTAAAAACCTTAAAGTGTCTATTTTTAATAGAACTTTTGTTCGAACTACGACTAACTTGATTTCCAAAAAAGGGGATACGTAGGCAACCCTCATGGGTGCGGTCACAACCTTTTTCAAATTTCCAATTCCACAACTTTTTTCAAGTTTTTATTTTCACAACCTTTTTGAAATCTCTAATTCTTTTAAAACCTTCTTTCAAAATTAAATCTTTCTTTTCAAATCTACTTTCAAAATCAAATCTTCTTTTCGAATCTATTTTCAAAATCAAATCATTTTCTTGCACTTGCATATCATGGATCATATAGTTCTTTTCTGAAATGGATAGTATTGGACATTTATTAATCAAAGATTCTAAATAAGTGAACTTAGAGTGAATAGATATGTAGGTACCGCAAGTGTGGGGTAGGGTGAGGGCTTAGTGTGTCTTCCCTACACGTAACCAACTTTCGAACCTATATCATTGTTTTCAAAGACCAAAAAGGGAGCTATTTTCAAAAAGGGTTTAAATATTTTCAAAGGTTGCCAAACAAACTATTTTCTAAAATCCCTCATTTGAGGAAGTTTTCAAAAACCCTAAGTGTAATATTCAGATTGTGCTTAGTTTTAAGTGACCTAACTCACTTTAATCAAGTTAGGTGGCGACTCCAAACCTTTTTCTGAAAGCCCTTAATCAAATAAACTTTCAATTCGAACCTAGTCGCACTCGTTCTTTTAGGGGGATGAGTTCTAACGAGAAAGTACCGTGCTTTTTGCACTTGTGCGTATTTTGTTCGAGTGCGAAAAATTCAGACACGACACAGTTCTCACCGTAGCAATCAAAAAAACTCTTGTATATCTACCATAAAGAAAAGTACTGTCGGTTCCTATGACTGGTGGACAGTGCTTAAAGCTTTCAATGCATGGCCAAAATGCCCAAAATATTTTGTTTAGCACCCTAATGCCCAGTGTACCTGTAAGCACCCCATATTTGCCCACACAGCAATCTCCGACCGGACCGAACTCCCTTTCAAAACTCTGTAAACACATTTAAGCCCAAATTAACTTTCAAACCCCTATCCAATTAGTCAACCGCTTCTTGGGCCCAATAGAGGCCTAATAACTAAACCTGTCCCTTGGACCTCTAGGCACGTCTTGAGAAAGTTCAAAATCTCTCAAGATGGTAAGTCTCCATTTCCAAAGTGTTACTAAATAGTTAGGCGCACTCAACATGCCATTTTGTCCAACTCCGATCCCATTTTAGCTAACTCTAGACAAAATGACCATTTTACCCCTAGATGACCTAGCACCGCACAAATCCCACCGAGCAGAGAAAGACTCTTCCGGGATCATTCCTAAATGACCTGGCACGCTTAACATAACACCCCGATCCATTCTTAACCATTTTCAACCAAATCCGGCCAAAACGACCATTTTGTTCCTAACAACCCAAACGCGCCCCGAAAACTACACCGGTCCTAGAATATTTAACGGTGGGTCTTGTCATACACCCCTATTTAACCTAAGAAGAACCTTACGACACTAAACACCCCTGACTCAATGAAAATTCCCTGGAGCGTCACACAGACGCTTTGCCGAGATTGCCTTTTCTCCCGATTCCCTGGTTATAACGCACCGTCAAATAACTTGAGAAATGAGTAAACTAGGGAATTCCCGAAGGCTTGTTCATAGGTCTTTCCATCGATACAGCTCGATCGGATAGATTGCTCCCCAAAATCCCCCATCGCGTGGCTTAAAAATAGTTACTTTCAATCACCCCTGAAGCGTCTTACAAACGCTTCGCCAAGAATGACTTTTTCTCCAATTTTTTTATTATAACGCACGGTTAAACGACTTGAGAAATGCATAAATTAGAGAATTTTTGAAAGTATTTTTAGAGTACTTTCCATCAGTACGGTTCGATTGGAGAGATCGCTTTTTGAAGGCCTCGATCATGTGACACACAAACAGCTATTTTTGAACCCCCATGGAGCGTATCACAGACGCTCCGCAAAAAAACGATTTCATGCACACTTCCTGAGACGATGTCTCACACTTTCGAACACCGTTCAGACTTTTCGAAAACTCAAAAGTTCACGAGAAACCCTAGGAGAACATCGTGGATGTAACTGATTCCTCCGAAACCTTTTCGGTTGGCACAATTATCAAGGCAAAGTTTGAACGAACACTCCCGGCGATGGAGCATATGCTACATGTGCCCAAATTTTGATCAGATCGATCAAAATTCACTTAGCCCTTAAGATTTAGCCAGTATATGGAGTGCCATATGGCCTTCATTCTATGGAACAGTACCGGCTCATGTAGCACATGTGCTTATGTAAATTTTACACAGGTGCATGTCCTACATGCGCTAGTGTCAAAAAATTTGCCTATGAATATAGGCCTTCCCCTTTGCATATTTCAAAATCAAAAATTGTAGCGAAGCTCTGTAAAAATCGCTTCAGAAGCTCAAATTCCTATACACCTCTCACACTCCAAGCACTTAGGGTAAATTTCACCTCCCCCTAACCCATACACTCCACCTACATAGCCTTCCATGCCATAGAACCCCTCCTTCCAGCCCCTCAAGCATACTTAAAGCCATCCAAGGTCAAGTCAAAACATCCATAGAAAATTGCAAGAGTATTGAAGGCAAAAAGTGGTATCTCTTTTGTGTTTTTGTCTTCCCCCACTCCTCTCTTCTCCCACCTAGCCTACTTAGGCTATTCTCTATTTTAATCCCCATCTTCTACCCCCCTTTCTTATATGCTTGAAGCAAGAGAGCTCTTAGTTCATACCTAGAGGAAAGTTGGTGAGAGCCACCGTGTAGGGGGATCTCTCACTAGCCTATTTTAAGATGGTATGGCCTTGGAGCCACAGTGTGGTGTAGCCTAAAGCCTTGTATGAATTCATGACCTCCTTACATATTACTATCTTGTTAATGTTTTGTGTGCTTGGCTTTATTTTCATGTTTATAACCATGTTTTTCAAGACTTGCACTATTCTCATTTTCATACCATTTTCAAGCTCAATATTCTCTTCAAAGTGGTTCTAAGAGTTGGTCCCTTGAAGTTTAGAATGAGACTTTAAGAAATCATATCTCAGGAAACCTCCCCATTAACCCCTAACTCAGACTTTTGCATATTTGCATTCCAACTTGCATAAAAATAGTTTTCAAACTCTCTAATTCCCAAAGTTTTTATTCTCTCAAGTTTAGTGGTTGGAATGCCACATGGAACCCTCTCTTGAGTGGTCTCCCTTTTATATTGGCCATAGGAGCCCTAAATTGTTAGAATGGTTCCCTTGTCTTTTTATTCTTGTACAAAAATGATTTTCAAACTCTTTGATTTCTAATTTTTCTATTTTCTCAAGTTTAGTGTTTGGAATTGCCTCATGGAACCCTCTCTTGAGTAGTCTCCCTTTGCATTGGCCATAAGAACCTTAACTTATTAGAATAGTTTTCTTTGGAAAACGGTTTTCAAAATCCTCTTCTCAAAAATGGTTTTCAAAAGTTCATTCTCTCCGTCTTTGCATTAAAAATGATTTTTCAAAAGTTGTCATCATTGTGTTGATTTTTGAAATCCCTACTCTTTTCAAGATAAAGATTATAATGGTCCTAAGAAAACCTTCTTCGGAATCGTTTTCAAACAGCAACCATATAAACTATATCCTTGGCTAGAGCCAAATTTTTATGGAAATGATCTTCAAAAGGGTTGTCTAGTAAAATCTTTTGCATAACATGATTTGTTTTCTAAAACTCCTTTCAAAATGCATAAAACCACCTTTCAAAGCCATCTTCCAATCGAACCCTAGGTTAATTTAACCCAAGTTAGTTAACCCTAGGTCACCTTAACCCTAGATCAACCCAACCTTAGTTAGTTAACCCTAGGTCACCTTAACCCTAGGTCACTTTAACCCTAGGTTAACTAAACCCTAGTTGATTAACCCTTGTTCAACTTAACCCTAGTTGTCCAAACCCTAGGTTAACCCGACCTTAGTTAGTTAATCTTAGGCCACCTTAACCCTAGGTTAACCTAATTCAAGTTAGTTAACTTTAGGTCACCCCTAACTTTGGGCCAACCTAACCTAGGTTAGTATACTTCAAGATTCCAATTCGTGTATCCCTTTTAAATGATCTTTCTATTTAAAACTATTCCCATAACTCATTTTTCCAAAAAAACCTCCTACCCTCTCGAGATTTCAAAAACCAATTCCATAACCTTTTCAAATACTCCCACACTCTATCTTTAAAAATGTTTTCAAGAACCCACAACCCTAAGGTGTCGCTATCCCTTTTATGGTTAGGGATCCCAAAAGAAGAAGATACATTAAGTTCAACTTTCAAGATTGTCCATATTAGAGTTCCAAAGTCCTAAGTGTTTCAAAACCCACTTTCAAAAACTTTCCAAAGACTAATTTACTAAAACACTTCAAAATTGTACCTCCAAGGTTTTCAAAACAAGACCTCAAAATATTTTCAAAACCTTTTTAAGTTATTTCAAAGCACTTCCGAAACTTCTTCGCATTATTCCAAAACATTTCAAAACACTTTAAAACCCTATTTCAAGGGCACTTTTCAAAAACCTTCAAGTCCTATTTCAAAAACACCCCAACATCCGATTTCAAGATTCTCAAGTTCTCTTTTTCTGAAGACCACAAAGTATCTTCAAACTTTTTCAAAGACCTCAAAGTGTCTTCAAAACTTTTCAAAGGCCCTGATGCGCCTATTTTCCATCGGGCTCTTGCCTGAACTACGAATGACTTGATTCTTGCCAAATGAGATATGTAGGCAACCTAAAATGGTGCGATTATAACTTCTATTTCAACCACAATCCCCCTTTTCAAAAGTTTCTATCAATTCAACATTTCTATTCCAAGCTCCTTCAAAACCTTCATATTTTCAAATATTCTTTCTGAAACTTGCATCATGCATCATTCATCTAAAAAGTGATGACCAAACCCCGTTTTTAAAACTCTAAAGTGGATATTAAGTAGATAATGATAACCGGTTATTCTAGTGAGTGAACAAAGGGTGATTAGGCATGTAGGTATCGAAACGGCGGGGTAGGTTGATGATATTAGGATATCTTCCCTACACGTAACCAACCTTCAGACTATAGATTTCTATTTTCGAAAGACCAAAATGGAGTTATTTTTAAAAAAGGTTTCTAAAGGTTACCAAACAACCTATTTTCTTACAAACCCTCTCTTGAGGAAGTTTTTCAAAACCCTTTTTCAAAAGCCCTAAGTTTGATCTTCGGATTATACTTAGCTTTAGGTGACTTAACTCACCTTAATCAAATTAGGTGGCGACTCCTCTTTTTCTAAAAAGCCCTTAATCAAACCAATTTTAAGTTCAAACCTAGTCACACTCATCCTTCTAGGAGGATGAATTCTAATGACAGAGTTCCATGCTTTTTCTCGAGCCAAAAAGACTTGGTCAAAAATCGGGGGGCGACAGTACCTAAGTCCAATGTTTCTAAAATCACAGCCGTGCTTGGGTTTTTGAACGCTAACGTTCTTATGTACCTTGGCAACTTTTCATATGATGCATCCTAATCTTCAAAAACCACGCAATGACCTTTATTCTTCCAAGCCATGTTTTCTTGTATGAAACTGCGAAACCAGTATTATTTTTAACATTCTCGACTATGGATGTTATTTTCCAGCCAAGGTCTTCCTGTGCATCATAACAAACAAATAATGCAACTTTACCAAGGAAGGGCATGAACAAATAATATCAACACATCTTACTTTAAACTTGAAACTAAACGTAACTTACCACAACTGGTGCCTTAATCAAGTGTGCAATGAATGTCGAATTAAGATTGCGGTGATTCAAACTCTCCATCCCATGTAAACATGTATGAGGCCAGGGGTATTGCGTGATCTCAAAAAAATTATGCTTGTACTTTAAACATGCACGTAGTTTCCAAGGGCAAACGTGATTGCACCTGGTGCTCCAAATCTTTTTATTTGTTTCCACAACATGATAATATTTATTTTTCTTCACGTGATACCAGTTATATGCACGGATCACCACATCCTTAGCTTTGAAAACCATCCTTTTTGCAAACTCCGGATTAGCATCTGACCATGTCGGACCGCGATCATATAAGTCTCAACCACCTGCGACATCATCTTCCCCAACCAAGTTCGTAAAAAAGGGCATATACGGAGTGTCATGTAAGGCTTCACCAAGGTTCGATTCTTCATGTCCATCGTGATCAGACTCGTTATTTGGTTCATTCTCATTAAAACATCAATATCTTCATCTGAATTGTCAAATTGAATAACATCTGTATCTTCATCTACTCGTGCCCCAGTCTCATCTAAGGCAACTAGGCATTCTACAGGATCCACACTTTCATTCGAATATCCCACCTCTATGCACCCACTTTGGCTTAAAGCATATTGTGGGTGAGGTGTTGGTGGACTATGAAAGTCATGAAACTATTCAAAATTACTAGGGCCATGCAAGAAATCTTCAATTGGGTTGAAGAGGCTACACATTTGTTGCTCTGGCACTTCCTCTGCTATTGTGCTTCAGTTACTCTGCCCAAGTGAAAGCATTTGAATAAATGACCCCAGTGCCGATACATCTCCCTTCCTTGACAATAGTTCACTGTAGGTCTAGACATCTGCTCAACTCACATCTGCACGTCTGCCACTGGTATTCATTGTGCTACTCTCCTCTTTCACAACATATATTTCAGCACATTAGTGGTCAAGACATTTCGAAGGGATATTCAAGACATTTTGCAATGTCTTGTTGTCATTGATTGGCAACTTTTGATATATCATGACATTCCATTTCGTCTATGCGGGTATCTACATATGAACTTTACAGTCACATGTTCTCAGTACTCAGCCATCGTTGGCCTGATCATGTCACGTAGCACAGCAACTGAGGTTCTCTATTCAACATCATAACACACACTAGCATCTATATCATAGGATACACTTTCTCGGCGATCTCGTATTATCTTTCTCCTAATAAAACATAACCATTATCGTCGTTACTTAGCTTTGCCTACCAAACACAACTTACATAAAGTCATATATATACATACTAATTAAATCCTATGTTTTAAAAATTATGTCACGTGAATGCATAGTAAAATCATTCAGCAAAATCACTTGAGGGTTAATGTATTAAGATTTATGGTTGCATCATTACTCTTCTGCTTCTTTAACCCTATACGCCTAACATGGAAAAGCTATTTTGTGCTTACACATTCTAGAAAAGTTTATCCAAGATCATATGAAAGGACCAGCTAGAAAGGTGCAGCCTAATAAGAACAAAATGATATCTTTCTTAATTAAAGAATTACTCTTTCTTGGACTTGTTAATTCTTTAATGGGTTCATTTTCTGTCTTTTAGTATTTGTAATTACTCATCCTTCAAGAATTTAGCTTGCTTGTGTCTATGAATTTTCAGCCTTGTATGCAAATATTATGAGACTCCAAAGTTAATTAGTACTATAATTTTCTTGAATGAGTCAAGATATAACTGTCTTATAAATTAAGGATAATATTTGATATGTTAAATATTTTACTACGTATGATAATTTGCTTGAATGAGTAAAAAATATTATTATCTTCTTTTTTTTTAAAGGGAAAACATGCTACATATTACAAATTAACAAGTAAATTATCGTACTTAGTAAAATAATAAGGCAGAGCGTTAGGCAAACACCATATCCAGATTTATAAGACAACTACAAATGACATATCCAAAAGTTAAAATAACAAGGTAGAGCCCTAGGCAAACACCATATCTAAAAGTTAAATTATTGGACATGCTACAAATACCATATCCAGATTCTGCAACAAGGCAATTCGTACTTACCTTTTGGATTTCTTCCAAACAAGCCCAAACAAAGCCCTAGGCTCCAATGCAAGCTTCAAAGCGGAGTGAGCTACGGCGAGAGAGAAGTAGACCTTTGGCAAAATGGCGGTAGAGAGTAGGCGACACTTCTGGAGAGTGGGACCGCGAGAGGGAGATAGAGGGAGAGTGAGAGAGAGAGGGATTGTGAGAGGGAGAGGGACACTATCGTGAGAGAGAGAGAGTGAAAAGAGGGAGACTGATTTGCTGTTTAAGTCTCCGACAAAAAACGCTTTTGCAATTAGCATTTTATGCTTTTTTGAGACATACGACGTATAATACAAATAAAACACTTTTTCTAATAGCGTTTTCACTAAAAATGCTTTTTAAAAAAACTCTGAACCTGAGTTGCTGAATTAAGTTTAAACAGCACTCATGTTGGGAATAAAGATGAAAAAATGGCCTAATTAGAGAAATTACTCGGTTTAATAGGGTGTTTGAGTATGGTAGTTCAGTTGGGTGGGCTTTGGTTATGAATTGTGATAGCAAAGATGGAGAGAACATAAGAAGAAAAAAAATCATTAGTGTGAGGCACTTAAGGGTAGAATAGTAATTTTATAACTTCTATTAACCCCGTTACCTAGCATGGGAGTTACCTAGCATGGGAGAATCTGTTACAAAAACAAAAAGGTTATATAGTGTAATTATCAATATGTAAGGAATATTATCTTACATTTCGCAAAAACTTAAAAGGGTGATAGTGTAATTCACCGTTTTATGAAAAAACCTGAAGCATTTATTTACCCAAAAAATATATAAGCCAAAACCCGGTCTTCCCCCCCTCTGTCTCCGTTGGCAAAGTGCTTCACAGTCTCGTGTGACGTTTATTTTTATTTTCTATTTCCTTTTAAAATTTTAGGAACAATCGCTCGCTTAAACTCACTCATCAATCAAATTCAAATCTCGTATGGCCTTTCACGTTGCTTGCCCAATTACATGGTACCCTCTCTACATTTACTCAAACCCCGTCCCTCTCTCCCATTTCATCTTCACTTTCTCTCTCTAAAACACTCTCCTGTGTGTGTTTTGTGTTTTCTCTCTTTGCAGCCGGCGAATCTGCTTCTGCTTGCTAGGTTTTCCTCGGGAGCTGCAGAGCGAGAAGGCCAAGAATGAGTTCTTGGAGGAGGTGGCTAGGATTGAGGACTTCCTCAAGGACCCCTGGCTGGTTAGGGTTCGAGATGAAGACACTGTCCAGGTCGCCGTGCCCAAGGTCGATGTGCCGCCTCTGGCTCCGGCGCCGGGGCTGGGAGAGGGTGGCGGCGGGGATGGAGATGAGATGTTGCTGTCAGCGCAGACGAAGCGTGCTGCCATGCAGAGGAAAGCAGCCGTTGCGTCCTTGGTCGCCGAGGATTATGCCCGGCGGTTTGAGTCCGGTGCTGTCGTGGTGAGATTCTAGGTTTGTCAATTGATTGAATTTTGTGTTGTTTTACGCTTTGGGTTTTTAAATTTTTTAGTCTCGAGTGGTGACTTGTGGAATTTTTGACGATGCATGTTTAAGTTCAAGGTTTTGAGTCTGGAGAATGTGGAGTGTGTAACTTCTGAGATTCTTGATTTTCCATCTTGAAGTTCAAATTTTTGATAATGTGGAGTGTGTGACTTGTGGAATTTTTGATTTTGCGTGTTTAATTTGGGTCTGTGTCACATGGGTTCTGGAATTATATTGGGTTGCTTTCAATGCTGTTTGGGTTTTATATGATATGAAATGGGGAGAATTTCACACAATTGTCACTTCATATGCTGAGGGCTGAGTTTGTGGAATGACGTATGCCTAGGATGACAAATATTTGATATTGGACTTTTTAGCTTGGGCAGTTGTGTTTGGAGTTTCTGATTTTTATTATTGGATGATTATGAATGCATCGGACAACAAATTATTGGTTTTGCGTTTACTAGTTTGGACTTTTGTGTATATTTTTTTTGGAACTATTGATGTTAACTGTGAAGATGGCATTTGGAAAAATTCTTGGGCTTTTAAGCCCTCGTGGTGGTTCAAGTCCCACCCTTTGATTGCATTTCATTCAAGATAAAAGATGAATCAACATTTGGTTGCTAAAAAAAGGCAGGACATGGTTATATTAATGTCAGATAAGGAAGTTACATTTTGTAAAACATGCAATCAACCCCTCAAGGGTCGAAGGAAATGCAGATCAAGTAGTAATAGGTACCCCTTTCATCTGCTGCATACCATAGAGTTTAGTATTTTACTCTTTTTTAAATGAAAATGTGATTGCTGAGATGGGAAACAAGAAAGAATATCAGATTGATCTGTAATTGGGTTGGAAACTAAAAAGGGACAAATACGAATGCACCAACACATTAATTTTCAAAAAACCAGGATGTAACACGGCATGGACACAACAAAAAATAAGCATATATTTATATATATACACATGAAAATATCTTTGTTTTTTCATTTTTACGTTACAAATATACTTATATTTTATTATATGGAAATGATAAGAAATCTTTTTTATACATTGGAAAAGGTGTGTTAACAAAAAGTGCTAATATGTATTTTTTAAAATCCTAATTAATTGAAAGTTTTAGGATTTAGAGTCTAAAATTTAAAAAGCTCGAGGAGAAGAAATTAATATGCATAACCCATGTTATTTTTGACTTTAGTAATTGGTTCCCAAGTCATTTTCTTCAAATTTGTAATGTGCTTTATGTGTCTTAAATGATATTCAATCGTCTCCCCCAAGTGTTGTTCTAAAAATATGTAAAAATTTAATGACACATTTGGACGCATGTCGGGGACATGTTCAACATGGACACACCACCTTAGAAGTGTCTCTGCTTTTTTACATAGGAAAGCACCATTTTGTTTGCATGGTTGTGGAAAGTATCAATTTTTTGAAGTTCAAAAGACATGTCCTTGGAAAGATTTAGTTATAAGTAGCAACATTTTAAAAGTTCATATAAGATGGATCTGTTGTTGTGGAGATGCTTTATTCTGGTGGTGTAGATTTGAATGCGTTCAATAAAGCTATTGGCCAGCTGATTCCAACCCCATGGAGGAAGGTTCCTTATGGCTGATAAATTATTTGGAAGATAATAAAGAAATAATAAAGAGAAGCTTTTTGAGGATGTGATTGCTACTTTGGACAGTCCAGTATCATCCACCCCTCTTTGCGAGAAGAGAGTTTGATGTGCCCTCTATGGACTGTATGAGTGCTGTCCAATTTCGCAGAAGTCACAACTTGGCGATAAGGGGAATAATAATCTGGTACTGATTTGTAATCTGTCCTCAATAGAAAGAAAATTTGAGTAAAATTCATAGAGAACTTTCCACAACTTCTTTTAAGGTTTGAAAAGTACTGACAAAGAAACTTTCAAACAGAAAAGAGCTTAAATTTCATATTGGTTATCTTAACTGTGGTTGTCTTTAGAGTATCAAGATTACATGTCAATAAAAAAACATTTACAGAAAAACATTTGCTATGGTGGTAGATGGTTGAAATTCATTGCTTTGGTAGTAAGATTCTTGATATCCATGATAATTATGTGTTCATTAATGGAATTGTATTCTAACTAGGTGATTCAAAGGGTCACAATTTTTGAATTTTATTGAATGTAGAATACATAGCATGTGGAGCTGTTTTTTTGTGCATTCAGTTTTGACTGTAAATGAATGAGTGTCACTGCTTTCAGTTTTTATTTGTAAAGAATGAGGAAGTCCCTTAGTTAGACTTTTCTTGGTGATGATAATTATGTCGTTGTTGATGTGTTTTAAAGCTATCGAACAAAATGTCAGCAATATCGGTGACAGTTTGAATCATCATCTACTTTGTCTTCTTCGACTTTCTTCTGTAAGTCTGGTTGTCAACTGGGCACTTCAGTTTTTTATCTGATATTTTTTTTTTTCCCATATGTTTGCAGTGTGAGGAAATATGGACACTTTTGTGCTCTTTTTGTTTTTTTTTAATTTTTTTTATCATATCTGTAAATTTCATCCCAGTTTCCTAAATGTAGCCCCTAATTTGTAAATTATATTTTGAAGAAGCACATTATGTTGTATTAAAAGATAATATTGATTGGTATTTTTAATATACTCCATGGTGTTTACTTTTCCTTCAAATACAGAATGTGTAGATTATGCCTCACTTGTACTGCAAAGTAGGAACCTAAGTTGCTCTTTATGACTGACTTTAATGTGTCGTGGTGTTTCTCTAGAAGTTTCATGTTTCATGCTTTGGGTTGGATACTTATTAATTGTCCAAGGATTGAGTTTGTTGGGTGTGTAATGCAATAGACAAGGAATATTTGGTTTTTGCATTTTTGAGAGTGGATAATTTGGCTCTAAAATTTAGATTTGTGGTATTTATTTGTTAAGAATGTTTTTGTCTAAGAAGCACGGAGGCTTCAAAGAAGGTGCCGGGTTTGTGTTGAATGTCGGACACAATACTCAATGAACACTCCCCCCACATGGGTTAGAATCGAGAGTACGTTACCTGGAACCCGAATTGGTCTCGCATGTGGAATTGGAACAGGAACGTTGTATGCCGCTTACTCTAAAATGTGGTACGATAGGGTAGATTTGTGTAACTTGCATTATGAGAATTTAAGGTACTTCTAGTGCAATTTTCTTTTAACAATTACATATCCAATAAAATAGTCTACATTTTTTTAATCTAGTCATGGAAACATGCATTTCTAGGAGTATTATGGATGATATTTTCCATATTTTTCTTCCAAACTTCATTCCCCCCGATTTTTGTTCATTATATTTGATTTTTTACTTCCTTAGGTAATCTTAAGGAAATAAATAGGCAAAAAATTTGGGATCGCAATTTATTGCTAGATTCACCATTTTGGAATGAAGTGTACCATATTTTAGAACGCTGTTTCGAAAACGTAATTTGCTAGGGTGTTTTCTAGTTACATTGTATCAAACAAACGTCCAAACATAGTCTATTATTTTTAAATTTGTTTTAGTACTAGACATGCTTTGGTCACTTAAGGGATACATGTCCATTAGTTAAATACCATAAAACACCTTGTAAGTAAAAAAAAAAAAAAAAAAAAAAAAAAAACACTTAGGATCCATTTGTAAAATAAAAACAATTTGGATTTAATTGTAATTAGTACGGTACACTGGATTTAAGTAAGAGAATACATGGTTTTTAATTATAATTAGTATTATCTTGCAATTTTTTATTATTTTTGAGTAAAATATTCTTATAAATGACAAATCAACAATATATTTTTTTCCATGTTGCCGCCACGTCATATCATGTATTTTTTGAAAATTACCATATCAGCATGTTCGTTTTGTGTGTCTCTATTTCTTAGGTTTTTGTATTCTCACTTTTTACAACAGATTTTTCTTTTCCTTTTCTTTTGGCTGTTTCTATTTTGGGCAATGGGAACTAGGAAAGTTCATTTATGGCAACTTTTAGTGGTGCTAGTATTTTATGTTAAGGGATGTTTATTTTTCTAATACTAATCCAAATAAAAATGACTTCTTTTTATTTTTCTTCTATTTCTTCTTTTTCTTTGGCTGAATTTAGTGCTGTTTTTTTCCCCTTAAATGGGCTTGCATACAATTGAACAGATTTTAAATAAGATTAATTACATTTTACCCCTCATGGTTTGTGCCAATAATTACCACCACTATTGCCATAGTGCCACCACCACAAGATGGTGGTGCTCTACAAAGCATGAACATTATTATTTTTCTAATTGTCTTTAGAATTGGACACATTTGGACTTTTGAGGGCACACTTGTCCATAAATGAGACACATGAAACGCATTGTAAGTTTCAAAAAAATGACTTGGGATTTAATAATAAAAGAAAAACAATGTGGATTCATAACTATTAATACATCCTCCTTACACTGTTTAATTTAGGAATTCTAAAGCCTAAAATTTCTAATTTGTTTATGGATAGAGTTATCTAAATGAGAGATTAGGACTTTTTGTTCAATTTCTGTTCCCACGTGTAGAATGTGAAAAATGATTTCTTACTATTTTATTGTAATTAAAATGAAGAAATAGTCATTATTTTCAAGTATAGATATATTAATATATATTTATTTGTTGTCGTGATTCTGCTATTTCTTGTCTTATATTTTTTGAAAGTTACCGTGTCGCTGTGTACAGGACATGTCATATTTGTGTCTCGTGTTCTTATCCGTGCTTCTTAGGTGGTGGTGGTTCTGGAAGATTATGGGTTGTAGCGAGAGAAAAAGCACTGACAAATTATAAAAAGATTGAGGGTGTTTTAGACATTTTGCAAAAATGTTAGCCCCGTCAGGTTTTACTTCAGTCCCCAAATCACTGTTTGTTTTTTTTTGGGGGGGGGGTAATCTTAATTGCAAGGGGATAATGTTATTTCGGGTCAAACCCAGCTGGCGTGTTCGCCGGGGGGTGGGAGAGCAATTAAAATTTTTAAATACAATCTTTGTTTTTTTTATTTGTTTCCTTTTCCTATTACATCAGATGCTATTGCAATATGCCACTTTTTATGATTGCCGGCCGTGTTTTTGGATTCATGAGCCAGATAGGAAGCATAGGAAATTTTGTATGAAGGGATATGGTATATCCTTAATTGTGTGTTTCACGCAAGACCAAAGAAAACACTAAATTAAACTCAAAATTTTTGGCCAAGTCTAAAGAAGAAGAAGAGTGGTGGTGAATCTTCCACGATACCTCTCCATTGTATGTTGTAGGTATCTTTATATGTAGTTCTTCGGTTTTCTCTGAACAATTAGATAACTGCATTAGAAAAGAGACAGAACAGTAGTTAACAATGAGCAAAACTCATCTAAAATTTCTGTGCAGATCCAAATGAAAAAAAGATTTATAATGATCAAAACCATCCTTAAATTTTCCATGCAAATACTCAACTCAACATGCCTTAAATCCTGTTACTTGGGGGCAGCTGTTTGGATCTATTTTCCCTATTTTATTCGATTCGAAGCGTTATCCTTAATTAAATCTAAGTCAATTATGTCCTTTTTCACCGCCTTAACTCATGTACTTCTGAAATCTTTCTCTTATTCTTTTGCACCAACCCACTTGAATAAAATCGCATGTCCTTGCCATTGTTTTAGTTGTTTCTCCATAGCACATGGCCAATTATCTTAAACGACTTTTGCTTATTTTGTCCTTTATTGTTGCCATTCCTAATCTCATATGAATGCATTCATCCTCAATTTTTTTTCTGGTAACACCAACCATCCATCTCAGCATTATAATTTCTGCTGCACTCACTTTTCTTTGAATGGATTGTTCCTCTATTAGCCAACCTTGGGGACCTACAATACAGTTGGCTTTATGGTTGCCCTATGGAACTTCCCTTCAACTTAACAGGAATCAATAATCATGCAACACTTGCCGGAGTACTTTTCCATTTTATTCATCATGTTCCAAGTCTATGTGGCAAATCCTCCTCCAATTCTCCTCTGACTGGGTTTTGTAGATATTGGTAACTATGAGTATAATGTGAATGAAAAACCTAATTTAAGAGCAAAAAGAAGATGATGATGACGATGACAATGACAACGATCCGATTGGGCCGAGTTTGGTTTGGTGGCAAGCATAGGTGTCATTGAAGAGTGACGAACTTTGACAGTAGGTGATTTATTGGCACTTGGGATTGGTGGCCACTGCCATTGGAGGTAGGGGCTGGGGATGATGCTGCTTGAGACTTTCTATGGATGTTTTACAAGACAGGACATAATTATACCGCACATTCTGTGGGATTATTTTAACTCCAAAGGGATGTAGCCTATCTGGATCTCTTAACTGGCTCTTCAAATGCAGTTTTGAGGAATCGAAAATTCTGTTGTTCTCAGTTGGATATATGAAGGTTTTGTCATTGTAATCCAATGGCTTTTGACTGATTAGAGTGATAACAATGAAAAACTGTGGCTTGTTGTTTCAAACATGAACTCGCTTGTACACACACACAGTTGCACTGGTACACCTCTTTTTCTGTGTAACGACTCTGGAGTTATATGATGTTTTTGTGCTTGTACAGAACCTTTGTCCTCTTTTATGGGTATGTCAATCTTATATACAATTTGTTGCTTTGGCAATATCAATGCTTAGTGCAGGATTCCTCTGGAGATCTTCCTGGAGAAGATCTAGGTCAGTCTAACGGCAAAGTAATGTGCCGGTTATGCTATTTTGGTGAAAATGAAGGAAGTGAGAGAGCAAGGAAGATGTTGTCGTGCAAAAGTTGTGGCAAGAAGTATCATAGAAGCTGCCTGAAAGCTTGGGCTCAACATAGAGGTATTATATTTGGACTGGAACTTCGTTAGTATTGCAAATTTTACATACTATGATGGACTGATTGCAGATTTATTTCATTGGAGTTCGTGGACCTGTCCCTCATGCCGAATTTGTGAGGTAGTTACTGATTTACCTTTTTACCATATAAGCTGAAGTTGTACTTCAGGAAAATGAATGCTATATTCTTCTGTTTTATGTACCAAAATAAAAAGCTATATTCTTCTGTTTCATTATGATCCGACCTGTCATATTTGTGTGTTATATAGCTCTCAATTTTACTGAACAGTTACAGGTGTAACTGAGTTCGTAGTCTAAGCGTTACCTGTTAATTATTGTTACCGACTTTGTAGCTTAGATTTTGTATTGTTTGCTATTTCTGGCTTGATTTAAGATTTTCTATAGAAATGCCTTTTGTTTTGAAAAATATCAGGAATTCTACATCCAAAATTCCAAATTGAAAGAACCACATCCTTAATAATATGATGCAATGGCATGTTTTGTGTTAGAATGACTATTGGCTGCTGTGTCAATAATAAGTGATATGCTTAAGTAGCATAGACACTTCTAAAGAGAGGCCACATTTGTGTCAGACAATGACACTTTTGTTTTTGGGTGATGATTCTAGCTTATTAAAGCAGCATTGAAAGGGAATGTCGTTGTATACAACAGAAGAACAAAGGTAGATCCAGAAACAGTCTATACGAATTCTCTTTACTCAAAAGAAACTACAAAATCCCAAAATTGCTCAATGGAAGGGTTCACTACCTCCAGCAACCGAAATTTACTCTCAACTCAAAAATTGTCTCCAAAATTCCTTGAAAAGACTATTGGTTCCTTTTTCCCCAGATGATCCATGAGACACAAAGAAGCCAAGACTCAAGCTTTCTTCCTTCTTTTACCAATTCTTCCCATCCTCCAACAATGAAGAAGGTCCATAACTCTATATTGAACAACCCACTCCACAGTCCACACCAAACAAAGCACGAATCATCATTGAAGCACTCTAGCCATACCACAATGAGTTAAAACATGATCAACTAATTCTCTATCTTGCTTCAGCAACACAATTTACCAAAATATATCACCTCCAAGTCAAATTATCAATAGTGAGAATCTTCCAATATCCCTGTGACCCCAAAAAAAAAAAAGAGAGGCCCACTACAGAAGGCTGCCTTTAAGGCCCAAATTACTCTCCGATGAAAAGGGGAGGCCCTGTGATTTGCCAAAGCTCCATAAAAAGGCTTTACCTCAAAATGCCTCGACGTGGAAACACCCACCTCAAGGCATACTCCCCCTCAATAATCTGCCATAGACACATCTCTATATACTACGATCTGATTGAGAGCTAGATGAGCCACCTCTCCACAAACACACACACAAACCCCAACATCATAAGTGCAGACAAGCCACCAAGACTTTTGTTTGACACTTCATGGACGTGTCCATAAGAAAAGAGATTTTCTTTTTTTTTGGACAATCGGCACTATTGCTTCTCAAACTCTCAACCAAAATTTTCTACAAGCATCGCTTGCCACTTAAACATAGGATGAGCAGCTTTGTTAGAATCTGATCTTAAAAAATAAAATAAATAAAATGAGAAAAGTTTGACGTTGTACATATTGTCACCACTATTCAAGCATTGAGTGGACACTTCTCCAATTTATGCAAAGAATATAATTGTAGAGTAAAATATAAAAATAGAATAGTATCAGAATAATATAATATACACTGTAAATATATGCATACATGTGAACTTGTTCTGTTGGTGTTTCTGGGTTGTGTCTTGCGTTTGTGTCCCATGTCTGTCTCTGCGCTTAACGTACATGATATGTTTCATGAGGAAGGCATTGTAAGCGTAAAGGAATGGGCAAAGAGAATTGGAGTCAAGGAGACAGGGAAGTCACATATTATATGAAATTGCAAAATAGGATAAGTTGGCTATTCTTAAACCCTAGTATAAGATGAGACATATCTATTCTATGCCAGCTACTATATTACAACTGTCACAAACTCTATTTTTAATTTCCTGACAAAGATGGTGTCTTTCAAAATTTTCATATAGATTTCTTTGGAGATGAATGGTGTTGAAATAGAGACCATACAGAGAAAAAGCCATCAAGTTTTATTGACAGTCAAGCTTGTAATTGGCTTTTCTGTTCAGTTGAAATAGCAAATTGTTCAAGTTTCTCTGAAGGCATACACAAAAATGTCTGCTATGTGATGATATCTTATGCTATATCTGTTGCCCATGGTGTACTTATATCAGATTTTGGCAGAATTCACTGAAATCATGTTGGGTATGAGTAAACGTAGAGTTGGAAGGTCATAATGTGTAGTCACTGGTTCAAGCGATTCATATCCTTCAATTACAATGTGCTTCCATCAATAATGCAAGACATTCACCGCAAAGCTTTGTCTATGGGCCTATTTTGTACCTTAGAAGAATATTGTTATGTGCCTCGTTTTCATTTTCATTTTTGTAGGAACCTCATCATTGTGGTGATAGCTGTCAATATAATAACAACTCCAGTCATGGGATTTTTTTTAATTGTTGAGGTCCCCTTAACTCTAGATTTTCTTGATTCCCTACCCTTTTGTTTGTCTTAACTGTCTTGATTTTGTCTGTTAAGCTTACGTCTAATCTATATTAGAAAATGAATCCACATTCTTGATGCTCTGCATGGAGTTGTCTTTTTGGTGCTTTTGCAATCAATCCATTTGTTCTCACCTGTTCACAGCAACACTGGTTTACAGTCAGTTCTGTATTTTGTTCACTACTGTAGTGTATTCTGTTTTCTGCAGGTCTGCCGAAGGACTGGAGATCAGACTAGGTTCATGTTCTGTAAAAGGTGTGATGGTGCATGCCATTGTTACTGTCAGCAACCTCCTCACAAGGTAGGATGTTGGTTCATTATCTCTGTCTTTTATGTTTCAATTAAAATAGTTTGCCTTATGTTGTTGGACACTGCAGAATGTGAGCAGTGGACCTTATTTGTGCCCTAAACATACGAGTTGTCACAGCTGTGGATCGACTGTTCCTGGAAATGGTTTAAGCACAAGGTATCGATTGTTAGCAATGGTTTAAAACCTTGTATGTGTGTAGTCTCACATATGGATTGATGTTTGAATGATAGCTTTTGCTTTTGCAGTTGATGAAGCTCCTTAAACTTTTAATTGTCAGTGATTTCTCTTTGGGCTTGTTAATTGTTTGGTGTTGGGGTGCTAAGAACTACACATGCTGATTGTCTGTCTTCTCGGCATCATGATTAGATGTGGGCCCCATTCTTCCACATGTTGTGTCTATCAGCATTGGTAGATTATCCTTGTTTGGACCACCGCCCATAGAAACTTGATCATGGATACTTAAATGCACAGTATAGGGGTGCATGCAGAAAGTGTTTATTTTTGTGAAGTTTTACTAAAGGAAACTGAATTTATCAACTGGACTTCAGCTCAGTGCTTCTTAGGTGTTGTGCGCTTTTGTTGAATTTCTAGTTGGATCGTTGAACATGATCCGAATCAATGATGAAAACATTGCAGAATGCACTATGCTTTAATTAGAAGACAATGAATGGTGAATACCTATTATAGAAGGGAATAGTTCAGAGATTGAGTGGGAGGATCAAACAAATGTTTAACTGCTCCCTTCATCTTGTACTTTGTTCTTGTTACTTCTAATCATATGGCTTATCAATTGTCATCTCATGAATGTAAGGTAGCCATTGTGTTGACACTAATTGGGTTTAGTATTTGGAGGCTGGTGTTATTTTATGTTGTGCTATGAAACCAGTTAGGAATTAGATTGAAGTTTATGGCAACAGAAGATAGAAGAAGATACTTGCAAAATTCTATACTATCCGGGGAGGACATAATAGGAACTGAATATAATGAAATTTCAGAATAAAAATTCCAAAATTTGCATATTGTCATATGAAGTGTATCAGTGTTCTTTGACTGCTTTACTATCCAAATGTACCGAATAACTTAATCAAATATATCCTATTAACATGAAACTGCTATTAACTGAACGAGGAGTTTGCAGTTTGCAGTTTGTGTTTTCCCATTTTCTGATCCAACATCTGAATTCTTGTGCTAGCTCATGTTTTGAAAGCTTTTGAACTTGGTATGGGCTTTCTTCTAAGCAAACTAATTACTTTAAGCATGTTGCAGCTTTATCCGAGAAAGAGCTTGTGTATTTGTTCTTATCTGATTCTTCTTTTTTGAAAGTAAATTGATTGATTGTTGCTGTTTAAAATTACAGGTGGTTTCTAGGGTATACTTGCTGTGATGCTTGTGGAAGGTTGTTTGTGAAGGGAAATTACTGCCCTGTTTGTTTGAAGGTATCATTTGGTGTTTGATGATCTTCAATCTGTCAGCTTCTGTATTTTGTTGAGTTGTGAACTTTAATACTGAAATTTGATTGTAATTACTAGTTTTAGGCCCGTGCAATGATGTATTCCCATAAAAACAGACCTCAGTGTGTGGTTTTGAATTCCACGTTCTTGACCTCTCTGCCCCATATTTGGTTAATTGATTTGGCTATTCTTTTTTCAGTCAACGCTTTGATTTTGCCCACTCTATGGGCTTGGTATCCTTCAAGCTTTGTTTACAGTAGGTCACGTGGGTGTCTTCAAGCCACGTTTACAATTGATTTTAAAGAAACAACAAAGTTATTATTGGGTCAAATCTCAAGGTTATTTGAATATTCTGTGATTTGGATTTTTTTGGGACTTTTTCAGCAAAATTTTCTGGAAGCTATATTATAACTTTTCGTAGTTTTTATTGTTTGGGATGCTTTTATAATCCGTGTGACCACCAAAATTATTCTTACTATCTTACTGTCAGGAGCAGATACCAATTTTTTTGTTAAAGGCCACATACATAACTTTAGGACCTTAATTTATGATAACTGGAGTTACATAACCCTAATTAGGTGTAACGTTACTAAAAACCTCACACTATCAAAATGATTATCTCAATCCATTTATCAAATTTAATTTTAAAGAAAATCTCTCTTTTAACAGCCACGTGTCGCAGTCACAGTGATAATGGCCTGCTAATACTGCTATTATATGTAGATATATAGAATTTAGTAGTATTACATGTGTAGAAGTTAATTTTTTAGAACTGCACGCTAGATTTTCCTCTCCCTCTCCCTCTCTCTCTATGAACTTTGATATCCTTTGCACTTGTTGCTGCACACAAGAAGTTGACTACCTGTTTGCCTTCATTGTTGTAGGTTTACAGAGATTCTGAATCAACGCCTATGGTCTGCTGTGATGTTTGCGAGCGATGGGTGCACTGTCAGTGTGATGGGATCAGGTTTCTTTTGCTCTCGTTATTAAATACACCAGAGATTAATTGGACACACCATATTTGTCTTCCAGTGTACCACTGTATGTTTACAAAGTCTGGTTGCTGTTTCAAGGTTTTGATTGCATTGATGATTATGCATGTATGGAATCCTATCCGTCAATGTTTTATTTGAAGTTGTCATATATGAAAGAAATAAGAGGTATAAATCTTAATAGTGGAAGCACCATAAGGTAGATTACCAGATATTGGTAAGGATTCTTTCTTTCTTCTCCTATATCAGAAGTGGTACCTTAACAAGACTCCTTCTTCTCTTCAAGTCCTAGAAGAGCTACCTATGAACAAAACAAAGAAGACACCAGCTTTTTTGAGTTATATACAATCTTATGGAATATTAATTAGACTGCTTAGTTCATGGATATTAATCCTTCTTCTCTTTAAGTCCCTTAACAAGCACCAGGAAGAGAACATCTATGAAGGTCCAGGTTGTTTGTCAGTATGACGTTATATGAGATTCCTTGTATGGAAGACCTTTTTTTTCCCATACTTTAGCTGACTACCTCAAATGCAAAAGCTAATACCGATTAATGTACAACTTGATGTAGGGGAGGAAGGTTTTGTTGCACACATATGGCGGAATGAAATAAGTATAGATTAATGGAAGGGCATAGGCTAAAAAGTACGGTGTCCCATGTAATTGCAGATAAGAGTGAGTAATTAACAACATGCAACAATACAAACTGAGGATTACTGATAGTTTTAGTAAATTATGAATTATCTGAATTTGTTGAAAATTACTCTTGAAAAGTAGAAGGATTAAATGTATGGTGAGAACTTGAGGTGGAGGAATCGGGACAACAAAAGCTCATATTGTAATTGTAAAATGTGGTTAGGTTTGTGCGTAATTGATAAAGGAAGTCCCTGAGAAGGTAAAGAAAAAGTTAATCAGATTTGGAGGACTGTTCAATTTAGAAATATGATGTGCTAGAGAATAAGAGAAAATGCTAACCTCGCTCATCGGAGTGCTAGCACCACTGTCTGTGTATAATTGAGTGATTTTGTGTCTGGAAGTTCCATGGTGACTGGAAAGAAGTTCCTTGTTTGACACTATGGCTCCAAATGAATTGAGCTGTTCGTGAATGGCTTGGGCTTGGCCAGCTGATGAGCTTGTTCAAGTTCATTCATTCTTAAACGAGTTATGCTTCATCACTATATTGAAGCTTGTTAACTAAAGGACCCGACCTTGAGCAATCTTTGGCTCAGCTCACATGGGATTGCAAACAACAAGTGGATGTGACATTCAAATAACTAAGTGCAAGTTTAATGAAGCTCATTCAACATAAGAACATATGGGAAAGTCAAGCAAGCTAGCTAAGTGACATGTTCATGAGTTCACATGGAACTGAAAGCACTGGAGCCATGCACACCTTCCCTTAAGATTCCGGAATGGGATGCCTTTTATAAATGTTTTCACTTTCCCCTCTACAGCCACCCTACAGTGGTTGCCTTCATTCAAATTATCTACTTGTTTGCATCAAGTCAAGATTACAGTATTGGTCTAGATTGAATAATGTGTCATCGGACCACATTCAGGATTGTGGCTGCATGCATCCAGTTAATCTCATTATTTATGGTTGGTTTAATCTTTTAGGTGGGGAGATTTATTTATAAATCCTTTGGTAGATGCAATTATTTTCTCCCAGATGGAAGGATTTTCTTTCAAATTTACAGTTTTAAAGTTGAGATCCATTAGATGGATTGGAGGATTGTGAATTTGGTACACTTATTCATTAAAATTTTATGTAGGTATGCATAAACATGCATGCACATATATATTCATATCTGTATATATATGTGTGTGTGCTAAGAAGCACGGATACGGACACGGGTACGGATACGGACACAGATACGGACACGGGACACGGCATTTTCAAAAAATGAGGACACGGATACGGTAGGGACACGGCAAAAAAAATATTTTTATACATTTTTTGTTTGTTATGTATGTGAACATAAAATTCATAAATCACCAAAAATAAGATGAAAATAACTAAATAAGTTCACAATTATAATACAACTACTAACAAGTTAAGGATTTGAAGAATTGGATTTAGGTGTTTTATGTTTTGGTGTCTTAAAGTTTTGAGATTTATAAATTACACTCTATTTAATACTTTTAACAATAACATTTTAACTCCAGCGTGTCCCAAAATATGTCCAATAGTTAGACATGCGTGTCCCCGATGTGTCCGATAAGTGTTCATTAGAAAAAATATTAATAAAAATATTGGACACGCCAATTGGTGTGTCCGACACGTGTCCCGGTGTGTCCGAGGAGTATGTGTGTCCAACATGTGTCCGACACGGATACGGCACCCTAAACGGAGTGTCCGTGCTTCCTAGTGTGTGTGTGTATATATGAGAGAGAGGTGAAATGCACCAGTATATCAGTAGTTAAAATATGTTTACCATTCAATCCAAGAATTTGTTCTCAGTCAGCAATATATGCATAGAACATGATGAGTGACCATTTGTTATCACAAACTAACATATCTTACTCTTCAAGCCATAAATGCATTAGTTTTACTGGCAGTGACAATAAAAAAAACACGGATACACACACTTGCAAATTAAAACAAGCACAACTAATTAAGGGATTTCTTAAGCAAATATCATCAGGATAGCAGGTCTATAGCAACTACCTGCAAAGCCCAGGTAATATAATTTGGAAATTTTGGTGGAATCTAAGAAATCAAACAGATACAATCAGTACAACTCTAATATCTCAACAGATCTGAAGACATCAAACATTCTCACTCACATATCAAAACCAGAACTACATAACCCATGAACTAGATTCACTCATTGGATATAGAAGAGTGGTAGCAGATGACATTGAGAAGTAGGTAAAATCAGCAGGAGGGACAGCTCCGGTCTCGATACGTTGAGAAGAGTCGCAGCAAATGGCAGAAGGCTTTTCTTCTCTGCTCTCCACTGGTATAGAAGGCGGAATGAAGACTGGTAGGGGAGGAGGAGACCTTGGGCCAACTACCTTGAGTGGTAAGACGAGCTGAGAGAAGCGCCTAAGCATAGGTCTCTAATTTGAACCCCACCCCCGCCCCCCCCAAAATCGCGTGCTTATCTCCTTGAGGGTCACTCTGGGGTCTCTGATCCGCTTTATCCTGTGTTGTGGGTGGGGGCACTAGAGCGCCCCCAAGTTTATGCCTGCTACAGGTCCAAATGGTTGGTTGGTGGGTTTGGTTCTTGGGTCTTCCAAAAAAAAAAAGAAGAGACGGGCTGTAGATTTTTATTTGTAAGGGCATTTTAGAAATTCAAACTTCCTTATCCCACGCTCAGATGCTGCCCAAAATCTATCCCACGTTTTGTGGGATAAACAGTCCGGTTGGGATTACATATCCATACCAATTTCTGTATACCAAACAAGGGATTTGTGGGCCCAGTGGGATAGTGAATCTAATCCCACCGCCTGCATTTTAACTAAAATAGCCTTGTCAGGGAAAAATACAAAGACTGTTTACTTGGTTTTTCTCAAGTTGGACTCAGATTAGATTTTCTAGTTTCAAAACATGGTTAATTGATCATAAATTACTTGTTGAGATGATATTTGGATGTAGTTATTTCTTTTTATAAAACCTTTACAATTGAATTACTACTTTCTCAATGAGCTATTTTTGCAGCAAAAGGTGTTACTAGCACTTGGTATAACTAACAAATGAAGTAAATTATTCACCGATCTTAGCATAGTTTATTGTATCGGGCTTTGTGTGGTTTGCATGGTAGTATTAAGTGCTGACTATTTACCTGAGACGTCAGCTTGGTCTCTTCTGGTTAGTACATTGTGCATTTGTAACTGTTTCCTTGTTTGTAATTTCCCCTTTTTGATAAGTAACCACTTTCTGATTTAGATGGACATAACTAGTTGGGACTAATTTTTTGGAGCCGTCTTGAAATTTAAGATTGCTTACAACTGTAAAAAATATTTTGCAGTGATGAAAAATATCTGCAGTTTCAAGTTGATGGAAATCTTCAATACAAATGTGCCACATGCCGTGGAGAGTGCTACCAGGTGTGTATAATGTGTTTAAAACAGTTTTGATCAGTATTCTTTGCAATTGATTTCTAATATAACCTTTTCTTTTTGTTTAACTGAATTGCCAGGTGAGGGAACAGGAAGATGCTGTTCAGGAGCTTTGGAGGAGGAGAGATGAAGCTGACCGTGATTTAATTGCAAACTTGAGGGCAGCTGTTGGATTGCCAACTCAGGAAGAAATATTTTCTATTTCACCTTATTCAGACGATGAAGAAAGTGGGCCTATTACATTAAAGAACGAATATGGTCGTTCCTTAAAATTTTCTCTTAAAGGGTTAGTGGATAAATCACCAAAAAAGACCAAGGAATATGGAAAGAAATCTTCAAATAAGAAGTTTGTTAAGAAGAAGGGATACCATCCATCTTTAATCAGCAAGTCAGAGGCACAACAGAGTTTTGAAGGACATAGTGATCCCCCATCATTTGGGTACAGCAGGGGTGATGACAAAAATGATGACATGCAGTCCCACAGAAGTGGCGAACCCTTTTCTTCTCCAATTGCTGGAAGTTTGAGTGAAGGGATATGCTCTATCAATCAGGCAGGGGTCCTGAAGCACAAGTTCATTGATGAGGTTACAGTAGGTAATGTAAATATGAAATCAAGAGTGGTCCAAATTAAGAGCAGTAAACCTCACAGCTTCGGCATTGTGGATGAAACTGGAAAAGATGCTAGCAAGTCAAAGACTACGAACTCAAAAGGACCAAAGCTTGTTATACATTTAGGTGCACGAAATAGAAATGTAATCACTTCTCCAACGTCTGATGCTTCTAGCTATCAAAGAGAGCAAGAATTGATCACCTCTAATGGTATGCGACCTGGATTGTTATTCTTATTTTTTTTAATCCGTGAACTAAATAAAATATAAACTGTTGTTCTTTTTTTTGGGTAGAAAATTTGTTTAAAACATTATTTTTTGGGTTTAGCTTAGAGGAAGCATAGTAAGACCTTTCTAGTAGACATAAGCATGGTTTATTCTAACTTTTTTTGGCCTAGTTATATTTCTCAAAGCTTTGCCCATGATAGAGGGTTAAAAAACATGAAGTTGAATTGTCGTTCTTCATGCACATTCACTTTGACATTGCATGTGCAATCTTAGCTTTTCCAATGCTGTTAATAAGCTGCCTGCAGTCTTCCTTGTACCATGGAAATTGTTTGCATCCTTGTTCTCTATTAATTATTTTCCTACCCAACGGACAAAGTAGGATGGGGAGAAGAAGCCGTTTGAGGAAATCCCTATGTTCATAGACCTGGTAGAGCTACTTTCTCCACCAAAAATAACAAGAATAAAGTGCATTGGGCAATGACATACGATAGTGCAGATAAATGCTTCCATACATGCTAAAAGACCATGTTTTTTTGTGTCGGTGACTCGGTAAAGGTAGTGAATGATAGAGAGTTTGTTTTCAAATTGTGCAACAAAGGGTAATACTACTTTTGGCTTTAATTAAGCAAGCGGCAAATGTTGGGGCTATGAACTGTACTTGTCATTAGCAACTAGCGTTGATTGTATTCGTATGGGTGCTAGAGACAAATAGTTGAAGTAAGGTGGGAATGGTCTCATTAATCGAATTGTATAAGCATAGTTGTGAGCTTTTGAGTCTAGTATAGTGTGAAAAATTAAGGAGAATAGCAATCACTCTTAGAGCCCTTCAGGCATCGGACCAAGAGTTACTTAGCATTGTATTGGTCTATTCTCGAAGTCCATGACTGCTAGAAAATTCCCGTAAAACCTTCCATGTTGAGTTGAAAGAATTACATGATTACATATAGATTTAAGGTGCTCTTAATTTTTCTAGGGGATGAACTCCAATTTTTGGAACCAGAGAAATTGGAGACCTTGAAGGCTACTACTGAAGACCAAATATAATGATCCACTACGTGACTTGAAGTAAGGCTCATGGACCAACCCTGAAGCCCATGTTTTGAAAATTAGGAGCTTACAAATTATCCTTGAGTCATTAAACTTAATAACGCACAATCTAAACTTGACCATGATAGGTCTCAACCACTTCCTGTCTTGAAATCAAAAGGTTTGCTCATTGCTTTCTCTGAACTTGCTATTTACTTGGTCTCCTATGGATTGCCGCTGAAAATTTTTGCCTCATTGGACATGTACAGATATAACATAGTATCCTAAACAGGGACCTACTTAAACATACATTCTGTTTCAAGTGGGAAGCAGAAATGAGTACTATGCCCTACAATCTAGAGGAACTGGTGTTCCTATTTGATAAGTAAAGGCACTGGTTTTGGTGGGCTTCTTTTCCTGACAAACCTTTTTTTTCTTTCCTTGACAAACTTTTTTTTTTAAAACTTTATTAATTAACAAGTGTCCTTTCAAACTTATTTGCAAAACCCATGTAAAGCGTGGTTAGCAATCACTTTTTTTTTCATAAAAAAATGTGACTGGTTATTCTTTTACCAAAAAAAATAAATTAATTTTCAGTTAATTGAAGAAAAACTAAAAGTGTGGTCACTATCCACGCATTAGGGTTCTTTTCATTATATATACAAATGCACATCATCACATGGGTATTCTTTTGGGAAGAAGCAGTTTCCCTGTCAAAGACTTCTTCCACTGGGGCTTTGTTGGGTGCTGGTTACAAATAAAATTTTGTAGTGTTTTTCAATTTACATAGAGAAGACATTGACCCTTCAAAGACTTTGTCTTCCACTAGGCTTTGTTGGGTGGTGGTTACATTGACGTTTATAGTGTAAGAACTTACACAAAAAGCGTGGCTACTACGCTTATAGTAAAAGTGTGGAAGCAACCAGGCTTTTAGTTTTTTTCAGCTTCAATATATTTTTTCAACATTATTTTTAAAAAAATGTTAGTATGAAACGCAGTTGGCAATCACACTTCCAATAAAATGTGGTTGCTTACCACGCTTTACTTGGGTCTTGTAAATAAGATTGAAACCACCCTTATTAATTAAATAAGTCATAACAATGTAAATAAGGTTGAAACGCCCTTATTAACTAAATAAGTCATAGCAATTGTTGTCAAGTAATGAAGCCTGTTTTGGTGTCTGAAATGGACACGAGACACTTGAAATGGTAATCTCTGAAAATTTAAAATATGATGTACTTGAAGAGATGGATTTGACAGATGTGGTAGCCTTGTCATCTAGGAAATGCTTCTTGGTCATGATGTTGGGTTTTTATTTTTTATTTTATTTTTGTTGATAAGTTGATGTTGTGCTTTGATTCTTATTGCCTGCTATAAGCTTAAGGGGTTCATTTTGAACTCCTAGAATTTTTTTTTTCTTTCTCTAGCCTAGTTCAAACATGGTCTGCTTACTTTATTGATTGATGTTCTTCATTTCATTGTATTGACTGCAACTTGGTTCCATAAGAATGGAACAAAACTGGCAAACTTTGAAACTAAAATTTCATTGACTTATTTTGGACTTGATAAACTAGTTAGTTTTATATGTTCCAAGAGGCTGAACTCAAAGGGTTGTAGTTGAACTTTAGAGACAAGATCAGGTTCTAGGTGCATAGTGAATTATTGTGCAGCAGAAATAAAGAACTTTTGATTGTACCTGTTACTAGTGAAAATGGTTGAATTGTACATCATAAGAGTCTCATGGATGGCAAATCCTGCAAGTTCCTCTGTTTGGAAATTTGAAGTCTCATGTGAATGATTTATGGTGCAAATTTAAATGTTAGCTTTTGTATTTGCTGGAAATTATGCTAGTGAGTTGCAGAAGATCTTCTGGTCTGTTGAGCTTGAATTAGTTGAGTTGTCAATCTACAATTACATTGATGTTTCTGATCATCTCAAGGATACAATAGGCTAGTAATAATAGTGTGCTGCTCTCAATGTTATAGTAAGACAGAATACTGTCACACCAAGACCAGTAATTGTATGAAAAATGGTCATAATCTTCATGTACCCGCTGTCATTACTTCCCATTTTGCAACCTCTATTATTTTCCCATGTAAGTTATCTTCCTAGTGTCTCTCTATTTCTTTAATAGCTGACAAATTGAAACAGTTTAGTCTTGTTGCTTTGAGTTCTCTACTTGATTGCATCAACTTGAAAGCAAGGGTTTCCTCTATTTATATCCCTTCATTTCTGTGCCTTTTGGTCAGCTATTATCTTGTCTCAGCTACATTATGGAAAATTCTTTGTGGGGTTCTAGGAGGTTTGCAGGTTCATTATCTTTTCTTATCTTTATCTGAGACACCTTTGTGCATAGTGATAGCTATTTGAAGTGTGATCAAGGATTGATTATAACAAAAATGGCTTGATCAAAGATCATAAATGCCTATTGCCCTGTCCCCCTATCTCCCTCCTCCTCGGGCCACCGTGGGCAAAAATTATATGTGTTTGGTATGTATATTCAGTTATGCTTTGGTCTGTGTGAGTGTGTAGCTTATCTGGTTCACATACATGAGCAGGCAGTGAAGATTTGGGTCAAGAGCAAATGTCTAACAGGCAGACGTTGGACAGACTTGCTAAATCTGGTGATGGTAAAGGTATTTTATGCAATCGGCTCACTGTTGGGAAATAGATTATCCCATTTATGACACTGTAGTTGATATATATTGTAAAAAGGTTGCCTTCATAGAACTTCTATGATTTAGAAACATCAATTTTGTTTTATGTAACTTGTAGGTGATAAAGTTGATTACTCTGACCAACTAAAAGGTCCAAAGCTCACAGGAAAAGAAGGCAACTTGATAAAGATCAGAAAAATTAACTCAGAAGTGTCTGAGATGAACCCTAAATTTGGAGGGAATATGGTTGATGGATGTGAATCTGTTTCTCCAGTGAACCCACATGTTTCGTTGGAAAATATAAGTGTTGAAGAAAGTACGGCTGTGGTGGAGACTGCAACTGAAGTCCCTGCAATAAGAGGTAACAAGGTATCTTTAAGGAAGAACGTGGAAAGTAGGCCTGAAGTGTTTGCCGGTGACAATGATGATAGCAGTCGCACACCTTTGGGCTCACATTCTTTGCCAAGGGATTCCAAACCTTTGCTGAAGCTTAAGTTCAAGAATCCTTATCATGAAAATCAAAGTTCTTGGACTCCTCAGGGTGAGGACGAGAAGGGTTCTGTTAAGGGCCAAAGGTCCAAAAGAAAGAGGCCACCGCCCTTCATGGAGAAAACATCAACTAGGGAGTATGAAGATGCCTCACAGGGGTACGAAGACAATACGATGACTGAGATCATGGATGCTAATTGGATACTGCAGAAGTTGGGTAAAGATGCAATTGGAAAGAGAGTCGAAGTTCATCAGCCATCGGATAATTCCTGGTGAGTTTCTCCTTTGAAAATCATAAATAAAAAAAAACATATGAAACACTAGGGTACTGGGAAAAACAGTTATGCTTGATGCCTCTACTATTTAAGGAGTCTTTTGTGAGGAATTGAGGACTAAATGCACCATTTATTTCCTTTCAGGCATAAGGGAATGGTAAAAGACGTCATTCTTGAAGGCACATCAGTTGTATCTGTGGCTCTAGATGATGGAAGGGCCAAAAACTTGGAACTTGGGAAGCAAGGAATTCGCTTTGTTTCTCAGAAGCAAAAGCACTAAAATACATAAGATTGTACTTAGTCTCTGCATGGCATTCTGGAGAAAGCAGTAACTGTCAAAAGGATGGGCATTCAACTCGTCTGCTGCAAGAAATTAGAGCTTTTCTTATCCTTTTGCTCAAATTGCTACTGGTTTTTTACTATAGCATTGTTGCCAGTTGGGGATTGGTTTTACTTTCAAGAACTAGCCTATGCCCAACTAAGTTGTACTCGGAAGATGGCTAAGCAAAAGAGACACGGTGCTCCCCTTGTGATTCTTTTTTTCCTCTTATTTTTTTCCCCCTCTTTTTGTCTTTTTCTCCTTGCTTGTAGTTACATATGTCAAGTCATGCTCATCCTTGTTGCATTTTTATAGTTTTTTCTCTTTCAGAACCTGAAGTCTGGACGCATCCACGTTGCTCATAGCCCATAGGCTGTACATGCATAGCACCCTTCATGTATTAGCCTTTCCATTGATATATAAAACTTCTTGAATTGTTAAATGTGCTGGTATTTTTTTTAATCTACCTTCCCTCCCCGTGAACTTCTTTGTGGGTTGCTGAGACGTTGGAAAGTTGTACAAATGAAATCTTTACCTGTTTTTCTTCGTCTTCTTGGATTCCAAATGAGAGTATAGTGCCTGAAATGACATGCTAGGAAGTCCCTTTGTAGAAAGCATGTGGTTCTTCTTGCTCTAGCAAAGAACCAAAGCCTACTGCAACTTTTTTCTTTTTCAATGTATGGTAGATCTGTCCTGAAAGTTCATCAGGCTTGTTTCTTGGGCATTACCTGCTAGCATCCTTATTTTGGGAGGCCATCAATTGAAAGAGCTGCGTGTTTGGCTAGTTTCTGAAAAAAAGTGAAGAAAAATAAAACTGCGCTGAAATTTTGCTCGGGTGTTAGTTCTCAGAATTTGTTTTTGGAAATTCAGTTGAAAAGAATCGAGTACTGCAAAACATTATAACGGTTTTTACAGTTTTCCATTCATTGCTTTCTAATTAGGATCTCATTGTGAAGAAGAGGGCCAGTCGCATCAGTTCATTCTTTTAACGGATTCCAGCTGTGGCGCAAGCTGTCGGCCAATTTCCCTGCTTATTTTCTAGTCGGGGTGCGGTTTTAACTTATTTCCGCAATCCAGGTTTGACGCCTTTTAGAAAAGCATTTTCGTTAAAAACGCATTTTTAAAAAGCGTTTTTACGTTGTATTTTGACGAAACAAATTAGAATACAATCGGAACAAAGAACACAATCGGAACAAATTAGAATACAATCAGAAAATCGTATAAATGCTTTTTGGAAAAGCGTTATTTAGCGAATAGAAGCGTCATTCATAAAAGCGTTATTTGCTTCATAAAAATGCCTTTAAAAATGGCATTTGTTTCTTTAAAAAAATGCCTTTAAGAAAGGCGTTTTTTGACTAAATATATATATCAGCCCTAATTTCTCACGTCTCCCTCTCTCGCTCGCATCTCTCCCTTTCTCACAAATCTGTAGAACAGAAAGGCATTTTCTGAATCTCTCTCCCTTGCGTCGCGTCTCTATCTCGCACTCTCTCTCTCTCGGGGCCACATCAGGTATGTGTGTATATATATATATATATAGTAGATCAAGTCAAGTAGGCCTCATATTGTTCCTTTAAAAAACAAGCCGTTATGAAGTCATATGCATATAGCTGTTCTGGCAATCTAGGTCATTTGGGACTTAAAAGTTATCATAACTGATCATGATGGAACACTGATTTCTCTTATTTGAGGCCAAGTAGTATTTGGTCAGCTATTGAAGCCAAAATTTAAGCATTATTAATAGTTAGTTAACAAGGAGCGTGACTTTATTCCATGTGTATCACCCAAGGGGCAAACCTTTGGTTTAAACACAGTAGAGAGTTAAGAGCCTAGATTTGCTCACTTGTTTAAATTATCAGGTTGTTTAGATGCACATATGACCTGATTTGCAAGCCAAATTCCATCAGATAATGTTTAAAAATTCCTACTATGTCAGAGATTATAAATATTGAGTTGATCAGCCATCCTTTAAATATTATACTTCATTTGTATATATATATTTATACGTATATATAACATTTGTATATATCTCATCTTTTAAGTCAGCAATAAATTTAATTTTGTTCAATGTACTAGAATGTAAGATTATTTCTCCATGCACTCATATACTTCCTGTTTGTTTTTCATTTTATTTCTTTTTATTGTTGTGGATTACTTAGATTTGTTTGCTAGGGCTTTTCCTATTATTATTTAAATTATATTTAAAAACAAAAATTTTTTTATCGTAGCCCTTGAATTTCATCATTAAACATCTTGACAACAAATTGAAGAAATTTTAATTTTTAGCAAACAATGCATTCATGTAAGAAATATAAAATGATAACTCTTGAATTTGTAAAAACAAAATTATCGTAGTTATATATTATTGTGACATTGTTTATGTGATTTGTAAAAACAAAATTATCGTAGTTATATATTATTTTGACATTATTTATGTGCTTGTACTTAAGTACTGTGTTGTAGGTTCAACAAGGTTAATTTTGAAATTATCGAAAGTATGATGACAATGGTAATGTTTTATTTTGGGGGGGGGGGGGGGGGGGGAAGATAATACGAGATCACAGAGAAGGTATAACCTATGATAGAGAGGGTAGTGCATGTTATGATGTAGAACTGGGAACCTCGCTTGATGGGTTACGGGACATGATCATTTCTATAATGGATGAGTATGAAGAACATGCAAATATAAAGTTCATATGTAGATACCCTTTGAGACGAAATGGAGAAGTATTAATATATAAGAAGTTGTTGGTGAAGGACGACAGGACATTGCAAACTGTCTTAAATCTGCCTTCCAAATTTCCTAACTTGTATTGTGTTGAGATTTATGTTGTGAAGGAGGAGAGCACAATGACCATCAGTATCGGTCGTCAAGCTGTCAATTGGGAAGATGTCCAGTCTTACGATGAAATCTTGACCGGGAGGGGTGATGTGTCGGCCTTGGGAACATTTACTGAAATGCTTACAGTTGGGCAGAGTAGTCAAATAGCCTTCTCAGACGATGCGCCGGGGCAACAAATGTCTAACATTTTCACCCCATACGAGGATTACTCACAGTGTCGGAGTAATGTTGAACAATTACATGACTATTAAAGTCCACCCAGACATCACCGACAATATGCTTCGGAGCTAGAGGTGGGAGGTTCCAGTGCAAGTATGGATCCCGTAGAACGGCTTGTGGGCCTTGATGATATTGGTAGACGGGTAGCTAAAGATGAAGATGAAGATGTAGATGTAGATGTTGTTCAATCCGATGAAGAAGAGGAAGATATTGATGTTTTACTGAGAAATGATGATAATGATGACTGATGACGATGGGCAAGAATAAGTCAACGTTCTTGAATTGAATGACACCCCGGTGCCCTTTTTTACAAACTTGGATGGGATATATCATTCTGTAGCTGGTCGAGACTTATACCAGCGCGGTCCGACATGGTCAGATTCTAATCCAGAGTTTGCAATAGGGATGGTTTTCAAAGATAAAGATGCAGTGATCCGTGCATGTAATTGGTATCATGTAAAGAAGAATAAACATTATTATGTTATGGAAACAAATAAAAAAGTTTGGAGTACGAGGTGCAGTCACGATTGCCCTTGGAAATTGCATGCTTGTTTGCAGAAGAAGCATACTTTCTTTGAGATCACAAAATACCCAGAGTCTCATACATGTTTACATGGGATGGAGAGTTTGGATCACCGCAACCTCAATTCGACATTCATTGCTCATATGATTAAGACATAAGTAGCGGTAAGTTCGTATGTATTGTAAACTAAAAGCAAGATGTTTTGATATTATCCAGTAATGGTATAATCTAATGGAATTTAAAGTTTTCATTTGTTGTCATGAACAGGAAGACCCTGGATGGAAGATAGCTTCCATAGTGGAGAGTATAAAAAATGGGCAGGTTTCACAGTATCGTACAAAAAAGCATGGCTTGGAAGAACAAAAGCCATTGAAATGGTTTTTGGAGATTGGGATGATTTGTATGAAAAGCTACCAAGGTACATGAGAACGTTGCAGTTTAGGAACCCGGGCACAACTATGATTTTGGAAACACGTGACTTTCGAATGTCAACCAATGTCGCGCTTGACAGAATTTTTTGGGCATTCCGGCCATGCATTGAGGGTTTTAACCACTGCCCGCCAGTGATATGTATCGATGGTACCCACCTTTATAGAAAATATACTGGAGTGTTGTTGATTGTTGTGGCCAAAACTGTTGTCAACAACATTTTTCCTCTAGCCTTCGCTGTAGTTGAATCGGAAAACTATCGTGATTGGTCGTGATTTATCTACCACGTTAGGCATGTTATTGTGCCAGGAAAAGAGGGGATTACATTGATTTCTGATCGGCATGCAGCTATATTGAGTGCGGTAAAAGATTACTGGGAAAGGGCACGAGATGGGCAACCAGCTGGAGTCCATCGATATTGCCTTAGGCATTTTAAAAGTAATTATCAAAAAAAGTTCAATAACGCTAAAGTTAAGGATCTATTATGGAAAGCTGGAACTGCCCATCAAGTGTGCAAGTTCGACCAAGCAATGGATGAAATAAAAAATTTACAAACGGAGTCGGCGGCAAAAGCATATCGTGACCTGTGCAACAAGGACCCCAGTAAGTGGACATTGTCGTATGACGGATTTTATCGTTGGGGAGTTTTAACCACCAATGATTCAGAGTGCTATAATAATGTCTTAAAAGGTGCACGAGACTTGCCTATAACTGCATGTGTTCAGGTTACTTTCTACCATTTGGTGGCAACTTTCACTAAGCAACGATTACAAATCGGTCGTGCCGTAGAGAATGGGTTGAGGTACACATCGAAAGTACAAAGGAAGATAGAATCTTATCAAGCTCGATCAGCAATGCATCGCGTTAATGTCTTTAATTGGTAATGTCACATAATTTATACAGTGTTTTTAATTCACATCGGGTATTCATATATAAGTCTCCATGTCTATTACAACCGCCTTGTGATTATATTCCAATTGTAGGGCTCAGGGTTCTGTTGAGGTTATTACAAATTCAGTAGGCACGAAAGGGAACAACAGACATCCGGTGACTCTGAATCCTCCCTCGTGTGACTGTGGCAAATGGGTCATTTATCATTATCCTTGTTCGCACTTGTTGGCAGTGTGCGCGAAAACAGGCAGACAACCATGGGGCTTAATTGCTCCTCAGTATAACCTCGATGTTTATGGTCACGTGTACGAATCAAATTTTGAACCGATGGTGCACGAGCATTATTGGATTTCATAAAAAGGTCCAAAGGTCATTCCAGATCCCACCCATAAATGAGAAGCCACTCCCGGGCGACCAAAAAATAAACGAATTGAGGATGAGATGGACGTCTCTAGAAGACGTCAAACCAATAATTGTAGCATTTGCAAGCAACAAGGTCATGATAGGCGTAAATGTCCAAATCGGATTGCCTGACTTATGTATTGCAAGGACAATTAGTTGACTAGTCAAGACTTATTTTGTATTTGTAATTCAAATAATGGGTAGTTCTATCTGTATGTGAACTTAATTATATTACTATATGTTACATAGACTTATCATAATTTTCCAAGCCAATCACTTCTGTAGAGTTGATATAAGTTTGCACGGCTGAACACAGTTGGCATTCAATAATAGCTTTCTCAGGCTTTAGTCACATAATGCCTTCACATCCTATATTGAATAGTTGTAGTCATAATAACTAAGTTGAGACTACTCAACTCATTCACATGGCTTGCAGAGATTAGCTTTCTCCGTGACATGTTATATTTATCCATCAGCCTTACCTGATTTTGTAGACAATGTAGACACTTTACATTATTGCTTTACTTTGTTCTGGACAATCATATTTTACACATGTGCTGACACATGTCACAATGCAAGGGCTATGGAGACAGGATTGCCAGGGCCAGTCGAGACCACGGTGCTGACGATGCAGGCCCATCATCGCTCGACGTACATATGGGAGCATGGGGTACATCAATTTACATATTACATTTACTTACAAGCACATTTTTAAGTTTTTAACATTGAGGCCTTTGACTTCATACTCCAATTGTTGCATAGGGTACGGAGGCTCTATAGTGCAGATGCGGTGCCTCCTATCCGTATGATGTGCAGTTAGACCCGCGTGTGTTACAGTATGTAGTACAGGCTGGTTTTTACGGTGTCTACTGACTTGGGCCCATCCGTTTGGACCACAGTTTGATTACCGCTTTAGTAGAGTGCTGGCGGGAAGAGACACACACGTTCCATCTCCCTGTAGGCGAGGCCACCATCACATTACAGGATGTCTCTGTCTTGTTGGGATTACCTATTGATGGGGACGCCATCATACGGCGACACCTGCCTACTACAGTGGTGGACTGCCAGGAGCTTTGTTTATGGTTATTGGGCATTGCCTCTGCCGCAGATCAGTTTAGGAAGGGTCGTTTCAGGCTTGGTTGGCTCCATGACACATTCCAGGTGCTTCCAGATTATGCCGATCAGGTTACAATCCAGCGGCATGCACGTGCATACATTATGCAACTGATTGGGGGGATACTATTCCCAGATTACTCTCAGACCTATGTGCGAGTGGCTTATCTTGCATTTTTAGAGCACTTTTCCATTGCGGTGAGATATAACTGGGGCAGTGCAGTCCTAGCCATGCTTTATAGGTATATGTGCCGGGCCGCGAGGACCGGTGCTAAGTAGATTGCAGGGGCACTCGTACTTGCACAGGTAAACAGGCTGGCATAATTTACAGTGTTTTATAATAATGCCTATGTTACTTAGTTCGCCTTAGTTGTTGTGCGAGTGACAAACCCATTTTTTACAGATATGGCCATGTGAGTGGTTCCCACGCATGTGCCCGCATCGCATGGAGGACCCTACTCAGGCCCAACAGTCATTACTTATAGGAGGGGTGCAGTTCCCTGCCGGACCATGGGGGGCCAGGTATGAAAAAATTGCGTACGCTTCCTTACCTATAATCATTAATACAATATTTATCATTCATACAATATGTTTTCACATTGTTACAATATGTTTAATGTATATGTCAGGTGGATATCTAATTTAGCACAGACATTACTTCCACCTATGTTGTCCGCGTATATAGAGACCAACTAGACCGATTGCGGCCAGATGAGGTACGTATAACATGTTCAAAATTGTAATTCATATTACTTAGTTGTCCTATCACTGGTTACAAAACAAGTACTGTCAATGTAAACGTTTGCAGTTCACGTGGAGGCCATACGATGCGATCATGCATACATTGCCGACTTATTGCCAAGCAGGGAGGGATATATGGCTGACTCAGTCTCCTTTAGTATGCTTAGAGGTCGTTGAGCTACATTTACCTGATCGTGTCTTACGACAGTTTGGGTTCAGGCAGGATGTACCAGATGAGTGCTATACCTCGCCTAGGTTACATGCTATTGACATGCGCGGGAGATAACGCACCACTGATTGGAGCAACATTCATGCCGAGTATGTCGACTGATGGGAGCATAGGCGTGATCATCTGGTAGCTGGGGTTCCTAATGTTGCACAGATGCGATATGATGATCCATACATGGGGTGGTACCGCCGTATTACACGCCTACTGGTGGGCAATCCTGCTCATGTGCCTGCTACTGGATATCTTGAGGTCGGCTCCACAGTAGAGATTGCGGTTAGTATAGCCATAACATTTTCATTTGTTTCAACGTCACTTGTATACATCATTTAGTTATATAAGCTTTCCCTTATTTTTGCAGGCCCGCCATGTCACATCCATACATCAGCACTCAGATCGTGCCATTTATACGTACGGCATGCCAGCTGCATTACAGGATCTACATAGGGTACGGGACATTAGTGCCATGTTACTCCGTGTATTACGTGAGCATGAGCGGATTGGACAGTCAGCAGCTCCCCCTCCCGTGCGGCCACCCCCCCAGGATCATCCAAGCATCACCTGCCACAGTCCTGCGATGCTTTTAGACCATCCTCATCGCATGTGACTCCAACGATGCCACCGTACACATATCACGGTGAGTCACGGGATGTACCATCTTCATCACATGCGACTACTTACGAGGTCAGACCGAGTCACCGCGCTCCCCGTCACATTAGCTCCCTTATTACGTATGACCAGGGATCTGCTTACTCGGGACTAGGCGATGAGGAGGACGCTGACGCGTATGATGACCCGTTGTTAGCATCAGGATAGCGTATCGAGACGTCCTTGATGCATATAGAGGGTCGGACTTCACCTGTTATGTCGTCGCAGTCAGTGCCTCCATTCCCACCATTTTATGCAGAGGGGCCATCGTTGATTACCCAGTCGACCAGCGGGCATCCAGAGGGTTCAGTGGTAGCGCAGATCACATAGGTAGACGCACTCCCTACCGATGACTTACATGATGCTTCACAGATCACACAGGTAGAGGCATAGCCGCAGCCATCGATAACATGTGTCTATGTTCATAGGTCGAGGAGAGATTGGAGGCCACCCCCGTGTGGTACGGGAGGTCATGTATAGTAGCTATGGTATTTAGTTTTTCATTTATTTTTGTGCCTAAAACTTTTTTTGGAGTTCCATTTATTGTTGTGGAGATTGTTATGGAAACTTTTTCTGGAGGTCATGTATAGTACTTAGGGTATTTAGTTTTTCATTTTGTATTGTATTTTGTTAAAAAAATTGTTGCAACATATATAAAGTATAGTTCAACTTTTCTATGGCCTTCGTATGATCATGTCATTTTATAAAATATTACTGTTACTATAGTTCATTGTATGAAACTTTGTACAAGAAAATTTGACAATTTCTGAAAATGGTGGGGTACGAATTCAACCCATGACTTTAAGCAATTACGTGGAGGCTTCATGGATTCACGTGACTGTCAGTAATCTATTCACGTGAATCACATTAATCCGTGACTGGTCCCTTTATAGTAAATCGTATGCTGTATTGTCTCATTCGGTCACTAATCCCTTCAAAAAGCAGATGGGGGTTTGATCATGCCATGTCAGCGTCGCTTGCTTACCTGTGCTGCTTTCTCCTTCACAAAGCACCACTGTGATGAGCCATGTGAGCGTCCCTTACTTATGGGTTCACACTTCACGTGAAGGTTGCAAGTTTGATGGTGAATAGTCACTTCTGGATCATTTTCACATGTTTTTTTTTTCTCTTCTGAAACCGTCAATATTACAATCAATAAAGTCTGCATTGTTTTTGACACTTCACGTGAAGGTTGCAAGTTCGATGGTGAATAGTTACTTCTGGATCATTTTCACGTGTTTTTTTATATTTTCTGAAATCGTTAATAATACAGTCAAAACTGTTGCTTAATTGTTATTCACCCTTCACGTGAAGGCGGACGCTTCATACAACCCAATGAATTCACATGAACCCATTATTGGCTATATATACATTGTTTGAAAATGTGAATAAGTGCTAAACCATACTTACAAAGATGCCGAAGCGAAAAGGATTATTTAGGGCATCGTCTAGTCATTTGGTTCCAAGCCATGAGACGGTTCAAAATCAATCCTCAGCTATCCATGCGGTGCGTACATACACGGACCCAGTCGGTAACAAATGGTATCGCCGAAAACGTTGCTTTCTTAACAAACCTATCCTAATGCATGATACTATGGGTCCGGTCAGCCACATATTTATCGGCGAGGTGTCCTTACATCCACCCCTAGGGTCACCGACGACCAATGCATATACAGAGAGCCGTGGGAAGACCTGTCTGATAAACGTTGTGAACAAGAGATGTATTGCCGATGGTATGGCCTCCGTGTCCCAAAGGCCCGTTTGGCAAAGATGTTCAACAGGAGATCATCTAACAAGAAGGTCATCAAAGCACTGGAACGCGAGATTGATCAAATGCAACGAAGGTTGGATAGATATTATTTTACAGAGCATGCAAAGATAGAATGTATTAATCCAACGTAACGAATATTAGAAATTATTCAAGATCCATTATTACTTTCTAACCCAGAACTTTCAGACTTCTCGGAAGAAGAAGGTGACGATGACTTTCAAAACTATCTACCTAGTAGCCTTAGCGTTGCTGGCAAACCACTATGTTGCTATGAACATGGTCCATAAAGCTTGTTAAGATTTGTAATTCAGTATTATGTATAATTTAGTTTTTTCATATAATATGTTTGAGTTTGGGTCATATTTTTCGATTTAGAATTTCAATACTTAGGTTCAGAATTTCAATATTTGCCTTAGAAGTTATGCCAAGTTTTAGAATTTCAATACTTAGGTTTCTTGAGTTGTGTCAACTCGGGCTTCGGGGTACGGAAACGGGGAGGAAGGGTCCGAGGAGTGCAAAACTTGATGGGAGGCACCGGTGGGACACGAGTGACGTGTGGGAGTCGACGACACGTCAATCGGTGTCCCGGTTTGGAAGTTACGCAAAGTTTTAGAATTTCAATACTTAGGTTTTTCGAGTTATGTGAACTCGGGCTTCGGGGTACGAAAGCGGGGAAGAATGGTCCGGAGAGTGAGAAACTTGATGGGAGGCACCAGTGGGACACGAGTGACGTGTGGGAGTTGACGGCACGTCAATCGGTGTCCCAGGTTAGAAGTTATGCAAAGTTTAGAATTTCAATACTTAGGTTTTTCGAGTTGTGTCAACTCGGGCTTCGGGGTGCGAAAACAGGAAGGAAGGGTCCGGGGAGTGCGAAACTTGACGGGAGGCACCAGTCGAACACGAGTGACATGTGGGAATCGACGACACATCAATCAGTGTCCCGGGTTAGAAGTTATGCAAAATTTTAGAATGTCAATACTTAGGTTTTTCGAGTTGTGTCAACTTGGGTTTCGAGGTACAGAAACGGGGAGGAAGGGTCCGAGGAGTGCAAAACTTGACGGGAGGCACCGGTGGGACACGAGTGATGTGTGGGAGTCGACAACACGTCAATCGGTGTCCCGAGTTAGAAGTTACGCAAAATTTTAGAATTTCAATACTTAGGTTTTTCGAGTTGTGTCAACTCAGGCTTCGGGGTACGAAAACGGGGAAGAATGGTCCGGAGAGTGAGAAACTTGATGGGAGGCACCGGTGGGACACGAGTGACATGTGGGAGTCAACGACACGTCAATCGGTGTCCCGGTTTGGAAGTTACGCAAAGGTATAGAATTTCAACAGTTAGGTTTTTTGAGTTGTGTCAACTCGGGCTTCGGGGTAACGAAACAAGGAGGAAGGGTCCGGGGAGTGTGAAACTTGACGAGAGGCACCAGTGGGACACGAGTGACATGTAGGAGTCGACGACATGTCAATCGGTGTCCCGGTTTGGAAGTTACACCAAGTTTTAGAATTTCAATACTTAGGTTTTTTGAGTTGTGTCAACTCGGGCTTCGGGGTACGGAAATAGGGAGGAAGGGTCCGGGGAGTGCGAAACTTGGCGAGAGGAATTGGTGGGACACGAGTGACGTGTGGGAGTCGACGGCACGTCACTCGGTGTCCTGGGTTAGAAGTTATGCAAAATTTTAGAATTTCAATACTTAGGTTTTTCGAGTTGTGTGAACTCGGGTTTCGGGGTACAGAAATGGGGAGGAAGGGTCCGGGGAGTGCGAAACTTGACGAAAGGCATTGGTGGGACACGAGTGACGTGTGAGGTTCAACGACACGTCAATCGGTGTCCCGGTTTGGAAGTTACGCAAAGGTTTAGAATTTCAACACTTAGGTTTTTCGAGTTGTGTCAACTCGGGCTTCGGGGTACGGAAACAGGGAGGAAGGGTCCGGGGAGTGCGAAACTTAATGAGAGGCACCGGTGGGACACGAGTGACGTGTGGGAGTCGACGGCACGTCAATCGGTGTCCCGGTTTGGAAGTTACCCCAAGTTTTAGAATTTCAATACTTAGGTTTTTCGAGTTGTGTCAACTCGGGCTTCGGGGTACGGAAATGGGGAGGAACGGTTCGAGGAGTGTGGAACTTGACGGGAGGCACCAGTGGGACACGAGTGACGTGTGGGAGTCGACGACATGTCAATCGGTGTCCCGGGTTAGAAGTTATGCAAAGTTTTAGAATTTCAACATTTAGGTTTTTCGAGTTGTGTCAACTCGGGTTTCGGGGTACAGAAACGGAGAGGAAGGGTCTGGGGAGTGCGAAACTTGACGGGAGGCACCGATGGGACACGAGTGATGTGTGGGAGTCGACGACACGTCAATCGGTGTCCTGGTTTGGAAGTTACGCTAAGTTTTAGAATTTCAATACTTAGGTTTTTCGAGTTGTGTCAACTCGGGCTTCGGGGTACTAAAACGGGGAGGAAGGGTCCGAGGAGTGCGAAACTTGACGGGAGGCACCGATGGGACATGAGTGACGTGTGGGAGTTGACGGCACGTCAATCGGTGTCCCGGGTTAGAAGTTACACAAAGTTTTAGAATTTCAATACTTAGGTTTTTCGAGTTTTGTCAACTCGGGCTTCAGGGTACGGAAACAGGGAGGAAGGGTTCGGAGAGTGCGAAACTTGATGGGAGGCACCGGTGGGACATGAGTGACGTGTGGGAGTCGACGACACGTCAATCGGTGTCCCAGGTTAGAAGTTACGCAAAGTTTTAGAATTTCCATACTTAGATTTTTTGAGTTGTGTCAACTCGGGCTTTAGGGTACGAAAACGGGGAGGAAGGGTCTGGGGAGTGCGAAACTTGACGGGAGGCACCGGTGGGACACGAGTGACGTGTGGGAGTCAACAGCACGTTAATCAGTGTCCCGGGTTAGAAGTTATGCAAACTTTTAGAATTTCAATACTTAGGTTTTTCGAGTTGTGTGAACTCGGGCTTCGGGGTACGAAAATGGGGAGGAAGGGTCTGGGGAGTGCGAAACTTGATGGGAGGCACCGGTGGGACACGAGTGACGTGTGGGAGTCGACGACACGTCAATTGATGTCCTGGTTTGAAAGTTACGCAAAGTTTTAGAATTTCAACACTTAGGTTTTTCGAGATGTGTCAACTCGGGCTTCGGGGTACTGAAATGGGGAGGAAGGGTCCGGGGAGTGCGAAACTTGACGGGAGGCACCGGTGGGACACGAGTGACGTGTGGGAGTCGACGGCACCTCAATCGGTGTTTCGGTTTGGAAGTTATGCAAAGTTAAGTTCAACAGGTGCAGGAATTTGTGTTGCTGATAGAAAAGCCATTTCAAATGGCGTTTTTTCCTCTAAATAAACGCTATTTCTAATGGCTTTTTTTGGGGCTTATAAACGCTATTTGTAATGGCGTTTTTTGGGACTTATAAAAGCTATTTCAAATGGCGTTTTTACACATATTTCTCGTATTTTGACTTTGTATTTTTCGTATTTTTCCTGGGAGTAGTTGAGGTATTTAATGTAAAAATGCTTTTTAGAAAGACGTTTTTAACGAAAACGCTTTTGTAAAAGGCGCCAAACCTGGGTTGCGGAAATAAGTTAAAACCGCACCCAGACTGGGAAATAAGCAAAAAATTTCCCTTTGTCAGGGAAATTTGCCCAAGCTGTCCATATCAGGACATTTGTCCATGTCTGTTATGATGTTGAACAATCACATTCCCATTGAGCTTTAATAGTGTTTCTAGTCATAATCCCTCACAATTTCCAGCCAGTTCTGCTTGAGAAAAAATTTCCTTCATAGTTTCTTTAGAGATGCTGTTAACAGTTGGGCATAGCAATCTACAACTGAAACTATCCATCTCAGCCTTTGAAAAGGAGAATTGTAGGCTCCTAACATGTTCCAGATTATGGGAAGAACACGTGAGCAATGTAATTAGCAAAGCACTGATTACAAATGTATTTGGTGGAGCAAATGCAAGAAGATTGCAAAGGGGTATGTTGATGTACCTGCTAATGGTTTAGCGCGTGAAGTTGCAACAGCCAATCCAGGAAACAGCGGAAACAGGAAACTGTAATCAGTTCGAGAGAGGAAGTTTCCAAAATGCAAATAATGATATTGGTTCCCAAGATTGGAAGAACCAGAACTTGCAAAGTTTGCAAAATTTGGCTGTAGTTAAGAACCATAGTTACCAAAATAGAAAACGGAAGCGAAAAACGTTAGAGGAAATGAAAGCGGGAAAAGCAACTAAAAAATATAGGAGGAAACGGGAAGTAGAAAATGATTGAAAAACTTTATAGGAATCTTATTAACAAGCTTTCGCGAAAGTCAAAGGAAACGTTAAGAAACTTAGTAGAGATTTTTAGAAAACTTGGTATAAACCTATATGAATAATTTTATAGATACTTAGTTAGAACTTAAAAGAAAAAAAATATATAAAAATTAATATTTTAATTTTTTAAAGCTTTTCTACTAAGTTTCTCAAAAATTTCAGTAAAGTATCTCAAGAGTTTCCTAAACGTTTCTCAATAGTTTTTGGAATATTTTCCCAACATTTACAAAATGTTTTCCTACAATTTTCAAATGAGTTTCGTATGTGTACCGAAAGCGTGTTTTACCAGAAATGCTCTTTCCTCTCTCAAATGAGTTTTTCAGCAATTATGGTGGAAACCACTGACACATTTATGACATATTACAAAAATTCTACCAAAGCAGAATAAAAATTCACAACCTCATTTCCAATTTTCAATAACTAATGCAATCATTTATGCAATGTTATTACACCTTTTCCATGAACAGGTTTCATTAAAAAGAGAGCGGGAGAAAGAAAACCTTACATCTGTCAATTTCATTTTATATGGAATGCCATAAGCGGTTTGGCTCCTTTTTGAAAATCAGGATGACGCGTATATACAGTTTCGTAGCGTTCTCCAACCACAGTAGTAGTGATAGACACCGAAATTTGACCAAGCAAACACAAAAAAATTACAGAAGTAAAGCATGTGAAACGAAATTGTGGTACTTTCACAATTTGAGTGTTGGATGAAGGTGGATCATTTTAACCGTATCGGTAACATCCTATATGAACCTTTTGGTGCAGCATATGATGAGTTCAGAAGGACAGACGTTACTTTCGTGGTCGATAATGAATCATTCCTGTAATACCATTTACACCGTTATATATGGTTTTATAAACTTACTGGTGAATCTTATCCTTAATCCACAGTAAAACTACTATCATCAAATAGGGCAAGTCTTTGAAGTTTGAATTTCTCAATTTTCTAAAATGATATATAATTTTCCTTCTCCATTAGATCATCTAGTAAATTACAATCAGGTGTGACACCAATTGAGCTTAATTTCTAGATTTGGCTGTTGACCTTTTGACAGGTAATAATCAACCCATGCTGGCTCTAATACTACGTTAAAGAATTAATGAGCCTAACTAAACCCTGAAACTGACTTACAAGGTGAGGGTTGTCTAAGAGGATATATGGAGGTGATGACCTTTATATTCGGGTGATGTGAGACTTCGCTGACTTACCTTATTTTCTGCTTATAATGAAGTTCAAGAAAGAATGGCTGGTGGAGGTAATAGCCACTACAGTGCGGTCTAGCAAGCTCATTCAAAAATTTATGTTGAAGAACAAAGCAGTGAAACTTCGTCAAGCACTTTCAAATAGCTCCACTAGAGTAGCTGACGATGCACAGTTTCTTCTTTAAAAACGGGCACGTAATTTTCATGCAATGACGGAAAACATTCGACACTTCCCCCTTGTGGGTCCCTTAACTCTAAATGAATCTTTGCCGTCCATGAGTTGAGCTTTGGCCAATGCGTTTTGATCAACGGTGTTGATTTCACAAGTCCCATTACCATCGAAGGGTTATATGACCTGTCAAATCTCTAAAAGTGAAAGTGAAGGTAAAAGTGAGAAATTGAAGGGAGAGAAGGAGAGAGACATGGTTTTAGGGGGTTATGTGTGGATGAGTTCAGTTTTGAGGAGAAGGAGATAAACATAGTTTTGGGGGGTGAGAATGAGAGAGACATGGTTTTAAACACTGTTTTGAAACCCGGATCGGATCGGCCGGTTGAATCGAAAAATTTAGAAACTGGACCAATCAACGGTCCGGTTAGCCCTCTAAACCCGTTTTGGTCAAAACCCAGTCAAACTCAGTAAGAATTGCGGTTGAATTGTGACCTAGTCAATAAAACTGGTTATTGGACCGTTCGATTCAAATTTTAAGGCAAAATTTTAGGTTTTAATTTAAAAATTTTAGATTTTAAGTATCAAAACTAATATAGAAAAATAAAATAACTTTTATTACTATTAATAAATAAATTAATGACATAATTATGACATTACGGGTTAATAACGGTTGATCTGACGGTTGAACCAGTGACTCGTGACCCAGCCTTTTTTTCGGTGCCCTCAACGATCCGGTTTTCAAAACATTGGTTTTAAAGGGTTGTGTATGGGTGAGTTCGGTTTTAGGGAGAAGGAGAGATAAGGTTTTAGGGGTGAGAAGGAGAGAGACATGGTTTAGGGGGTTGCGTGTGGGTGAGTTTGGTTTTATGGAGAAAGGAGAAAGACATGGTTTTAGGGGGAGAGAAGAAGAGACATGGTTTTAGAGGGTTGCTTGTAGGTGAGTTTGGCTTTGGGAGAAGGAGAGAGACATGGTTTTAAGGGAGAGAAGAAGAGAGATATGGTTTTAAGAGATTGTTCGTGGGTGAGTTTGGTTTTGGGGAGAAGTAGAGAGACATGGTTATAGGGGTGAGATAAGCGAGAGACATGGTTTTAGGGGGTTGCGTGTGGGTGAGTTTGGTTTTGGAGAGAAGGAGAGAGATATGGTTTTAAGGGGTTGGGTGTGGGAAAATTTGGTTTTTGAATATTATATATTTGATGTGTATGAAGTGTGAATAAAGTAGCCAGTCCAAGAAGGAGAGCCTGAACCCGAACTCTTAATAGCCCAACCCAAAATGTTAGGTAATAAGGAGAGTCCTCCACCAGTAAGCTCTCGTCTTCAATTTCTTGATTTCTTGATTTGTTTGGTTTCTTCAATTTTTTGGTAAGTGCATTTTAGTAGTAGAGGACAATAGTGACTTGATTGCATATGCTACATTAAGAACTCACAAATTGTTTTGTATGATTATTTATATGCCTTTATCTCACTAGGTTTCTGAGACCCTTTATTATACAAGAATTGTCTCCAAGAGTACACCCAAAGATCAAACATAGCCCTCCCAGTATATGAAATAACAAATGAAGGAATTCAGCATCTGCCGAGTTTTAGGTCTACGGTGTGTGTGGATGGTATGTCCTATACATTTCCAAACACATTCTCAACTCGAAAGGCTGCAAAGCAAGATGCTACTAAGGAGGCATAGGATGGTATAGCAGAAAAGATAAAAAGAGAAGAATGTCTTTTTATTCCTAAGGTATGTGGTATGCATAATTCTAATTTTAACTAATTTTTAAGTTTTCATTTAACACATAAGTAAAGTGATATGGAGATTTATAACATGCAATAATTTTACATTTCAAGTCACTTTGTTAAGTTTTTTGTTTTTTTATTTAAAAGGATTAATTGGTTATGTAGTAAGATGCTTTCATCTCCTTTATAAGTTGTTCTCTTTTTGTAACTTAAAAATTATCAATCACACTTCTTGTTGACTTCTATAAAAATAGATTGTTTTGTTTGAGGGTAAAATGATTTGATTTCACAAGTCTCATTACCATCGAAGGGTTATATGACTTGTTACTGACTACCTTACAAAATATTTATGGGGAAATCATAACCAGATCTCTGTTGTTAACTTGTTTTTGTCATAAGTACCTGTTAGCACATGGTTCATTGACGATCATTGATTTCCATAACCATGCATACCTTGTTGTCTTTGGAACTAGTAGTGTGCTGTTTACGTTGGAAAACTGCCACGCGTGTGATTGTTGTCCACTCGCTAAAAGCATTGGCGAAGAATTAGGAAATGGGCGGAATGTGGGAATGACAGCTTTTCCTTTTCTAAAATTCAGAATGTGTGATGTATATGCCATTATGAAGTGATCAATTAATCAACTAATAAGTCGTTTCACGGCATATAAGCACAAACAACAACAGTAAATCGGTTGTGAAAATTTTTAAGTTTTGATTATACCAACAAATAAACATATGATTATTTATTACTTATAATAAATAAATGATTTTATAATTAAACTTTCTCAAAAAAAATTTAACTAAATTAGATCCATGTCAATCAAATATTAACACTATTCTTATTTCACCAATTTAATTATGAGGAAAAAGATTACTTGAGTCATAGTGGCGCGCCCCCAGTTATACCATTAGGTCATTGATATGACTCAACCTTCTCCTTCTCTAGAAATTTTAACCCAAAAATGTACAAAAAAAAAAAAAACATTTTTTTTTTTAATGTGAGCTATTTGGTTCATGTGTTTAGTGTCTAGATTTAATTTAAGCCTCTTTTATGTTTCTAAATTTGTTTGATCTATAATCACATCACATTAGTAAAGAGAGATATTACAAGTGTGATATTTATATAAATGGTGAATGTGAATCAAAAGAAGACTTATACCAAAAACTTTGAAAGCAAACCAAAAAAGAACTTGGAAAAAAAAAAAATTCTCAATATTATTCTCATACATAATAGGCTGACTTCAAACAAATTATCAACTACAATTCTAGTTGACTTTTTGTTAAAATAGATCGTTTTGGTTGAGATAATTTATCATATTGTATTTATAATATTATGGCCTACGACGCTTTGGTTTCTTTAGAAAAGTTTTAAACCAAGTAAGAGGAGATAACAGAGGAGAGAGAGAGGAAATGTAAAGAGATTTGCATTGACTGCTTGATTCATCTATTGTCTGTGCAACGTACACTGCTAATTGAAGGAGAACAAGGAGACACAGACCGAGTAAGAAAGGGAAAGTAAGAAATTGAAGGGAGAGAAGGAGAGAGACATGGTTTTTGGTGGTTGTGTGTGGCTGAGTTTGGTTTTGGGGAGAAGGAGAGAGATATGGTTTTAGGTGGTTGGGTGTGGGAGAGTTTGGTTTTTGAAGATTTTGTATTTGATGTGCATGAAGTGTGAATAAAGTAGCCAGTCCAAGAATAAGAGCTTGAACCCGAAGTCTTAAGAGCCCCAACCTAAAATGTTCGTTAAAAAGGAGAGTCCTCCACCAGTAAGCCTTGTCTTCAATTTCTTGATTTGTTTGCTTTTTCAATTTTTTGTTAAGTGCATTTTAGTATTATATGACAATAATGACTTAATTGTATATGTTGTATTAAGAACTTACAAATTGTTTTGTATGATTATTTATATGCCTTTATCTCATTAGGTTTCCAAGACCCCTTATTATATAAGAATCGTCTCTAAGAGTACACCTAAAGATCAAACATAGTCCTCCCAGTATATGAAGCATCTAATGAAGAAATTTAGCGTCTGCCGAGTTTTAGGTCTACAATGTGCGTGAATGGTATGCCTTATATATTTCCAAACACATTCTCAACTCGAAAGGCTACAGAGCAAGATGCTACTAGGGTGGCATAGGATGGTATACCACAAAAGATATAAAGTGAATGATGTCCTCTTATTCCCAAGGTATGTGGCATGCACAATTCTAATTTCAACTAATTTTTAAGTTTTACCTTAACATATAGGAAAAGCAACCTGAAATTTTATAACATGCGACAATTTTACATTTTAGGTCTTTTAGTTAAGTTTTTTGTTTTCTTATTTAAAAGGATTAATTGGCTGTGTAGTGCGATATCTTCATATCCTTTACATGTTGTTCTCCTTTTATGACCTAAAAATTATCAATCACACTTTTTGTTGTCTTTTTATAAAAATAAATTGTTCTAGTTGAGGTAATTTATCATATTGTATTTATAATATTATAGTTTCCGACACTTCTATTTTTTTAGAAAAGTTTCAAAGCAAGTATGAGGAGATAGCAAAGGAGAGAGAATAAAGGTAAAGTGATTAACATTGACTGCTTGATTCATCTATTGTCTGTGCAATGTACATTGGCAATTGAAGGGAGACCAAGGAAACACAGACCAAGCAAGAAATTGAAGGGAGAGAAGGAGCGAGACATGGTTTTAGTGGGGTGAGAAGGCGAGAGATATGATTTTAGAGGGTTGCGTGTGAGTGAGTTTGGTTTTGGAGAGAAGGAGAGAGACATGGTGTTAGAGGAAGAGACGAAGAGAGACATGATTTTAGAGGGTTGCGTGTGGGTGAATTTGGCTTTGGGAGAAGGAGAAAGACATTGTTTTAGGGGAGAGAAGGAGAGAGTCATGGTTGTAGTGGTGAGAAAGAGAGAGACATGGTTTTAGGGGTGTTGTGCCCCAGTTTTCGCCCGAGCCTTTCTTCGCCCGGGAGAAGCATGGTGCTCTTTCTATTAGAACTTACCCTCCGAAACGGACAAGTGCAATGAGGGTTTGAACTTGAAATTAATTTGATTAAGGGTGTTTTGAAAATTTTTTGGAGTTGCCACCTAACATGATTAAAGGTGTACTAGGTCACCTACAGCTAAGTGTAATCCGAAGATCAAACTTAAGTTTTTAAAAATATTTTGAAAATGTCCTCTTACGAGGTGTTTTGGTAAATAGGGTTGTTTGGAAACCTTTGAAAATGTTTTAAGCCCTTTTTAAAAAATAACTCCGGTTTTGGTCTTTCAAATAGAAATCTATGGTCCAAGGGTTGGTTACGTGTTGGGAAGATATCTTGAGATCATCACTCTTCCCCGCCCTTTCAGTACCTACATGTCTATTTACCCTAGTCGACTCACTTAAATCTCCAGGTACTAAATGTTCAATTATATCCACTATAAGAATTTTGAAAAGGGGTTTTTGTCATCACTTTTTGGATGGTAATATGCATGATGCATATTTGAAAAGAGTTGGCAAGAGAGTTAAGAGTTCTAGGAAAAGAGTTTTGAAATGCAAGTTTGGATTGGAAAGAGTTTTGAGAAGGGAAAATTGAGTTGAAATGAAAGTTATGACCACACCTATTTGAAGGTTGTCTACGTATCTCATTTGATGAGAATTAGTTCAATCGTAGTTCGAATTTAGAGTTCGTTTAGGTCTTTTTTGGAAAAGAGAACTTGAGATTTTTTTACTTGAAATCTAAAAATAACGCGAGAGAGTTTTGATTTGAAGTTTGAGTGTTTTAGAAATAGAACTTGAAGACTTTTGGAAGTGCTTTTGAAATGGGATTTGAGGTATTTTGAAATGTTTTTGAATATAACTCAAGAGAGTTTTGGAAGTTTTAGAAACTTGATTGAGATTTGACAGTGGGATTTGAACTTGTAAAACCTCTTGTGAACTTGTCTTGAAAAGATTTTTGGAAATAGTTTTTGAACACCTTAAGAAAGGTATGTTGATGTTCCATTACCTTTAAGAGATTAGTTAATTGAGAACTAAGCTCTTTTAAGGCTATGATTTTTAAAAAATATTTTTAGAAAAAGGGGCTAGAACCTTCCCTTAGATTTTGTACTTTAGGGTTAGGGAACCCTTGATTGAATATCTTACTTTAACTTAGACAACCCTAACCATAGGTGGTATAGGGTTGTTTCAAGTGTGTGATGTTTGAAAGTTGGATTTGAAAAAAGTTTTTGAAAAATATCGAGGGTTCAAGAGCCCTAAAATGAACCATGCAGATTTCATTTAATGTGTCACTTTTCCTAAGAAACCCTAACCATAAAAGGGTCACCTTAGGGTTGTGGGTTTTTGAAATCTTTTTTTGAAAGTAGTTTTTTTGAAAAATGATAAGTGTCCAGCCATTTTGGAGTGAGACAAGTTTGAGAGCTTTTGAAAGCATTTTTTAATGGAGTAGGGGTATTTTGAAAAGACTTTTGGATTAGGGTTTTTGAAAACTCCAAGGAGTAAAAGGTTTTTGAAAAAATCATTTGAGTTGAAAAGATGGTTTGAAAAGAAACTTAAAGTTGGAGTCTTGAAACCATCTAACCTTAGTTGGGCAAACTAGAGTTAAGGTAACCTAAGGTTAAATTGACCAAAGATTGGACCAACTAAGGTTGGGTTGATCTAGGGTTGGACCACTAGGGTTTGATTGACCTAAGGTTGGACTACTAGGGTTAGGTTGACTAACTAGGGTTTAGGTAACCTAGGGTTGGATAACCTAGGGTTAAGTTGACCTAGGGTTGGACCAACTAAGGTTAGGATGACCAACTAGGGTTTAGGTAACCTAGGGTTTGATGACCTAGGGTTAGGTTGATATAGGGTTTTGAAAACTAGTTTAGGGTTATGGTTTGATCCTAATGGTTAGTAGATGGTTTAGGAAGGTGGTTTTATGCATGCACTTGGAAAGAAAGTTTGGAAAAACTATGATTTTATATAAGAAAATATATGGTTTTATGTAGTAAAAGGAAAGATATGATTTTGTAATAAAAAAAAAAAATTGATTTGAAAAAAGAAATATTTGATTTTGTTTTCAAAGTGGGAAGATTTAATTTTGTTTGTAAAATAAAAAAAATTGGTTTTGTTTTGAAGTTGAAAATGGTAGGATTGGATTTGAAAATCTTATGTTTTTGTGTAAAAGATTTTGTGATTTTCATATAAAAAAACTTGTGATTGGGTGTGACACCTTTTGAAAACAACCCAAGAGAGTTATGCCATTTTTTGAAAACATAATGCAACAAGGATTTTGAAAACCATTTTGATGCAATGAAGTATGATGAATGAAGGTTAGGAGACAAAATTGGGGTTTCCTAAGGGTATGAATTTCTAGGGCTTTGACCCTTAGCTCCAAGATGACAACGTTTAGACCAACACTTTGAATGGGGAATTTAGAGAGCTTTTAAAACAACTAGGGTTCGAAATCCTAATGTGGTCCTTGGAGACTTATTTGAATATACCACTTTTTTAAAGCAACCCTAACCATGAAAATGTTAGAATTATTTTAGGGTTATGATTTTGAAAGCAAGTTAGGGCTTGAAACCCTAATATGGAACTTGGTGGCCACTTTGAATATATCACTTTTCTAGGAAAACCCTAACCATGAAAAAGTTAGAATTACCCTAGGATTGTGAGTTTGAAAGTAAGGCAATAGTAAATAATGCATGATCCTGACAATTATAATATAAAAAGTCATGAACATACAAGGTTAGGGTTTCACCACATAATCAAGAGGGCTCAAGACCACACCATCACAAGGTAGACTATAGGAAGGCCCCTGACCGATGAACTCCCCAAGGCTTTCTCTAGGCATAGACCCAAGGTCTTTTTGTTTCAAGCATGCAAGAAGAGGAGGTAGAAAATAGGGATTAAAATAGAGAATAGTCCAAGTGAACTAAGAGGGAGAAGAGAAGGAATGGTGGATTAAAATATATAAACAGGAACCCCAGCTTGTCTTCAAAACCTTCTTGGAACTTCAATGAAGGCTTTGACTAGAACTTGAAAAGGGCTTGAGAGGTTTGGAGGCTAAGGAACCTTGAAGGAACTAGGGTTTTGGGAGATTTCTGGGAGCTGTCTCGAGTGAGGTAGAGTTTCTTTTCTAATTTTCAGACCTGAAATATACTGGGGGGTGGATTGTAGTTATAGGCAAAAATAAAAGAAGGTGGCGCCATTATGAGTGGCACCTGGCCAAATTTTGGCCTGGTGCGACTACAAGTGGTACCCAGCCTCAGATTTTGTGGAGATTTGATTTGATTCGACCATATGTTGTAAGGCAAAGATTTGGGCACCACTTCTTGTGAGACCCTAATCTCATAATTTCATAATTACCTAAGTTACATTTATTACATGGCTAATTAATATGTAAATATTATGTGGTTGCATGTGTGTGTGACACGTGTCATTTCATCATTGGTGAGTTGGTTGGTGAATCATTGGTGAGTTAGTTTGTGGGCTCTTCGGTAGGGAAGTTAGCTAGATTGACTAGGAGTTGGGAGAGGAAAGTTAGGTGAGGTGCTTGTTGACTCCGCATCATTCAGATGGAGGAGAGATAGAGAGAATGAAGAGGAACAAGAGAGGAGAAATGAGAGGAAGAAGAAGAAGAAGAAGAGAGGAGAAAGGAGAGAATGAAGAAGAGGAAGAAGAGATTGAAGGAGAAGACTTGTGTTTTCATTCCTAAGGAGCTAAAGGAGATCAAGAACCTTCAATTTCAACCATGAAGTAACTTCATCAGGTGTGTGTGTGGTGACAGGTGGAAATATAAGATGGTTTTATTCATATTGAATGGATTGTTTGTTTTTCTAATATGTATGGTGGCGGTGAATTCATATGACATGTTAATGGTGGTCATGTATGAGGTAATATCAATTATATATATATATATGTGTATAAGGTGATTGGTGATTATATATATGTATGTGGCGATATTGCATACCATCTATATGGTATGTCTCGCATTACATTGGAGAAAGTTAGCCATGGTGGGCTAACCAAAGGCTTAGTCACAATAGACGAGCTTAGGGGTGCCACGGTGGGCATTCATTGATAACGAGTCATCGATATATTGCGCCAATGTCATTTAAATCGCGTGCATATTCGGGTGTTTCATGTATTGCATCACAAGATATCATTTATTCATGGATTATCTATTGATAGCTAATTCTGTGATTATATATATAACATTTTTTTATAAGTTCGATTATTTATCGTGAGCACGTTGACAATTTGCTTACACCCACACAGTCTGTTTTGGCAGGTAACATGGAGATGACGGTTTGGTTCACTGTAGTCTTGGTCTTAGTCGTAGTAGCATTCATGTTAGTGTTAAGATGTCCTGTCTTGGGGGTTGGAAAAGCTGTTGCTGCTTTGCTTTCAATTTCTTGTCATATTTGTATAAGACGTTGGGATTTGAGTTATATTTGTATTTTGCTTTATGTTAGCTTGAGTTTTTATGAGGGTTTGTTATGTATCTATAGTTGAAAGATGTGTGTAAGGTTATGGAATGATTTACTCTGATGTACTTTATATTTATGTATGGTTGGTTCATAGTTGTATAAAGTAATAGTGTTTATTCCGCTGTATTCTATTTTTAGGTGTGAATTAAGGTGTCGTTCACAGGTACAATGACCTGTGCGATTACACCTCTCCTAATGTGACATTCATGATGTCTGATTGGGATGGGGGGTGTGACAGAGTTGTGGTTTGTCTCAAAACTATGTTTTATAGCCTGGTTATGTACTAAAGCTATGGTGTAGAGTTGGTGTCTAGAGTGCAGTGAACCATAGGGTGTTGTTAGTGTTGGTTAGGTTGTTAAGAAGTGTGTGAACTATATATATAAATATATATAGTGTACTTACTTTGATTTGATGCAGAAAGAATGGCACAAAGGAAATCACCTAGGGTAATGGAAGGCGGAGATTTATCAGTTTCAGTCAGGGGTGTGGAGCAAGGAGAGCATGAACCAAGTGTCCAGAATCAACCCGATACAACTGACAGACTTGCGAATCTGATGGTATAGTATATGGAATATCATATGGTAAGATCGGTGCCAATGAGTATGACCTTACATGAGTAATTCATGAAATTGATTCTGCTAGAATTTATGGGGGCAACTAATCCAATAGTGGCTGATGAGTGGCTAAGGAAGTTGGAAACTACATTTGAAGTGATAGGAATAACTGATAAACAGAAGCTATCTTTGGCTACGTTTATGCTTTGAGGAGAGGCACAAAATTGGTGGGAAGTCATGAGACGAATGACGAATACTCAAACCAAGGGAGTACTGCTTACGTGGCAACAACTTGTTGAAGTATTTAATGAATAACACTTTCCTCTCATTTAATATTACCCAAAAGATCAAGACTTTATTTTATTGAAGCAACGAAGGATGTTAGTGGTAGAATATGAAGAGCAGTTCACAACCTTGTCTAGATTTGCAACCGACTTAGTACGTACAAAATATGCTAAGTGTAGAGAGATTCTAACAGGGCTTGGAACTACCAATCAGGTCTCGAGTTTCTGCATTTGAGATCACCAGATATGTGGAATGGGTGAACAAATCCAAAATCATGGAACATGACGTGAAGGAGATTTTAGGAAGATGAGAATAATTCAAGAAGGGGAAGTTTGATTTAAGAGCTGATACTTCACGACAGAGACCTTCAGAATCTGTTCCAACTGTGAAACAAAGATAAGTACAATTTAATCCTAGATTAGGCGGTTTATTGTTCAGTAATGCAAGAAGCATATGAAGTTCTGGGGGCGGAGGAGCATGGAAACCACTGGTTAGGTCTAACAGTTTGAGATCTTTAAGGGTTAGCATTGGGAGAATCGTTTGCTATCAATGTGGGGCTGAGGGGCATATTGTTAAATATTGTTCGGTGCCATGGACCGACAAATGCTATTAGTGTGGTCAGCCGGGACACATAGCACGAAATTATTCTTAGAATCTTGCAATAGCATCATCAGTAGGTAATGTGGCTAGTGAAAACAGGGGAGCAACAAGAGTTTCACAACGGGGACAGGCTACGACGCCTGAATCACACACTCAAGCACGAGTTTATGCCATGATGCTGAGGGATGCACATGCTACTCCTAATAGGTATGTTATTTATAGCTAATAAAGAAGCATATGTGTTGTTAGATCCGAGTTCCACACATTCATTTGTTTATATTGTATTTAGTATGCATTTGGATAGACTATGTAGTTCTTTGTCACAACCTTTACTTGTGTCTACACCGGTGGGAGATGTGATCGTAGTAGACATGATATATAAAGATTGTATAGTGAAAATTAGGGGTAATGAGTTGGTGGTTGACTTGATTCAGTTGGCTATTCATGACTTTGATTTGATATTGGGGATGGATTGATTATCTTCATATCATGCGTCTATTGATTGTTTTAAGAAAGTAGTTATTTTTAGAATGCTGAATGAAGCAAAATTCAAATTCTAAGGGAAAAGAGATGTAGTTTCAACTTTTTTGATATCAGCTTTGGAAGCTAAGAAGCTATTACAGAAATGATATGAAGGATATCTTGCACATGGAGTTGACACCACCAAGTCAGAATTGAAGTTATCTGATATTCCTGTAGTTCGAGACTTTCTGGATGTCTTTCCAGATGAGGTTCTAGGGGTGGTGCTTGTCTTTTCTAGTCACGGTGCCAAAAATTTAATGTCTTTGTGCAGATTGTGGGAATATAAATATCTAAGTGCAAGTGCGGCGAAATAGTAGTTAAAATAACCTGGTAAGAACGGGGTCTATCCACATGAAATGAAGTTCTAAATTATGTGAAATTTCACAATTGCGGATGGTAGGTGTCAGGATTCACCCCAGGTAATGGGTTAGATACCAACTAAGTCAAGCTAGATACAGAAACGTCACAGATGGTTTAAGTTGAAACCTAAACTAACCAGTTTGAATTTCGCTTTTTGCTAATGAGAGTTCGACAAAAGTTGTAGAAATAGTATCCTAAAGGAAAATATTTGTCTTTGAGAGATTTGATGGTTATTAAACTTACAAAAACAAACAGATTAAAAATAGTCTTGGATCCAATTGATCTGATCACGTGACTTTCTTGGGGTTGATCAATATAGGTTTGCCATCTGTCAATCGTTTGGCCCCCTTGAGCCTCATAAACTAACAGATGAGAATATATAAAGATAACCAAATACTAGAATATTACGTTAAAATAATGAACACTCACCATTGACTCATAAATACTAAGTAATGCTTTGTCAGAGTATAAGTGTAACAAACATAATTAAAGGCATATGTTTTCAAAGGTTTTAGCTAGATACTTATTAAATTATTATTGAAAACCCTCACGATCAATTTGCATATATCGGCTGCTTTATCAAGCCAGAAAGTATTACAAACATAATTAAAAGTCTAAGTTTTTAGGATTTAGATTTTAATTACCAAGAATATAAAAGCAATCTATTGCAGATTAAAATTAAGAACCTTAGGTCTCTACTAGAGGTTTGGACATAAAATCATAGTAGACAGAGGACTAGCATTAAATATACAAGTCTCTAAAAAGTGATAAGCAAACCAGCATTTACTTTACTATGCACTACTGCTATATTAATTACGATACTCCTAAACTTAAACTTGTTTACAAAACACAAAATCATCACGTGTATAAAATATACGTGCCCATGCCCAAGTATGCAATAACCGAATGTGTGTAAAAACTCTAAGTTTTTGAATAATTCTGGAATGGAAAGACAGACCTTAATTGATCATCCCAATACCGTCACGTGATCTTCACAATTGATTCTAAGAGTAAAACTAGATACTCATGATAATAAAAATACATAATTTGAAAGAAAATAACTTTATAAATAAAAATGTTTATTACAACAGTATAATGGTAAAGAAAAGACTGAAAGCTGACTAAAAACAATGCTAACAAACTAACTAGAAATCTATACCTGAAAATGAAACAATTGGATGTGGAGCTCCCTGGCTTTGAATTTCCTCTTCTCTAGGCTCTCTCTGGCTCTTTTCTCAAGCTCCATTCTTCCTCCCCATAGCTCTCCTATTTATAGGAGATGAGAAGAATTTTTTTTAATTTTATTATTTTTTAAAAATTAATTTTTAATTACACCACTAACTTATAAATATATATAAAATTATACCACTAATATATAAATATATATAAAATTACACCACTAATTTATATATAAGTATAATATATATCCACTAATTTATAAATATATATAAAATTATACCACTAATTTATATATAAATATAATATAACATAATGCACCAAAATAACACCCAAATAAATATCTGTGTGCTTGTCGGCTTCATTTTGCTTGGTTTTTAGTTTCAAATCTGTACAAAACACAAAAAAACATAAAGATACCAAAATTGTATTAAAAATGATAAATAATATATAAATAAGTACTAAAAATAGCTTACAATTAGAGACTCTGATTGTACTTGTCAGAGTACAATCAGGTGGTACCTGACAGGGAAATGAAGTTTTTTATTCAATTGTTATTGAAAACTACATCGATTTCAATTTCACCGTATAGAATGGCACCATCTGAATTGCGAGAGTTGAAACTTTAGTTGCAAGACCTGCTTGATAAGAGATTCATTCATCCAAGTGTATTGCCGTGGGGAGCATCTGTTTTGTTTGTGAAGAAGAAGGATGGTACCATGAGATTGTGTATTGATTACTGGCAATTGAATCTGGTTGCTGTAAAGAACAAATATCCTTTGCTTCGGATTGATGATTTGTGTGATCAATTGCAAGGAGCTGCAGTGTTTTTAAAGATTGATTTGAGTTTCGGATATTATCAATTGAAAGTAAAAGACAGTGACGTACCAAAGACCACATTCCGTACTCGGTATGGTCATTATGAATTCTTGAAGATGCCTTTTGGAGTGACTAATACACCTGCTATTTTCATGGATTTGATGAACTAGGTATTCTAACCTTTTCTTGATTCTTTTGTGATTGTCTTTATTGATGATATATTGATATATTCTTGTAATCAAGAAGAGTATGAGAATCATTTGAGACTTGAATTGCAAACCTTGCGGAAAAAGCAATTATATGCTAAGTTCAGCAAGTGTGAATTTTGACTTGATGAAGTAGTGTTTTTAGGGCATGTGATATCTGCTGAGGGAATTAATGTTGATCCAAGAAAAACTGAGGCTATTATGAACTGGGAACAACCGAAGATTGTTTTAGAGGTTAGAAGTTTTTTGGAATTAGTAGGTTACTATCGGAGTTTCAAACATGGATTTTTATTTATTATCGTTCGTTTGACACAGTTGACTTGCAAAGATGTGGTATTTGAATAGATAGTTGATTGTGAGCTTAGTTTCAGGGAGTTGAAGATCAAGTTGACTTTAGCACCGATATTAACAATTCCTTCTAGGAAGGGAGACTTAGTGGTGTATAGCGATGCTTCACATCAAGGATTGGGGTGTGTGCTAATGCAGCGAGGAAGGAGTTGGCAGCTGAAGTATTCGTATTGAAGATATGGAGGTATTATTTGCACAGGGAACCTTGTGATTATACGAATCACTAAAGTTTAATATATCTATTCACCCAACGAGAATTGAATGCATAACAGAGAAGATGGATGGAACTAATCAAAGACTATGAATGTGTGATTCATTATCATCCGGGAAGAGTCAATGTAGTCGTTGATGCTTTGAGTCAGAAGTCTTCAAGTAGACTGTCTTGCATTGAATGTCATCAGGCATAATTATATGCAGAAGTGACTTCTTTGGGAGTAGATTTTGAACAGAAAGATATGAGTGTCATGTTAGCTCATTTTCGGGTGAGACCATTGTTGCTTGACCGAATCCGGGAACTTCAAATGTAAGATGAGCAGTTGATAAAGATAAGGTAAGAGGTGAGAGAGAAGGTGAGCGCTTAATTTTTTATTCTTGATCGTACTTTGCTGTTAGAAAATTGCTTTTGTGTACCTAATCATTTAGTTTTGAATAATGAAATTTTAAAGGAGGCACATCACTCATTATATGCTATGCATACAGGGAGCACCAAGATGTATAGAGATCTTCGGGAGATATACTAGTGGTAGGTATGAAGAAGGATATAGTTGAATTTGTGGTAAAATGTTTAACTTGCTAACAGGTGAAAGCTAAGCATCTAAGACCGGCGGGTTTATTACAGCCTTTCTTGATACCTCAATGAAAATGGGAGCATATCATTATAGATTTTGTTGTGGGACTACCGAAAACTCCTAGTGGACATGATTCTTTATGGGTTATTGTGGATAGAATAACCAAGCCAGCTCATTTTCTTCAGGTAAAGATTACTTATATGTTGGATAAATATGCTTAGTTGTACGTGAATAAGATTGTCAGACTGTATGGAACGCCAGTATCTATAGTTTTAGACAAGGATCCAAGGTTCACTTCGAGATTTTGGTTTAATCTTCAGCAAGTTATAGGTACAACATTGAAGTTTAGTACGACCTTTTATCATTAGATAGATGGACAATCTGAGAGGACTATTCAGACTTTGGAAGATATGCTACGAGCTTGTACGCTTGATTTCAAAGATAGTTGGGGTGATTACATTACTTTGATGGAGTTTGCGTATAACAACATTTATCAATTTAGCATTGGTATGGCACCATTTGAAGCATTGTATGGTAGGAGATGTAGGACTCCGGTATGCTGGAGTAAAGTCGGTGAGAGACAGTTATTGGGTCCAGAGATGATCAGAGACACAACCGAGAAAATCAAGGTAGTTCAAGAGCATTTGAAGGTGACACAGAGTAGGCAGAAAAGTTATGCGAACAATCGATGCCGTGAACTTGAATTCAAGATGGGAGATTAAGTATTTCTTAAAGTTTCTCCATGGAAAGGTGTTCTAAGATTTGGAAGGAAGGGTAAATTGAATCCGAGATACATTGGGCCATATACTATTGTGAAAAGAGTTGGTGTTGTGGCTTACAGGTTAGATTTACCTCCAAAGATGTCCATGCTACACAATGTTTTTCATGTATCTATGTTAACGAAGTATGTGGCAAATCCATCACTTGTGTTGGTTTAGTAACCGATAGAGTTAGTAGATGATTTGACTTATATTGAGGAGCTGGCTCAGATTCTAGATCGAATGAATCAAGTACTTCGCAATAGAGTGATACCGTTGGTGAAAGTTCTTTGGAGGAGCCATACGATAGAATAAACTACATGGGAGAGTGAGGAGATAATGCAAAAACAGTATCTATATCCATTCTTACGAGGTAAGAGAATTTCGGGACAAAATTCTTTAAGGAGGGAGAGTTGTGAGACCCTAATCTCATAATTCCATAATTATCTAAATTACATTTATTGCATGGTTAATTAGTATGTAAATATTATATGGGTGCACATGTGTGTGACATGTGTCATTTCATCATTGGTGAGTTAGTTGGTGGACTTTTTGGTGGGGAAGTTAGCTAGATTGACTAGAAGGTGGGAGAGGAAAGTTAGGTGAGGAGCTTGTTGACTCCTCATCATTCAGATGGAAGAGAGATAGAGAGAGGGAAGAGGAAGAAGAGAGGAGAAAAATGAGAAAGAAGAAGAGGAAGAAGAGAGGAGAAAGGAGAGAAAGAAGAAGAAGAATAAGAGATTGAAGGGGAAGGCTTGTGCCTTCATTCCAAAGGAGCTAAAAGAGGTCAAGAACCTTCAATTTCAACCAAGGAGTAACTTCATCGGGTGTGTGTGCGGTGACAGGTGGGAATATAAGATAATCTTATTTATATTGAATGGATTGTTTGTTTTTCTAATATGTATGGTGACGGTGAATTCATATAAGGTGTTATTGGTGGTCATTTATGAGGTGATATCGGTAATATATATATATATATATATAAGGTGATATTGGTGATTATATATATGTATGTGGCGATATTGCATAATATCCATATGGTATGCCTTGCATTACACTGGAGAGAGTTAGTTATGGTGGGCTAACCAAAGGCTTAGTCACGGTGGACGGGCCTAGGGGTGCCACAGTGGGCATTCCTTGATAACGAGCCACCGATATATTAGGCCAACATTATCTAAATCGCTTGCACATTTGGGTGTTTCATGCATTGCATCACAAGAAATCAATTTTTAGCGGATTACTTATTGATAGCTGATTATGTAATTATGTATATAACGTTCTTTATGAGTTTGATTATCTATCATGAGCATGTTGGCAATTGGCTAACACCCATACAGACTGTTTTGGCAGGTAATGTGAAGATGACGGTTTGGTTCATTATAGTCTTGGTCTTAGTCGCTTTGGCATTTATGTCAGTGTTAAGATGTTATGTCTCGAGGCTTAGGATAACTCCTGTTGCTTTGCTTTCAGTTTCTTGTCATATTTGTATAAGACGTTAGGATTTGAGTTATATTTGTATTTTATGTTAGCTTGAGTTTTTATGAGGGTTTGTTATGTACCTATATTTTAAAGATATGTGTAAGGTTATAGGATGATTTACTTTGATGTACTTTATATTTATGTATGGTTAGTCCATGGTTATATAAAGCAATGGTGTTTATTCCACTATGTTTTATTTTCGGTTATGGATTAAGGTGTCGTTCGCAGGTACAGTGACCTGTGCGATTACGCCTCTCCTAATGTGACATTCATGATGTCTAATTGGGATGGGGGGTGTGACACTTCCAATGGCTTCCATCCATTTTTTGGCTTGGCTCCACTACAAGTGGCTCTGAGAAGCTCCAGTTTGATTTGGAAAGGTGTGAAGCCACGGGGCCTAATTGGAAAAAGGATAAGGACACTCGAGGGAGTGCCTTGGAGGTCTCCGGTTTGATACCCAAAGCAGGTGTGGTTGAATGGGATGATTAGCCCACCAGGGGCAAAGGGGTCATTTTAACCGAGATTCACCGGAACTGGTCCGGAGTTGACTAGAATGGGATTTGAAGGTTAGGGACACTCGGGAGAATGTCTTGGGGGCTACCGATTTGATACCATAGCCTATGTGATTGATAAGGAGTGACCGGCTCGCTAGAGGCAAAATGGTCATTTTGATTCGAGAGTCACCGGAATTGGTCTGAAGTTGGTTTGAATGGCATTTTAAGCATGCCAAACTGTCTGGGGATAGTCTTAGAAGGGTGGCCTTAGAGACTTTCTCGAAGAATGTGTTGAGTAGGGCCCACCAGGGGCGGTATGGTCATTTTCCATCGAAACGGACTAGCGGGCATTGGTGTTGATCAGTCTGGATTTGATATGAAATTTTCATCTCGAGGACTTGGAGACGTGCCGATAGGGACTTATCATTTTAAGAAATTTGTACTTTCTCGATGAACGTGCCATCATAGAATTTGACTGGGTGGACTCCCGTCTTTGAGGGATTTTGTATTATCTCGAAAGATGTGCCAATAGTGGACATTCTACATTAGAGGTTTAGCAAGTACCAGAAGTGAACCATTTGTAATTGATATGGTGATGGTTCTGAGACCGCCCGGTTTCAAAAAGATATATGTGTGGTGTTGGTTCCCGAGACCACCTGGTCTCGGAAAGCCACTTATGTACGAGGGATGCCAAGGAGGCATTCTAGTCATTTCACTTCAATTGGGCCCAACAAGCTTGGGGAGCGATTGATTGATTATATCAAGTTTGAAAAGTTAGTCTATACTTGAATGTGTTTGTGAAGTTGAATGTGAGTTCGGTAGGGCTAGAGATTGCCGCGTGGGCAAAAATAGGGTACTTGCAAGGGGGTTGCATGCAAGTGAGTTTGGTTATAGGTAGAAGGAGAGAGATATGATTTTAAGGGGTAGGTGTGGGAGAGTTTGGTTTTTGAAGATTATATATTTAATGTGTATGAAGTGTGAATAAAGTAGCCAGTCCAAGAAGGAGAGCTCGAACCCAAAGTCTCAAAAGCCCTAACCCAAAATAGCAGGTAAGAAAGAGAGTTCACCAGTAAGCCTTGTCCTTAATGTCTCGATTTTATGATTTGTTTGGTTTCTTCAATTTTTTGATACATGTATTTTAGTATTAGATGACAATAACGACTTGATTGCTTATGCTACGTTAAGAACTCACAAATTGTTTTGTACGATTATTTGTATGCCTTTATCTTACTAGGTTTCCAAGATCCCTTATTGTACAAGAATCGTTTCCAAGAGTACACTCGAAGATCAAACATAGCCCTTTTAGTATATAAAACAACTAATGAAAAAATTCAGCATCTGTAGAGTTTTAGGTCTATGACGTGCGTGGATGGTAAGCCCTATAAATTTCCAAACACATTCTCAACTCGGAAGGTTGCTATAAGCACCTCATTTTTGCCTGCTCAGCAATCTCCGGACCGATCGGACTCCCATTCAAACTGACACAGACACATGCAAGCCCAAACCATTTTCTAGACTCATTCCAGTCAATCAATCGCTTCGCGGGCCGAATAGAGGCAAGATGATCAAAATGACCTTGGGACATTGCTCGGTCCAATTATAATTGGCACATCTTTCTAAAGACAATAAGTCTCTATTTCAACCTCAATTCCAGTTTCAATTCTAGTCCATACCAATCAAACTCAATCTGGCACGTCTTTCGAGAAATTTAATCCCTCAGATGGTAAGTCCATCTAGTCCGGCACATTTTCGAGAAGACTCCTTGGAACGATAAGTCCCTTCAAACCTATCAACTAGGATGAAACCCAAGTCCCCGAGATGGTAGAATGGTTCACTTCTGGCGCTTACTAGCTCGCCAATGTAGAATGTCTGTTATTCGAGACGTCTTTCGAGAAGGTTGATCCTTTATATGATAAGATTATCCAACAGCTTGCTGAGATCAGACAGTCATTGGAATGAACGCACACTGTCAGAGTGACGAAAACACTCACAAATATCGTAACCGTCAGAGTGGCGGAAACACTCACAAATAGGTCGACATTGGGAATTGCCAGTGAAACCCTATGTCATGGGTCTAAACACGCCTCTTGGCCGTGATACATTTATCGAAGGACAGGATACCTTTGGAAACCAACTCGTCACACATCGTTAGAGTGACAGAAACACTCAAAACCTAAGTCAACATCAGTACTTGCTATCCCACTCTGGCAAAACATGACCAAACTGCCCTTTGGGCCCTTCCAGTGCGCTTTTCGAGAAAGTACCTAAGTGCTTAAAGTGGTAAGTCCACCATTCCAAGATTGTCCCAAAGATAATCTAGCACGTTCTAGTGCCTTCCAATTCTGAGAGCATCTGGTCAAAATGACCATTTTGCCTTTAGGCATCCGATCACCTCCAACAACCACACCAACTCTAGGTATCAAACCGATTACCTTCTGAGGATGCTTCTAATAGTATTCTTGGCCTTCCAACACCTTTTCGAATCATTCTGAGTCTATTTCAGCAAGCTCGGTGCAAAAATGACTATTTTGCCCCTAGGGGGCCGGTTGCCTTTTCTAACCACACCGGCTTTGGGTATCAAACCGGAAATTCCTTGGAATACTCTCGATAGCGTTTCTAACCTTCAAGCCTTCTCACAGGTCACTCCGAGTCCATTTCGGTATTTCTCCATCCAATTGACCGTTTTGCCCCTGGTGGGTCAGTTAACCTTTTAAAATATTATGGCATTATTTCTTAAGTCCGTTACTTCCGAGACACTCTTTCAAGGATTCCTGTTCATCTCTGGCTTTTCGGATCATTTCCAGACCTTCTGGAGTCACTCCAAGTGGAGCCAAGCTAAAAATTATATGGTAGTCACTAGAACAGGCGCCCAAATCTTTTGCCTTGCGTCACAAGGGTTAAAAGATAAGTTTCTTACAGCCTTAAAAATTTTCCTAAGTGATTGGTGCCATTAGGAGTGGTGCGAAGGTTAAATTTCTACTAGCGCCACTGCAACAGACGTCAGTTCCTATTTTAATTGCCAATAAATATAAACCCTCCCCCTGCGTAAAAAGGGTCCGCAAACTCGGTCCAGAAATTTTGTCTCTTTGAAAACAGAGCTCAAAGTCCCCCAAAACCCTAATTCTCTCAAGCCTCTTCAAACCCTAGCCTCCATACACTCAAACCCAAACCTCCATATACTTAAACCCTAACCTCCGTACACTCTATACACTCAAATACAAGCTTCAAAACATCCATTAAAGATCAAGTGTTATAACTTCAAAGCTCTCAAAGTTCAAGTCAATCAAAGCAAACAAAGCAATCAAAGCAAGAAGAATATGAGGTTGGTTTTCTAGTTACTTTTATCTAATCCCCCTCTCTTTTCTCTCTCTTAACTCACTTAGGTTTTCTTCTATTTTAATTCCCATGTTCTACCTCCTCTTCTTGCATGCTTGAAATAAGGGATCTCATGCCAAGGAAGGACTGTTGAAAGTCACTGTGTTGAGGGCTTTTTTCTAGTTTAACCTTAGATGGTGTAGGTTCGGCCCCCTTGATTATGTGGTGAAGCCTAACATTGTGTGTTCACGTTTCTATTGCATTGTGGTTGTCATGTTCATACATTGCAATCAAAGTTATTTTCAAACTTGCATCAAAGTTGTCTTTCAAAACTTCCATTCAAAACTTCCTTCTTTCAAACTTGTTTTCAAAGTCCCAGTCCTAAGATAATTCTTGCCATTTCATGGTTAGGGTTATTTTAGGAAAGTATTATATTCAATGTGATCATCATGGTCTAAATTTTGGGTTCGAACCCTAAATTTTTTTTTTTTATCAAAGCCATAATCTTAAGATGATTCTTGCCATTCCATGGTTAGGATTGTTTTAGGAAAAGTGTTATATTTCATGTGATCATTATGGTCCATATTTTAAACCCTAGTTATTGTCAAAATCATAACCCTAGAATGGTTCTAATCTTCCCATTGTTAGAATCGTTTTAGGAGAGTGAGATATTCAAGAGACTTGTAAAAGTATATGTTCAAATCACTTTCTAAATAGTTTTGTAAATCTACTTCCTAAAATCTTTTTTCAAAGATCTACTTTTCAAAAACTCTTTATCTTGAAGTCCAAGTCAAGTTCTAGAATTCATGGTTAGGAAACTCTAATTTTTTTCTTGAAATCATGACTTTCTATTTTCTACATCAAATTATAAATTTTCAAAATTCTTTTTCTGCATCAAATCATAGAATTTCAAATTCAAGATTTTTAAAACTCAACCTTTCCTATTCCATGTCAAATCAAATATTCTAATTTTTAAAACCAAATCAAATCTTTTAATTTTGGAAACAAAATCAAATCATCTATTTTTGAAAATAAAATCCAATATTTAACTTTCGGAAGTAGAAATGAAATATTTCCTAATTTCTAATCTTTCCAAATCCCGACTTTCTAAATTTCAAACTATCAAATCTTTCATAATTCTAATCTTTTCTAATTTCAATCTTTCTTAAATCCAAACTTTCAAACCTTTCTTAATTTTAAATTTTCAAGTCTTTCTAAATTTCAAATCTTTCTAAGTTCAAATCTTTCTAAATTCAAACATTTCCAAATTTGAATCTTTCCAAAAATCAACTCTTTCTTAAAAAAGAAACTTTCCTAATTCAAAACTTTCTTAAAATGAAACTTTCCTAATTCAAAATTTTTTTAATTTAAAACTTTTCTAAGTCAAAACTTTCCTAAAATTCAACTTTCTCAAATCAAACATTTCTATTTTAATTGTATGCTTCAACCCTAGGTTACCTAAACCCTAAGAGGCCAAAGCCTAGTTCAACCCTAACACTAAAGTTAGGAAGCTTCAACTCTTTTCTAAATCAAGATGGTTTTCAAATTTCAATTCAAGTCAAACTGATTTCAAAGTTCAACTCAATCTTTTCAAAACAAGTCCAAGTTCTACTCCTTAAGTTCAATTTCAAATTAAATCTCAATTTCAAATCCTTAAGTTCAATTTCAAATCAAAGTTAATTGCAAGTTTGATTTCAAATCAAAGTTCAATTTTCAATCTTCAAATCAAAGTTCAAATCCAACCCTTTTCAATTCAAGCTTTCTAAAGCCCTCGAAGTCTCTATTTGTAATCGGACCCCGAGTCCGAACTACAACTGACCTAATTCCTAACAAAGGGATATGTAGACAACCTTCATGAGTGCGGTCACAACTTTTTTCAAGTTTTCAATTTTCACAATCTTTTTCAAGCTTCAAATCCCCTTCTCAAAGTTATTTTCAAAATCAAATCATTTTCTTGCACTTGCATATCATGCATCATAAAATTTTTTTCAAAGTGGAGAGTATTGGATATTTGTTAATTGGAGATTCTAAATGATTGAACCTAGGATGATAAGAGATGTAGGTACCGCAAGGGCAGGATAGGGTGATGGCTTAGTGCATCCTCCCTATACGTAACTGACCTCTGAACCTAGAATCGCTATTTTTGAAAGACAAAAAACGCAGTTATTTTTCAAAAAGGGCTTAAATCTTTCTAAAGGTTGTCAAACAATCTGTTTTCTCTAAAAATCCTCTCTTGAAGAAGTTTTCCAAAACCTTTTCAAAAACCTTAAGTTTGATATTCGGATTGCACTTAGTTTTAGGCGACCTAACTCACCTTAACAAAGTTAGGTGGCGACTCCAAACTTTTTCCTAAAGTCCTTATTTAAATCAATTTTTAATTCAAACCTAGTTGCACTTATCCTTCTAGGAGGATGAGTTCAAAAGAGAGAGTACCGTGTTTTTCTCACTTATTTTCTAGAGTGTAAAAAATCAGGGCGCAACAGCTGTAAAGCAAGATGCTGGTTCTGTGTCATAGGATGATATAAAAGAATAGATAAAGAGAGAAGGATGTTCTCTTATTCCCAAGGTATATGGCATGTATAATTCTAATTTCCACTAACTTTTAAGTTTCATTTAACACATTGGTAAAGCGATTTGAAGTTTTATAACATGCAATAATTTTACATTTCAGGTCACTTAGTTAATTTTTTTTGTTTTCTTATTTAAAAGGATTAATTGGTTGTGTAGCAAGATGCTTTCATATCTTTTTCAAATTGTTCTCTTTTTGTGACTTAAAAATTATCAATCACACTTCTTATTGACTTTTTATAAAAATAGATCGTTGAGGTCAAAATAGATTGTTCTAGTTGAGGTTAAAATATTCGAATTTCACAAGTCTCATTACCATCAAAGGGTTATATGACCTGTTACTGACAACCTGACAAGATATATATGGGGGAAATCATAACTGGATCTCTGTCGTTAACTTGTTTTCGTCGTAAGTACCTGGTAACACATGGTTCACTAACGATCAATGATTTCCATAACCACACGCACCATAGCCTCTTTGGAACTAGTAGTGCTCTGTTTACGTTAGAAAATCGCCACATGTGTGATTATTGTCCACTTGCTAAAAGCATGGGTAAGGAATTGTGAAATGGGCGGAATGTGGGAATGACAACTTTTCATTTTCTAAAATTCAGGATGTTTGATGTATATGCCCTTCTGAAGTGATCTATTAATAGACTAATAAGTCATTTCATGGCATGTAAGCATAAACAGAGGCATTAAATCGGTTGTGAATTTTTTTTTAAGTTTTGATTATACCAACAGATAAACATATGATTATTTATTACTTATAATAAATAAATGATCTTATAATTAAATTTTCTCAAAAAATTTTAAATAAATTAGATCAGTGTCAATCAAATACTAACACTATTCTCATTTAACCAATTTACTTATGAGGAAATAGATTAATTCAGTCGTTGTGGTGCGCTCCCACTTATACTATGAGGTCGTTGATATGACTCTCCCATATACTTCTCTAGGATTTTTGACCCTCAAATTTACAAAGAAAAAATTTATTTAATGTGAGCTATTTGGTTCTTGTGTCTATTGTCTAGACTTAATTTAAGCCTCCTTTATGTTTCTAATTTTTTTTTTAATCTACAATGACATCACGTTAGGAAAGAAAGATATTGCAAGTGTGATATTTACATAAATCATTAATGTGAATCAAAAGGAGATCTATACCATACACTTTGAAAGCAAACCAAAAAAGAGCTTGCAAAAAAAAAAAAAAAAAAAAACAATCCTCAGTAGCATTCTCAAACATAATAGGCTGAATTTGAACAACTTATCAATCACAATTCTGGTCGAGTTTATATTAAAATAGATTGCTCTGGTTGAGGTAATTTATCATATTATATTTATAATATTATAGCCTACGACGCTTTGGTCTTTTATAAAAAATTCAGACCATGTAAGAGGAGGTAATAAAGGAGAGAGAGTAAAGGTAAAGTGATTTGCATTGACTGCTTGATTCATCTATTGTCTGTGCAATGTACACTGCTATTTGAAGGGAGACTAATGAGACACAGACCAAGTAAGAAAGTGAAAGTAAGAAATTGAAGGGAGAGAAGGAGAAAGACATGGTTTTAGGGGGTTGCCTGTTGGTGGGTTTGATTTTGGGTAGAAGGAGAGAGATGTTTTAGGTTGTTGTGTGTGGGTGAGTTTGGTTTTGGGGCGAAAGAGAAAGATATGGTTTTGGGGGCTTGGGTATGGGAGAGTTTGGTTTTTGAAGATTATATATTTGATGTGTGTGAAGTGTGAATAATGTAGCTAGTCTATGAATGAGAGTTCAAAACCAAAGTCTCAAGAACCCCAACCTAAAATGTTAGGTAAGAAGGGGAGTCCCCCACCAGTAGGCCTTGTCTTCAATTTCTTGATTTCTTGATTTGTTTGCTCTTTTAGTTTTTTGTTAAGTGCATCTTAATATTATATGATAACAACGACTTGATTGTATATGATGCATTAAGAACTCACAAATTGTTTTGTGTGATTATTTATTTGCCTTTATGTCACTCAGTTTCCGAGACCTCTTATTGTATAAGAATCATTTCCAAGAGTACACCTAAAGATCAAACATAGCCATCCTAGTATATGAAGCAGCTAATTAAGGAATTCAACATCTGCTTAGTTTTAGGTCTACGGTGTGTGTGGATGGTATGACTTATATATTTCCAAACACATTCTCAACTCGAAAGGGTGCAAAGCAAGATGATGCCAGGGTGGCATAGGATGATATACCAGAAAAGATATAAAGTAAAGGATATCCTTTAATTCCCAAGGTATGTGGTACGCATAATTCTAATTTCAACTAATTTTTGAGTTTTAACTTAACATATAGGAAAAGTGACCTGGAACTTTGTAACATGCAACAATTTTACATTTCAGGTCTCTTAGCAGGGGAGAGAGATTAAAGGTAAAGTGATTAGCGTTAACTGTTTGATTCATCTATTGTCTGTGCAATGTATTTTGGCAATTGAAGGGAGACCAAGAAGACAAAGACCAAGTAAGAAATTGAAGGGAGGTAAGGAGCGAGACATGGTTTTAAGGGGGTGAGAAGGAGAGAGATATGGTTTAGGGGGTTGCATGTGGGTGAGTTTGGTTTTAGGGAGAAGGAGAGAGACACGATTTTAGAGGGTTGCATGTGGGTGAGTTTGGCTTTGGGAGAAGGAGAGATACATGGTTTTAGAGGGTTGGATGTCGGTGAGTTTGGCTTTGGGAGAAGGAGAGAGACATTATTTTAGAGACATGATTTTAGGGGGTTGCGTGCGGGTGAGTTTGGTTTTGGGAAAAAGGAGAGGGATATGATTTTAAGGGGTTGGGTGTGGGAGAGTTTGGTTTTTGAAGATTATATATTTAATGTGTGTGAAGTGCGAACAAAGTAGCTTGTCCAAGAAGGAGAGCCCAAACCCAAAGTCTCAAAAGCCCCAACCCAAAATGTTAGGTAAGAAAGAGAGTCCTCCACTGGTAAGCCTTGTCTTCAATTTCTTGATTTCTTGATTAGTTTGGTTTCTTCAATTTTTTGATAAGTGAATTTTAGTATTATATGACAATACCGACTTGATTGCATATCCTGCATTAAGAACTCACAAATTGTTTTGTATGATTATTTGTATGCCTTTATCTTACTAGGTTTCCCCCTTATTTTACAAGAACCATCTCCTAGAGTACACCCAAAGATCAAACATAGCCCTCCTAGTATACGAAACAGTAAATGAAGGAATTCAGCACCTGCAGAGTTTTAGGTCTACTATGTGCGTGGATGGTGTGTCCTATAAATTTCCAAACACATTCTCAACTCAGACGGTTGCAGAGCAAAATGTTGCCAGGGTGGCATAGGATGGTATAGCATAAAAGATAAAAAGAGAAGGATGTTCTCTTATTCCCAAGGTATGTGGCATGCATAATTCTAATTTCAACTAATTTTTAAGTTTTCATTTAACACAGGTAAAGCGATCTGGAGTTTTAAAATATGCAATAATTTTACATTTCAGGTCACTTAGTTAAGTTTTTTTGTTTTCTTATTTAAAAGGATTAATTGGTTGTGTAGCAAGATGCTTTCTTTTATTTTACAAATTGTTCTCTTTTTGTGACTTAAAAATTACAAATCACACTTCTTGTTGACTTTTTATAAAATAAATTGTTCTAGTCGAGTTCAAAATAGATCATTTTGGTTGAGTTTAAAATGATATGATTTCTCAAGTCTCATTACCCTCAAAGGGTTGTATGACCTATTATTGACTACCTGACAAAATATATACAATGGAATCATCACCAGATATCTGCCGTTAATTTGTTTCCGTCATATGTACCTGGTAGCATATGATTCACTAACGATAATTGATTTCCATAACCACGCGCACCGTAGCGTCTTTGGAACTAGTAGTGTGTTGTTTATGTTGGAAAACTGCCACGTGTGATTATTGCCCCGTCACTAAAAGCATGGGCAAAGAATTGGGAAATGAGAGGAATGTGAAAATGGCAGCTTTTCATTTTCTAAAATTCAGGATGTGTGATGTATATGCCATATCGAAGTGATCTATTCGACTAGTAAGTCATTTCATGGCATATAAGCAAAAACAGTAGCAGTAAATTGGCTGTGAAATTTTTTTAAGTTTTGATTATACCTACAAATAAGCATATGATTATTTATTACTGATAACAAATAAATGATCTTATAATTAAATTTTCTCAAAAAAATTAAAATAAACTAGATCCATGTCTATCAAATATTAACAATTTTCTCATTTCACCAATTTAATTATGAAGAAAGAGATTACTTCAGTGCGCCCCCACTTACACCATGAGATCTTTGATATGACTCACCCTTCTCCTTCTCTAGGATTTTTCGACCCTCAAATGTACAAAAAAAAGTGTCATTTAATTTGAGCTATTTGGTTCGTGTGTCTATTGTCTAGACTTAATTTAAGCCTATTTTATGTTTCTAAATTTTTTTTATTGATAATGAGATCACGTTAGGAAAGAAAGATATTGCAAGTGTGATATTTACATAAATCGTGAATGTGAATCAAAAGGAGACCTATACCAAAAACTTTCAAAGCAAACCAAAAAAGTGCTTGTAAAAAAAAAAAAAAAAAACAATCCTCAATATCATTCTCATACATAATAGGCTAACTTCGAACAAATTATCAACCACAATTCTAGTTCACTTTTTATTAAAATAGATCATCCTGGTTAAGATAATTTATCACATTGTATTTATAATATTATTGCCTATGACACTTTGGTTTTTTAGAAAAGTTTCAAACCAAGTAAGAGGAGATAACAGAGGAGACAGAGTAAAGGTAAAGTGATTTGCATTGACTGCTTGATTTATCTATTATTTACGCAACATGCACTGTGTTGGCTTTATCGGGGCCAACAATTAATCTTTGACTCAATTAGGTCTTATGGAGGACCCACATGGAGTACGTGACTGGCCAACCCGTGATACTTACATGATGTAAACTCTCATGCCCACCTGCCATTTAGTGCGGGACTCTAGCTGGTAAGGTATAAGAAAATAAAGTTGCGTTTTGACTAACAACAATTGCTTTTGGTGCAGTGATAAGCGCTTGATCCTAAACCTGGTATCAGAGCGAGGTCACGGGTTCGAGTTTGAAGGTCGTTGTTGGGGGGCAGATTATTAGCTTTATGGGGGCCAACAATCGACCTTTGACTCGGTTGAGTCTTATGGGGAACCCACATAGAGTATGTGACTGGCCAACTCATGACGCTTACAATGGCACAGACCCTTATGCCTACCTGACACTTAGTGCGGGTTCTGCGTTGCTAAGATATAAGAAAATAAAGTTGTGTCTTAGCTAACATCAATTGCTTTTGGTGTAGTGGTAAGCGCTTAATCCTAAACCTAGTATCAAAGCAAAATATTATGATTGTATCATAGGATATAGTCTCATTGAATATTCAACCTTTAAAGAAAAATACGTCCCTTAATTTTTTTCCTTGAATCAAGTTTCCTTAAAATATGATTCTCAAGGATTTAGATATTACTGTCCAAGTCTTGATCTCTCTTTCAAGTGCTTCACAATCCTACAAAATTTTATTATGCCAACTAGATCAAGGATTAAAAGAATTGAATATATTTATCAAGAAAATATTTATAAATCAAAGTAAGTTATCATTAAAACCATATATAAAGTTCCATATGAATAAACTTAGGGCTAACAATCTCTCCCTTTTTTATGATGACAACCTTTGGTTGATTTATCTCATAAAAACACTTCAAGTAAAATAAATATTTTCACATATATATATATATATATATAATGTTCAAGAGAGTAGTAGAAAAATAGAGACAAATATAATCCAAACTACCCCTCAACAAATGCATGTTCTTTTAAAACTCATATATTATAGAATTAAATATCAATCAATATAATATTCCCCCTTTGTTATCATCAAAAAATAATTATATATAAAACTGAAAATTTTTCATAGAATATGAGCATATAAATATTTTCCTTTTGAAGTCCACAAAAGTAACATATGTTTAGATATGAGAGATATACTTGATTCAAAACAAACATGCTTTATAAATCTTAACATGTTATATTTTTCCTCCTTTCAATATCAAGAAATGCATGAGAAAAAAAAAACATATAATGAAGTATATATCACAAATAAAGTATAACTAAATTCATAGGTATAACTTTCAAAAAATTTCAAAGCATATCACAATTTTTTTAAATAATAAAAAATAAATACATACACATATATATATTAAAATTTTCTTTTCTCTATCATGTAACATCAATAGAATAAAACACCTCATCTTTTTCTTTGACCATTAAGCATAAGTTGAAAACTTTATTGTCACTCTTATCTTCATTGAAGTTGTTTTTTTCATTATCACTCTAAGATATCACCACGTTTCTTTTTTACTTTCTTGAGCATTGGACATTCGGGTTTCATATGGCTGGGTTTCTTGCATTCATAACACACAATAACATCATTTTTTTATGACACATTTTTACTTTGCCTTTTCTTTCTTAGAAACCTTTTAAATTTCTTTGTGATCATAGCAAGCTCCTCATCTTCATTGCTAGTCTCTCCATCGTCACTATCAAATGTTGAGGAAATAGTGGATGATTTTAATGCTATATCTTTATTCTTTTTGCTTTTGTCATCATCCATTCTCATGGTAAGCTCATGAGTCATGAGTGAACCCAATAGCTCATTCATGGTAAGCTTTGTGAGGTCTTGACTTCTTATATGGCGGTGATTTTTGGCTTCCAATTTTTTAGTAGACACTTAAAAATCTTTCTTACCATTTCAACATTAGTATAAGATTTGCCAAGAGATTTTAAAGCATTTATAATATCAATAAATCTAGTAAACATGTCAGAAATAGTTTCATCAAGATTCATTTGAAACAACTCATATTTGTGCACAAGCATACTAATCTTGGATTCCATAACTTGGTTAGTTCCCTTGTGTATAATTTTCAATTTATTCCAAATTTCTTGAGCCGATTCACAAGTAGATATACGGTTAAATTCATTCGGGTCAAGAGCACAATAAAGAAGATTCATAACTCTAGCATTTAATTAAATACTTTTTATATCACTAGCATTCCATTCATTTTCTAGTTTGGGAATACTTTTTCTATCTACAATCTTGGTTGATATACAAGAACCACTACTAATGACATTCCATAATTCATAGTCTACTGCTTGAATATATATTCTCATTCTAGTCTTTCAGTAATTCTAATTAATGCCATTAAAAAAAGGTGGTCTATTGGTCAATTGACTTTCAGCAAGTGTAGTACTAAAAATGGTTGCCATAATTTACTCTAAGACGGTTAGGTCCACTATAAGAGCCTAGACTTTAATATCAATTGTTAGTCTAGGTGGCAACCCAAGAGGGGGGTAAATTGAGTTTAAATAATAATTCAACAATAATTTTAAATTTAAAAATTCTAACTAAATATTCAAATAAATATTAATCAACCAATAATTTGTTGTAAACAAATGCAAACAATTAAAACTATAAAGTAAAGGAGATAGAGAGAAGGGAATACGACACCAAGATTTATCATGGTTTGACTTCAACTCCAAATCTACGTCCACTCCCCAAGGCTCATTCCCTGAGATTTTTCTCTACTATATCCAAACCGTAGATACAGGCACTAGCCTTTTAACCCAAGCACTAGTCCTCCTTTAGAATTAGTTTTTTTTAGAGCTGCTAGTCACACCCCTTTAACTAGTTTTTACATAGGTGCTAGTCACACCCAACCAAGTGATCCCTCACTCTAACTAGTTTTTATACAGATGCTAGTCACATACAACCCCTAGTTATTGTCCCTAGCTAATCTTTCCCTTACAAGAAGAAAGAACAAGAGTCCAACTACTCTTGCTTACAAATAAATGCTCTCAAAAAATAGATATGCCAATGAAACTCTCAAAACATTACTAGATAAAATATAATGAAGCTCACAAAGATTTTGTACGATGAATAACACTTTGCTGCATAAACTCTTGTTGTTCTTCATTGCTCCTCAATTGTACCTCTATTTATAGATGAATATTGAAGGCTGATTTGTAGCTTCAAGTGAGTTTCTAGCCATTGGAGAGCATTTGAAACAATTCTTCCCATTGAGCAAGTTGCTACCAAATTTGTTGTTTAATTTCTAATTAGATGGGTTCATTTTCTCCTTGATTTTCTCTTTGATAACGTTGGAATTTGAAAATGGATATAACATAAAATTGTATACATGGAAGTTAGCTTTTTAGAACCTCAATAATCAGGTTAATCCAATGGTCAGATCAAAAGTTATGATAAAATTACTCGAACTGTCTCCCAGCTGGCATATTTGAATTTCTACACAGATGCCTTCACCTCCAGCTCGATTTTGGCCTTGATAATGTTTGAATTTGAAAATGGCTATAAGATAAACGTTGTAGATATGGAAGTCAGATTTTCCTAACATCAAGAATAAGATTGAACTAATGGTCAGGTCAAAAGTTATGATCAAAATACTCAAACTGTCTCCCAGGTGGCATATTTAAATTTATGCAGAGTTGCCTTTACTTCCACCTCAATTGTCTCCCTTATAACATTTGAATTTAAAAATGTATATAAGAGAAAAGTTATAGAAATGGAAGTTATTGTTTCCTAAATTCAAGAATCAAATCAATCTAATGGTTAGATCAAAAGATATGTGCATAATACTATAACTGTATCATAGGATATAGTTTCATCGAATATTGAATCTTAGAAGAAAAATATGTCCTATAATTTTTTTCCTTGAATTAATTTTCCTTAAAACATAATTTTCAAGGATCTAGATATAACTTTCCAAGTGTTGATCTCTCTTTCAAATGCTTCATAATCCTGCAAAACTTTATTACACTAACTAGACCAAAGATTAAAAGTATTGGATATATTTAATCAAGAAAATATTTATAAATCAAAGTAAATTGTCATCAAAACTATATATAAAATTTCATATGAATAAACTTAGGGCTAACAATACATATGATTAACTTTTTATAATAACAAAGGGGGAGAATTATATTGATTGATATTTAATTCTATAATATATGAGTTTAAATAGAGCATGCATTGGTTGAGGGGGAGTTTGGACTATATTTGTCTCTATTTTTTTACTAATCTCTTGAACATAATATATATATGAAAACATTTATTTTATTTGTAGTGTTTTTAGGAGGTAAATCAATCTAAGGTTGTCATCATAAACAATGGGATGATTGTTAGTCCTAAGTTTATTCATATGGAATTTTATATACGATTTTGATGATAACTTAATTTGATTTATAAATATTTTAATTATTAAATATATTCAATACTTTCTTGATTTATATATAGTTTTTTCCTTGTTGATAAGGTTTTCATGCTAAAATCCTATATACATAGTCTTTTTACTATATAGCTTCAAAGGTACACATAGGATTGACCTACCTAGATAATTCACCTATTGTTATAGTTGGATAAATTAGGTTAATTAATTACTATAGGCAAATCCATGCTCCCAGGCTTTTTCAATTGGCATCAAAACGAGTTCACTCTTGTTTTTTAAAATATTTTTTTAAAACCCTACGAGTGAGATCCTTATTATTTTAGAGACATGGATTCGCCTAACAAAGATATGGCTTCTATTACTTCAACTATTTTTGAGACTCCAGGAACACCTATTTTTTAAAATACTCAGTCTGATTGTGATCCTAATGAGTCCTATGAATTAAGTTAAGATGACTGTGATGATGATAAGGATGAACTCCAAATTATATATGAAGAAATAGTAAAATAGAGCCTCAATGTTAATAAAAAATTGGCCATTAAACTGAAAAATATGGAAAAAGAAAAATAAATTTTTAAAAATCAATTTGAGGCCACATTTTAACTAATCAATTGAAGAATGATAGAGAAAAATTGTTACAAAAAGCCTTTTCATGAGATGAGACTATCAAGGGCCTAGAGGAGAATATATCCACTTTACAATTTGATTTATTTGCTGCTATTACTAAACTTGAGAAGAACAAGATTCTTGAGAAAGAACTAGAAATTGTTAAATCTAATTTGGTTCGTACTAAAGAGTCTTTGAAGGGTTTCGATATAGGCTCCAAGAAGATTGATTATATCTGAAGCAGTCACAAAACATTTGGAGATAAAGATAGAATAAGATTTGATGGATCTACGACACGAAACAAGCCAAGATACGTTCCTCCTATTGATTCATCAAATTCTGAGATATACCAGAACTAACCAAAACCATCCAGAATCCAGAAATAGGTAAAACCATCCAGATACGTTGAAGATTTCTTGAATTTTGATGCTCCAACACGTTCAAAAAGATATAGAATGCTTTCGAATGGCTGGTGTTCAAACGGCCAACTTTAGTGTAAGTATCCCATTTTTGCCTGCTTGGCAATCTTCAGTCCGCCTGGACTCATATTCAAACCGAAACAGACATATTCAAGTCTAAATCAATTTTTCAGACTCAATCCAGTCAATTAATTGCTTTGCGGGCTCGCCGGGCCCACCAGGGGCAAAATGATCAAAATGCCCTTGGGGCATTGCTCGGTCCACTGGCACGTCTTCCTAAAGACGGTAAGTCCCCATTTCAATCTCAAATTCAATTTCAAGTCTAAATTCCAATTCAAATCAAATTTGACATGCTTTTTGAGAAAGTTGATCCCTCAAGCGGTAAGACCATCCAGTTTGGCACATTTTTTGAGAAACTCTTTGGAACGATAAGTCCCTTCAAACTCATCGATCGAGACGGAACCCAAGTCCCCGAGATGGTAGAATGGTCCACCTTTGGCGCCTACTAGCCGCCAATGAAGCAATTTCGTTATTTGGCATATCTTTTGAGAAAGTTGATTCCTCAGATGATAAGTCCACTTAGCAGCTTCCCGAGATCAGGCAGTCTCTGGAATGAACGTGCAGCATCAGAGTAGCGAAAACACTCACAAACACACAACTGTCAGAGTGGCGGAAACACTTTTTAAACAAGTCGACATTGGAAATTGCTAACAAAACCCCTATGTCACGGGACTGAATTCGCCTATTAGTCGTGACACGTTTACCAAAGGACGAGATACCTTTGGAAACAAACTTGTCACAGACCGTCAGAGTGATGAAAACACTTAAAACCCGGGTCAACACTAGTGCTTGCTAGCCCACTCAGGTGAAAAATGACCAAACCACCCATTGAAGCTTTTTGGCATGCTTCTCGAAAAAGTACCTAAATCTTCAGAGCGGTAAGTCCACATTTCTAAGATTATCCCAAAGACGATCTGGCATGTTCAAGTGCCTTCCAGTGGGTTCCGGACTAATTATGAGGCCATTCGATCAAAATGACCATTTTGCTCATAGGCATCTGGGTGCATCCGGAAACCACACTGGCTCTAAGTATCAAACCAGAAACTTCCCGAGAGTGCTTCTAATAGTAATCCCAACCTTCCAATACCTTTTTGGATCATTCCGAGTCTATTTCAGTAAACTTGGTGCAAAATGACTGTTTTGCTCCTAGTGGGCAGGTCACCTTTTCCAACCACACTGGCTCTGGGTATCAAACCAGAAACCTTCCGAAACACTCTAGATAGTGTTTATAACCTTTAAATCCTCTTATGAGTCATTCGAATTCCATTCCAGTGGTGTTTCGGTCTAGTTGACTGTTTTGCCCCTAATAGCTCGGTCAACCATACCAACATTGTTTTTTAAGTCCGTTATCCTTGTGACACTATTTCAAGGGTTTCTACTCATTTTCAGCCTTCTGGACCATTTTCGGCCTTCCAAAACATTCTCGAACCCTCCAGAATCATTCCTAGTGAAGACAAATAAAAAATTGCATGGTAGTTACTAATTCAGGCACCCAAATCTTTTGCTTTGCGTATCAAGGGTTGAAAGATATGTTTCTTGCCAACCTTAAAGTTTTCTTAGGTGGCTGGCGCCACTGCAAGCCAAAGATTGGCCTGGCACCAGTACAACAGGCACCAGGTCAATCTCATGTCTATAAATATAGAGCCTCCTCCTTCGTGAATAAGGGTCCACAAACTCAGTCCAGAAACTTTGCTTTTCGAATTATAGAGCTCGAAGTCTCTCAAAACCTAGCTTTCTTTATTTTCCTAAAACCCTGGCCTCTATACACTTAACCCTAACACTTATAAACATTCCATACACCTTTACACAAGCCTCTAAAGCCTTCATTGAAGGCTCAAGGTGCTGCAATTTATAAACTCTCAAGGATCAAGCGAAGTAAAGAAAATAAAGCAAGAAAACAAGAAGAACACAAGGTAGGCTCTCTCTTCATGTTTATGTACTTCCCTCCTCTCTTCTTCCTCCTAGCCCACTTGGGTTTTCTTCTATTTTAATCCCCTATCTTCTTCCCCCTTTTCTTGCATGCTTGAAACAAGGGTTTTCTTGATTTATATGTAGGAAGGATGGTTGAAAGTCACCATGTTGGGGGCTTTCTTCTAATTCAACCTTACATTATGTGGATTCGGCCCCCTTGATTATGTGGTGAAGCGAACCTGGTATGTCCACGTCCCTACTTGCATTGTGCATATCATGTTCATTAATCCATGTTGTTTTCAAAACTACCAACTTAAAATGGTTCTAATCTCTTCATGGTTAGAATCATTTTAGGAAAGTGAAACCTTGAAAAGATTTCAAAAGTCCATATTCAAACCTCTTCCAAAATTGCTTTTCAAAATACTTTCTAAAAGTTCTCTCCAAAAATTTACTTTCTAAAAATTTCTTTCTAAAAGCTCCCTTTAAAAATCTATTTTTCAAAAAGCTCTTTTCAAACTCATTTCCAAAAGTTCTCTTCAAAAATTCACTTTTTAAAATCTCTCTTCAAGTTTCCTTCCTAGAAACTCTCTTCGGAAAGTCGACTTTCCAAAAACTCTTTTTCTTGGACTTTAAGTCAAGCCGTAGATTTCATGGTTAGGAAACCCAAATTTTTTTTCTCAAAAACACGACTTCCTCTTTTGCTTCAAATCAAAGTTTCCAAAAACCATTGTTTACATCAAATCTTAGATTTTCAAAATTTCATTTTCTATATCAAAATCATAGGTTTCCGAATCCTAGATTTTCAAAAATTCAACCTTTTCAATCAGGAAACTAGATTAAATCTTCTCATTTAGGAAACTAGATCAAATCACCCATTTTAGAAACTAAATCAAATCATCTCTTTTTGAAAATAAAGTCTAATCTTCTACTTTAGGAAGTCTGAATCAAATCTTTTCTAATTCCAACCTTTCTAAATTTCAAAACTTTTCAAATTCCAAATCTTTCTAAATTTCAAAACTTTCCCAAGTTCAAACATTCTAAATTCAAAACTTTCTTAAAATGAAACTTTCCTAAAGCTTAAACTTTCCTAATTTGGCACTTTCCTAAAATAGAACTTTTGTATTTTGAAACTTTCCTAATCTGAAGATTTCCAAATTCAATCTTTCTTAAACCTTAAGTTTTCTAAACTCTTTCTAATCAAATAATCAAGTGTTTTCAAATCAAATTAAATCTCTTTTCAAATCGTCCTTAAATCTAACTTTCCTAATTCGAACCTTTCCTAAGTGGAACCTTTCCTAAATCCAACTTTTTAAAATCGAACTTTTCAAATCTAAATCAAAGCATTTCCAATTCAACTACATGTTCCAATCTTAGGTAACCTAAACCCTAGGAGGCCTAAACCCTAGTTCAATTCTAACCCTAAAGTTAGGAAGGTTCAACCTTTTTCTAAAACTCCTTTCTAAACCAAGATGGTTTTCCAACTTCAATCTAAGCTAAAATGTTTTCAAAACTCAACTCTATCTTTCCAAATGAAACCTAAGTTCTCTTTTGAAGTTCAAACCCCCTTTTCAATTTTAAAGTCAATTTTAAATCCAAATCTCAATTTCAAATTTTCTATTCTAAGTTCAAGTCAAATCCTTTTTTAAAATCAAACTCTTTTCGAGTCAAACCTTTTCAAATCAAACTTTTTAAAACCTCAAAGTGTCTAGTTTTAATCGGACTCTTTTCCAAAGTATGACTGACCTGATTTCCAAAAAGGGCTACGTAGGTAATCTTCATAGGTGCGGTCATAACCTTTTTTAAGTTTCTAATTCTATAACCTTTTTCAAACTTCCAATTCCATGATTTATTTCAAGTTTTAATTCTAAAATCTATTTTCAAATATCCAATTCCAATTTCTAAAAGCCTTCTTTCAAAAATCAAATCTATCTTTTCAAATCCATTCCAAAATAAAATCAAGTCTTGTCAAATCCATTTTAAAATCAAATCAAGTTCTTTTCAAATCTACTTTCAAAATCAAACCACATTCTTGCACTTACATATTATGCATCATATAGCTCTTTTCTAAAAGTTGATAGTATTGGACATTTATTAATTAAAGATTCCAAATGAGTGAACCTAGGGTGAATAGATATGTAGGTACCGCAAGGGTGGGGTAGGATGGTGGCTTAGTGCGTTTTCCGTATACATAACCAACCTCCGAATCTAGAATCACTGTTTTCAAAGACCAAAATGGAGTTAGTTTCAAAAAGGGCTTAAATATTTTTAAAGGTTGCCAAACAACCTATTTTTCAAAAACCCTTCCTTGAAGAAGTTTTCAAAATCTTTTCTAAAACCCTAAGCGTAATCTTTAGATTGTGTTTAGTTTTAGGTGAACGAACTCACCTTAATCAAGTTACGTAGCGACTCCAAACCTTTTTCCAAAAGCCCTTAATCAAATCGATTTCAAATTCAAACCTAGTCGCACTCGTCCTTTTAGGAGAATGAGTTCTAACAAGAGAGTACCGTGTTTTTCCCATTTGTGTGTATATTCCTCGAGTGTAAAAAATCGGGGCGCGACATCTAGTGTTCGAATGTCAGCTGTTCAAATGGTCAATATTAGTGTTCGAACGCATAACAGTTTAAGGCAAAGAGAACCACACGTCCAAATTTTGTTCTGACTTGTCATTATTGTGGTATTAAAGATCATATCAGGCCTAACTGTCATAAATTGCGAAATATTTTTAGGAGTTATATGCATGAAGAACCTAGAAATCACTTTAATAAGCCTGATAATGGATTGCAGAATCAGATTAAGAAGATGAATGAACAAATAAAAAATCTTAGACAACTTATTTTTGAAAGACCTAAAATTAAGGTTGTTTGGGTTAGAAAATGTGATCTGAATGCATTGATTGAATATCCCTAGGAAGTCTGTGGGGGTTGGCCTTTCTGAATATGGTCCTGATTATGACATAGCGTAAGAGGTTATTTGATTCTTAGTCTTTTGTCCTAGTGCTATGATCATTGTTGTAGATTTTTTAGGGATTATTTTCTTTTAAAAAATTTCAAAAATACCAAAAATATTTTCTATTTATAGGTCATTAGTATTTTTGTGATTTGTTGAGTAATTTTTCATAACCATAATAACATACATTGTTAGGCATTGAATACATGATCTAGATTTAAATTTCTTCATCTTTGTCTATATTGTGATTGAATTTGGAAACATAAGTCATGTACACATTGAGCACAATTGGTGCGACTGATTTGCATGAGCCATATATGTGATTTTTGTTAGTTTGATTTATTCTCATGTTCTTTATGAGAGTTGCACACTACAGTGACCAATGTTCATGTATCATACTTCTATCATTAACTCCTTATCTTGATATGTGTGAAAGCCACTATAGGTGTATATAATAATATGCACCCTTTGGGTAAAATCGTAGAAAGAGCTACTATATTTTAAGCATTGAAATTGCTAACAAAAGAAAAATAGAAAAAAAAACTTAAGCTATTCAGAAGAATAAAATTAAGCTCTTTAAAAGTTAGAAACTTAAGCTTATTAAGAGGGAGTTTCCTTATTGAATCGCACAAGCATAATTGGCTATTGTTCTAGGTGTGTAGCTCTCTTAAGAATTTGAATAGACTTATTAACTTTGATTTCTGTTACGTATTTGTGTAAGTCTATAGCTTTCAAGTCTACCAAGAACACCCATTTAGCTATGTTGACAAACCACACCTTTGTGTTTAAAGGGGTTGAAATTTTTAATTCATTGAGTGTATTTTGTGTCTACTACAATGCTTGAGTCATGAGATATACTCATACATATCATAAGATGCTACTTGATTTATTGTAAAAAATTTTAGAGTAATTCTTTTTTTTTTTTTTTAATGGTGTGTTGAGGATCCCTTCTACATATGTCTCATTAGATCTTCTATACCTTGTTACCCTATTGTCATTAAAATGAATTTCATTGGATCTTCTTTGTCAATTCCAAACAAAAAGGGGGAGATGTCGTATAGGAGTTAAATTATATTATTTGCATTGCATTGCATTGCATTAAAGGGAGAGATGATGTAAACATGTGAGTGGGAGAAATTTATTCGTGAACATGGTTTACTGATTGATATTTCACTTGTGGTTTCACGAGCTTGTTTAATTGTATTTTTTTTACTTTTACAGATTGACAGGTATACAAGTGACTTATTCAAGCATAACTTTCAATATGTTTGAGTCATTTGATTGTATTTGTTATAGTTTTTTGTCACAGAATAGGCAAAGGGGGAGATTGTTAGGTTTTTTAGTGTTGGAATATTCTTTAGACAAAAGCACATTGATTATAAGTGTGTTTTGAGTTGTATTTCGGCCAAGTTTTAAGTTGATGTTGTTAGAGTAAAAGTTGCTGAAGCTGGGGTACAAGTTGCTGTTGAACCATGCAGAGTTGAAACTTTAAAAGACCATATCTCTCAAACCAGAAGTGCTATTAAAGTCCATAATATATCAATTTCACATAAGTTTTCAAGATTTATGCTATTCAGAGAGCTTTATTGTGCTTTAACGTTTATTGGAGTGCTCTTTCTGATCAACAAACAAACTTTATACATATCGTCTTTGGCGGATTCCAAAATTTGACGCTGATAGTATAGGAGAATGGTGAATCATGGGTGTCTAGTGAGCAAGTTTGAAACTCTTATCATAGTTGTGGATCAATGTGGAGCTGTGGATCAACGAGTTGGGTTGTAAGTTTATTCTTGTAACTGTTCAAAGTTATAGTGCTGAGTATGTTAGTGGCTGTGTGTGGCCTAGTGGTTTTTTCCTTGGTTGATGGGGTTTTCCAAGCTAAAATCATGTATACCTTGTTTCTTTACTTTATTGCTTTGAAGTTACGCGTAGGATTGACCTACCTAGATAATTTACCTATTCTTATAGATGGATAAATTAGGTTAATTAATTACTATAGGCAAATTCATGCCCCCAAGCTTTTTCGAACGATTTGATTACATATGCTACATTAAGAACTCATAAATTATTTTGTATGATTATTTGTATGCCTTTATCTTTCTAGGGTTTCAAGATCCCTTATTATAGAAGAACCATCTCCAGGAATACACCCAAAGATCAAACATAGCCCTCCTAATATATGAAACACCTAATGAAGGAATTCAGCATCTGCCGAGTTTTAGGTCTACAATGTGCATGGATAGTATGTCCTATAAATTTCCAAATACATACTCAACTCAAAAGGTCACAGAACAAGATGCTGCTAAGGTGGCATAAGACAGTATAACAGAAATGATAAAAAGAGAATGATGTCCTCTTATTCCCAAGGTATGTGGCATATATAATTCTAATTTCAACTACTTTTTATGTTTTCTTTTAACACATAGGTGAAGCAATCTGGAGTTTTGTAACATGCAACAATTTTACATTTCAGGTCAGTTAAGTTTTTTTGTTTTCTTTTTTAAAAGGATTAATTGGTTGTGTAGCAAGATGCTTTCATACCCTTTACAAATTGTTCTCTTTTGGTGACTTAAAAATTATCTATCACACTTCTTGTTGACTTTTTATAAAAGTAGATTGTTCTAGTTGAGGTTAAAATAGATTGTTTTGGTTGAGGTTAAAACGATACGACTTCACAAGTCTTATTACCATCGAAGGGTTATATGACCTGTTATTGACTACTGTCACGCCTCGATTTTTTGTACTCGGAAAAGACAAGTGAAAAAACATAGTACTCTCCCATTAGAATTTATCCTCCTAGAAGGACAAGTGCAACTAGGTTTGAATTGAAAATTGATTTGATTAAGGGCTTTTGAAAAAAGTTTGGAGTTGTCACCTAATTTGATTAAGATGAGTCAGGTCACCTAAAACTAAGTACAATCCGAAGATTACACTTCGAGTTTTTGAAAAGATTTTGAAAACTTCCTCAAGAGAGGGTTTTTAGAAAATAGGTTAATTGGCAACTTTTGAAAATATTTAAGCCCTTTTTGAAAATAACACCATTTTGGTCTTTGAAAATAGTGAGCCTAGGTTTGGAGGTTGGTTACGTGCAGGGAAAATGCACTAAGCCATCATCCTACCTCGCCATTGCGGTACCTATATGTCTATTCACCCTAAATTCACTCATTTGGAAAAGAGTCCGATTGCAAATAGACACTTTGAAGTTTTGAAAAGTTTAATTTGAAAATGTTTGATTTGAAAAGAATTTGATTTGAACTTGGAATAGAAGATTGGAAATTGAAATTTGACTTGAAATTGAACCTAGACTTAGAATTGAACTTTGAAAAAGGAGTTGAACTTTGAAAAAGAACTAGGACTTAATTTGGAAAGATGGAGATTTGAAAACATTTTAACTCGAATTGAAGTTGAAAACTATCTTCGTTTAGAAAATAGTTTAAGAAAATAGTTGAAGCATCCTAACTTGGGATTAGGGTTGAACTAGGGTTTAGGTATTCTAAGGTTTACGTATCCTAGGGTTGGAACATGTAGTTGAATTAGGAATGTTTGATTTAGATTTGAAAAATTCGATTTCAGAAAGTTGGATCTAGGAATGGTTCGAATTAAGAAAGTTCGATTTAAAGAAGATTTGAAAAGAGATTTGATTTGATATGAAAACACTTGACTAGGAATGATTTGGAAAGCTAGGGTTTAGGAAATACTAGATTTTAGAAATCTTTGAACCTAAGAAAGTTTCAAAATAGAAAAGTTCTGTTTTAGGAAATTTTTGAATAAGGAAAGTTTCATTTTAAGAAAGTTTCATTTTAGAAAAGTTTTGGATTTATAAATATTTGAACTTTGGAAAGATCCTGAATTTAGAAAGATTTGCACTTTGGAAAGATTTGAGTTTAGAAAGACTCGAAAAGTTGAAATTTAGAAAGGTTTTAAATTAGGAAATGTTTGAATCAGGAAAGATTTGATTTATATTTTCTAAGGTAGAAGATTAGATTTTATTTCTAAAAATAAATGATTTGATTTGGTTTCTAAAATTAGAGGATTTGATCTAATTTTTTAAACGGGAAGATTGGATTTGACACGGAATTAGAAATGTTGAATTTTAGAAATCTAGGATTTGGTGAAAAAAAAAAAGAGATGTTAGAGACCTATGATTTGATGTAGAGATTAGAGGTTTTGAAAATCTAAGATTTGAAACAAAAGGGGAAGTCATGTTTTTAGGAAAAAGAATTTGGGTTTCCTAACCATGGAATCTAAAACTTGACTTGGACTCCAAGAAAAGAGTTTTTAGAAAGTAAACCTTTTGAAGAGAGTTTCTAGGAAAGAAAATTGAAGAAAGCTTTTAGAAAGTGAATTTTTGAAGAGAGTTTTTAGAAAGTATTTTGAAAAGCAATTTGGAAAGAGGCTTGAAAGAGTTTTTAGAAAGAAATTTAAAAAGCAATTTGGAAAGGAGTTTGAACATGCACTTTTGAGATCTTTTGAATGTCTCACTTTCCTAAAACGATTCTAACTATAAAGAGATTAGAACCATTCTAAGTTGGTAGTTTTGAAAACAACATCGATTTGAAATATAGACCAATATGATCACATTGAATATCACACTTTTCTAAAACAACTCTAACCATGAAATGACTAGAATCACGTTAAGATGGTGGTTTTGATGAAAAGCAATTTAGGGTTTACACCCAAAATATGGATCATGATGGTCATAAGAAATATAACACTTTTTTGAAACAACCCTTACCATAGAATGGCTAGAATCACTTTAAGATTGTGATTTTGAAAACAAGTTTTGAAAAAGAGGTTTTAAATGCAAGTTTGAAAGAAGATTTTGATACAAGTTTTGAAAATCACTTTTGAAAACAAATTTTGAAGGGATGTATTAATATGACATGCATAATACGAGAAAGGTCGTGAAGATACAATGTTGGCTTCACCACAAAATTAAGGGGGCCAAATCCACATGGTCTAAGGTTGAACTAAAAGAAAGCCCCCAGCAGGGTGACTTTCAAAAATCCTTCCTATACATGAATCGGAGAATCCCTTGTTTCAAGCATGCAAGAAAGGAGGATAGAAGATAGGGGATTAAAATAGGAAAAACCCAAGTGGGTTAGAAGGAAGAAGAAAAGGCCCCCTGGGGGGGGGGGGGGAGTACATAAATATAAAGAGAAAGCCTACCTTGTTTTGTTCTTGTTTTGCTTGCCTTGCTGACTTTACTTTTCTTGATCATTGAGAGCTTTCAAGTTGCAGCATTTTGAGTCTTCAATAGAGGATTTGGAGGCTTGTATATGAGTGTATAGAGTGTATGGATGTTAGGGTTTAAGTGTATGGAGGCTAGGGTTTGAAGAGACTAGAGAGAGCTAGGGTTTGGAGAGACTTTGAGCTCTGTATTTTGAAAAGTAGAGTTTTTGGACTGAGTTTGCGGACCCCTTTTACGTAAGGGAAGGCTCTGTATTTATAGATACAAGACTAGTCTACCACCTGTTGTAGTGGCGCTAGTGCAAATTTTCTAATGGTGTAACTAGGAGTGGCTCCAGGCCAATTTTTGGCTTGCAGTGGCACCAACCACTTAGGAAATTTTTTAGGATGGCAAGAAACGTATCTTTTAACCCTTGATACGCAAGGCAAAAGATTTGGGCGTTTGTACTAGTGACTACCATATAATTTTTGGCTTGGATACACTAGGAGTGACTCCGGAAGATCTGGGAATGTTCCAGGTGGTCGAGAGTGGTCCGGAAGGCTGGAAATGGGTAGAAACCCTTGAAATACTGTCTCGAAGGTAATAGACTTGAAAAACAAGGTCGAGATTATCAAAATGGTCGGTCGAGCCCTTAGGGGCAAAACGATCAACTAGACCGGAAAACCATCGGAATGGACTTGGAATATCTCATCAGAGGACTAAAAGGTTGAAAACACTATTTAGAATGTTTCGAGGGATTTCCAGTTTGATAACCAAAGCTATTTAGTTGAGAAAAGCGATCGGCCCATTAGGGGCAAAACGATCATTTTGTACCAGGCTTGCCGGAATGGACTCATAATGTTCCAGAAATGTGCTAGAAGATTGAGAATACTATTAAAAGCATCCTCGGGATGTAACCGGTTTGATACCTAGACCCGTAATGGTTCTCAGAGGCACTCGGATGCCTAGGGGCAAAATGGTTATGTTGACCGGATGGTCTCAAAATTGGTCTGGAACTGACTAGAAGGCACTTGAACATGCTACATCGTCTTTGGGATGATCTTGGAAGGGTGGACTTACCGCTTTGAGGACTTAGGTACTTTCTCGGGAAACGTGTTAAAAAAGGCCGAAGGGGCAATTTAGTCATTTTTTACCAGTATGGGCCAGTGGACATTGGTGTTGACCTTAGTTTTGAGTGTTTTCGTCTCTCTGACGGTCTATGATGAGTTGATTTCCAAAGGTATCTTGTCTTTTGGTAAAAGTGTCACGGTAAAGAGAGGAGTTTAGTCCCGTGACATAAGGGTTTTGTTGGCAATTCTCGATGTCGACCTGTTTGCAAGTGTTTCTGCCACTCTTACAGTTGTGATGTTCGCGAGTGTTTCCACCACTCTGATAGTGCGCGTTCATTCCAGAGATTGCCTGATGTCGGGAAACTACTAAGTGGACTTATCGTCTGAGGAATCAACTTTCTTAAAAGACATGCCGAATAAAGGATATTCTTCATTGGGTTCTGTCCCGGTAGATAGGTTTGAAGGGACTTACCGTTCTGAAGAGTTTCTCAAAAAATGTGCTGGACTGGATGAACACATCGCTTAAGGGATCAACTTTCTCGAAAGGCGTGCCAGATTTGATTTGAATTAGAATTGGATTAGATTTGAGATTGTAATGGGGACTTACCGTCTCTAAGAAGACGTGCCGATTGAAATAGGATCGAGCAATGCCTCAAGGGCATTTTTGTCATTTTGCCTCTGTTAGGCTCGATGGGCTTGCAAAGTGCTTGATTGACTAGGTTGAGACTGAAAAACTGGTTTTGACTTGAATGTGTTTATGTCTGTTTGAATATATGTCCGAACGGAACAAAGATTGTCGAGGGGACAAAAATGGGGTGCTTACAGTTGCCCCTATTTTTTTGTCTTTGCTTGATAAAGGCATAAAACGATAAAGTAAGAGTCCCATGTTGACCACGAGGCGATCGGAGGGACAGTGTTTGAAAATTCTTTTGAAGATTGAGTTGTTAGAATTTGGAATTTTTGAGTTTTAAAACTAAATTGTCTTGATTTTTGAAATCTGGAATTGTAAAAACTTGATTTTGAAATTGAGTTCGATGGTTTGAAATGATTTTGAATGGGTAAATTACACTGACCACCCCTGAGGTTTTACAAAATGAAGGAAACCACTCCTGACATACTGACAATTACACTGCACACCCCTACTTTTGAAACAATGCAACAGATTCCCCCTACTGTTACACTGCTGTTAACTGATGTAAGCTGGGTTTGCCAACGTCAGAAATAAAGCAAACAAGATGTCTAAATTTCCCTTGAAAGACATATAATGTCCTATATAACCTTACACCCTACTTGCAAAGTTACAAAACTAACCCTCATTACATTTACACAACTAACCCTTAAACACCCATCAATTGGGCGGTAAGAACATGCACCAGAAATGCAGGTCATTGTATTTCATGTCATTTACATTTCATTTCTATGTATATTGCTGGAAAGAGACTATTTTGCACAGAGGAACCAAAGGGTAGAGAGAGAGAAAGAGAGGTAACTTGAGATAGAGAGGAAGGGGGGTTTCTTAGTTGGTGAAGCAAATCGCAAATCACAAACCCGCTTGGAAGGAAACTGGTCTGTTTCTAAATAATTTTGGTATTCTTGTCTACTTACTTTCTCTACCAAATAAGGGTACTATGTAGTTTATCAACCATTTTGTACCAAAGGGTAGAGAGAGAGAGAGAGAGAGAGAGAGAGAGAGAGAGAGAGGGGAGGGGGGTTTCTTAGTTGGTGAAGCAAATCGCAAGTCGCAAACCCACTTGGAAGGAAACTGGTACATTTCTAAATAATTTTGCTACTCTTGTCTACTTACTTTCTCTAGCAAATAAGGGTACTGTGTATTTTATCAACCATTTTGTGTTCATATAAATATTTTTCCATTTTTCTCTAAAGTGGTGCTGAAAACTTGTCCTAAAATAGTTAACAACTTGTCAAATGGAACCATTGTTTGGTTCTCCTTCTGGTGCTGAGGGAATTGTGTTTTGCAACAAGAAATGCTATTGTGGGAAGAGGGCTACAGTAAAAATATCTAAGTCTACAAAAAACCCAGGAAAGTTGTATTTTAATTGCTCTAATGGGGTATGCAAGTTCTTCGAATGGTGGAGAGCTTTAAAAGCATAAAACGGAAGTGACCAAAATGATCTAAGGGAGGATGTGAAGGCATGGTACTTCATGGCCAAGAGTATGTTATTTGGTAGCCTTGTGCTCTTTTGTCTTGCTGTGGTGATCTTGTTTTTGGCATTGTTAATTAGGTAGCACCAGTATGGGTAAGTATATGTTGTGTGGGTAAAGTTTTTTGTTTTTGGAATTGGCAGTATTGCTTTGCTGATGGATGTATTGGACAATAGATATATGGACTAGATGAATGCTTTTGAATGATATAAATGCAAGTATTAACTTAGTAGAGCTGGAGTAAATTAATGCTTTAGTATTGAATCCTTGCAGTCCTTTAACTGCTTGCTTTTGGAATACTTTTTTGCAATGCCAGTGTTTAAAAAAATGCAATCCCAATGTTTCATTTTGTTATACAATGGCTTAATCACAATGTTCTAATCACAATAATAAAGAAATAACAACATCCCAACAAGCACAATGGTATTCAAAATGAAAAGCACAACAATCACACAAGTAACACAACAATTATACCAAAAAATTACTAGTCCTTCTCATTGCAACAGTGATGTTTATGACATTAGTAGCAACTGGTAACCTAAGGGGGCTATCAACTTTAACTACCAAGTGGCATAATTCCCACATATACCTTGTATTCTCTACATTAGTATTCACCCAAGTGACTTTCACAAAATATAACCTAACTTAGTGAGCTATACAGATTATGCCCACATGTTTCCAAAAAATAGTGGGTGAGCTAATATCCAAGTGATTGTCCCATATACACCCATGCACAAAATAAATATTCAAGTTTGCCCCATAATTACATTCATCCACACACAAAAAAAAAGTCCCATTGTCCACAACCTAACAGCTTCAGGTCCATCCAAAACCTCCTAAAAAATAAGCCCAAATGCAGCTTTAGGTCCTTGTACTAACAATGGGGTACAACCCCTGAGATCCATCAGTAACTTGGCTTTTATCAGTTCCTTACAAAGTATGAGCAATCATAGCTAGTTAATTTGCATTATGAAATTGCACTAAGCTTTTAAAATAACAAATGCATAAATTGGTGTATTTTTAACACTTACACTATTTCTAGGTGTGATTCTACTCATGCCTCTGCCTATTCCTCTAGCCCTTCTTCTTCCTTGGGGTTCAGTAGTACCTCTGCCTTCACCTCTACCTTCACTTCTTGCTACACTGCTACCTTCAGCTCTGTCTTCACCCCTGCCTGTACCTCTGCCCTTCCCTTTAGCTTTAACTGGTGCATATTGGCAAGTTCGTTTGTTGTGTGCAAGCTTTTTGCAATTACGAGATCTTATAGTGCATGATCTTCTTATATCACTAGTGCCTGCAGGTGCTTCATCAGATTCTCTTTTTCTATTTTTCCTTGGTTTCGCAGGTTGCCTTCTAAGAGGAGGAGCCTGTATAGGTTCACCTAGGGCTTCAGGCCATAGAGACTCATCATGTATGGGGTGTATTATATCCCCATAAGCCTTCAAATAAGCAGTGCTAAAATAATATGGATCACAGTAGTCCTCAATATTCCTCCTCCCTGCCATAATGCAAGCAACTGCAAGCTTATATGGCACCCCACTAATATCCCAAACTCTGCAACAACATGTCTTGCTAGATTAACAATGTTCTTTTTACCCTTATCCATCAACTCATATGACTAGCCCATCCATATGTTATCCTACACAACCCAGCCTGATACATGACTTTATCTAAACTTTTCTTGCATGATGGTGATACTCTATTTGGCTATAAGGACCCCTTCTCATACCTCTTGTGCAGCATTTTCATCAACATCATCCTAATACAATCAATTAAGGTCACAATTGGTTTGGCCCTCAAATGCCTAATCCAATTATTGAATGACTTAGCAAGGTTTTAAGTGACATGGTCACACCTAACCATAGGGTCATACTTATGCCTTGCCCACTGCTATACTGGAATATTTCTTAACCAAACCACTGCATATCTAGAAACCACCTCAATTTCACTCATCACATGGTTGAAATCAATCTCAGTGTATGCCCTCACAACTTGCCAGAATTGCCTCCTTAATTTGAAACCAGGATGTGCTGATTTGATGTTATTAAACATATGCCGTGCGCATCTCCTATGACGGGCTTCAGGAATTACTTGTTGCTACGCTATATCTATACCCTATTAGAAAAGAAAAGGAGACATAAGATACAATTTAATAAGAAATTACTTCAATATGAATCATATTTATTATGTAAATATTATACCTTTTGCCTATCAGACATGAATGTCCATGGTTTATTATGGCATGTATTACTAATGATAGCATAGAGAAGATATAAGAAGAAAGCCCAGCTATCTTTGCCTTCAGATTCAACAATAGCGATTGTAATTGGGAATAGCCCATCATCCCCATCCAACCCAATAGCTGACAAAAGAATGCCCCCAAATGGACCCTTCAGATGATAGCCATCTAACCCTATAAAGGGTCTGCATCCCTCCTTGAAGCCAGATTTCATTGCTGCAAAGGATACAAAAACCCTCTTGAATGTAGGTAGGTCCATGTTAGGGAGAATCGTTTCCCTTTCTATCTTAATGAAGCTGCTAGGGTTAGTATTTCAGACTTTAACTGCAAATTTGGGAAGCATAGCATATGACTTAGCATGACTACCCTCAATCAAATCTAAGGCCTTCCTTTTCCCTCTGTATAGTTGCATCCTACCCACCTCAACACCATATTTGTCTAACAAATCATTGAATATTGCATCCAATTTCATCTTAGGGAGTTGAATTAGCCTTTACATTTTTATGCACTTTAACACATGCATGTTGGTCATACAGTGTCTTGATCTTAAAGGTGATACCATATGGGAGAGATGAAGCATGAATCCTCCAGTGGCATTGGATTGAACCACAGTGGGCTGTCACCCTACATTTCTCATTCTTGTCCCTTACCAATACAAACCCTTTCTCAATGGCATAATCTCTTAAAACTAACCTAAAATAATGGACATCCTCAAATAGCATACCCTTCTCAAGTTTAATTGGCTGGCCTTCCTTATGCTCAAACATTTTCCCTTTCGTATATCTATCAGCAATTTCAGTTTGTACATGAGGAGCATCCTCACCATTAGAATGGTAGTATGATAGGCCACCACTTCCTTCACCAACACTTTCATTATACTCTGAGTCCTTACTAGTGTTAGTTGAATCATCATCATTTTTTTCATATGGCTAATCTTCATCCTCACTAATAGGAAATACTTTATCTTCCTCATCAAACCCCTCAACATCATAATCACTTGCAAACTTATTTATTTATTCCCAGTCCATATCAACATACTCATCCACCACTTCCCTATAATATCTAATAGAGCTAGAACCCCTACCAAATCTACTTCCAGATCCCATTTCCTTTTCTTGAAAGGCAACATCCAAACCACTGGGACCCAAATTAATAGTAGCCAAGCCAGTACTACCAGTTTGACTATTTATGGGATTACTAATAATTTTTATTTCAAAATATAGATCAATGAATGCACTATTTTTATGCAGACTAAACATATACAGAACATCTCGATCTGAAGCAACCTTCATCCTCTCAGTTGAACAAGGAAGCTGACAATACATATCTAATGCAAACCTTTTACTTGTAGGCACATCACTCATCACTAATTCATAGGATTCATACAATAAATCCATATAGTTTATAACATTTGGATCTACATTGTATATCCTACTAGTTTTTCCACCATGATGCACCCTGAGTTCATAGTACTTTGTATCCATAATTACCTGAAAGCACATGAAAAATAAAGTCCCTAATTTCCATGACTAACAATTTAAGGATTTTACATTACATAGCAACCTAGATAATAATAAAGCAAATAAATAAATAAAAGGTCACTACTTTAATCATCAAATTTGTTTTAGGGTATTTCATTTCATGGTAACTCAAACAATAATATACTTAGATAATCATAAAAATTTATAATAAAGGACATTACATATGAAGCCAAACCATCATACAACAAATAAAGCCTAAAAATAGTACCCTAACTTGCACCATAAAGTAAAATCTCCACTTTTCACAACTTAGAAATTAGGACTTTTACATTGGGTCGTTACTTGGACAATATTAAAGCCAAAAAATATCATATTCTATCATAAATAAGGGAACAAACAACGCAAGTTTTCATCATGAAAATATATCACAACAAAATCATTTTTCTTTACAAAAAATGTTAGATCTATGAAAAACATTATATTTACAAAAAATTATAACACATCAATACAACCATATACCTTTTCTTTCAGTAGAAAACTTCAACATTGTACAATCGTGGCTTCATAAACGCACGATGTGCTCGTCTCTTCACATAATATACGTTTGATTTAGGGTTTTACAAAACCAACACCTATCTCTCTAGGTATTCTACTCATTCTTAGTCTCTCCCTAACTCTTTCTCGATGAATGACCTATCTCTCTAGAATTTTGAAATCCGACTTTTTGACGTGAAAGCCTGAAAATTTTGAAAATGAGGCTTTTAAAGGAAAAGCTCAGGAAACCTATGTAATATCTTTGAGAATAAAACTTTTTAAGGAAAAGAGTTTGAAAACTTTTGGAACATTCTTGAGAATGAAGCTTTTGAAATATAAAGCTCGGGAAACCTGAGAAATGGCTTTGAAATTAAACTTTTTGAAAGAAAAACATTTGGAAAACCATGGAGTGTTTTGAAGTTTGAACTTTTAGAAGGAAGAAACCTATAAGTTATTTTTTAAATTAATATTTTTGAAGCAAAAAGTTAGGAAAACCTAGATGATATTTTTATAAAATAATTTTTTTTTAAGAAAAAAGAGATAAAACCCTTGAGAATGGGGCCTTTTTGGAAGAGAAGACCCTGCGAAACTCGGCTAAAAGTTTTTGAAATAAAGGAATTTAGAATTTTTTTTTTTGAAATAGAATCCCTTTGAAGGAAAAAGAAATCTTTGAGCGTGGGGCCTTTTTGGCAGAGAAGGCCCCGAGAAATTTGTGAAGGTCCTAGAATAAAACTATTGAAAGAAAACCTTAGGAAAAATTTTTGAAAATAGAATTTTAGATAAAACTTTTGAGGGAAACATTTACGAAATTTTGGAAAATGGATTTTGGGGTTTAGAAAACTTTGAAATTGATAAGAACTTTGGAAGGAAAAAATTTTGAGAATTTGAAACCTTAAAAATTTTGGGGATTAATTTTGATGATGATTTCTTTGGAGGAAGAATTTTTAGAAAACCTTGAAACTTGATTGGAGTAGAAATATTTTGAAGAAGAAGCTTGAGATGGACTTTGATTGAAAATTTTTGAGATTTGATTTTGAAAATGAATTTTGGATTTTGATTTTGAAATAACTTTGGAAAGGAAAGGTTAAAAGCCCTAGGAATTGATTTTGAGATTTTAGAAGGAAAAAGTTTGGAAACTATTTTGATTTGAAACTTGGACAAAACTTGTAGAAAATTTGGTTTGACTTAAAACTGTGAACACTTAGAGGCAAAATGTGTAGAAAATTCATTTTGACTCGAAAATTAATTTTTTAAGACAAAATGTGTAGAAAATTCATTTTGATTCGAAACTTGAATTCTTTTCACTTTTTCCTTTTTTTTTCATCTTTCTTTTTTTTTTTTCTTTTTGATGCAATTCTTTTTTCTGTCCTTTTTTTTTTTTCCTTTCGTTTTTGTCCTTTTTTTGTGCATGTTTTTTTTTTTTTCCGTCTTCTCTCTCTCTCTCTCTCTCTCTCTCTCTCTCTTTTTTTCTTTTTTTTCCTTTTTTTTTTTTTTTTTTTTTTACTTACATATTCTTTGGGTTGATGAGTTCTTACCTTTTCCTTTTTCTTCTGCCTTACCTTTGGGATGATTGAAGCAGGAGAGGTTGCCTTGCTGACTGATTCTAGAGTTGAGGGGGCATGACTGAAAATTGAATTGACGACGATGGGAGCTACTATAGCTGAGGAGAGGACTAATGTTATTGATAAAGAGAGGGTGGCCTCGCTAGGGCTACTGTAGAAGATGCCCCATATGAGCCTGTTGGAGATGTTGAGACTACACCTACCGGAGTTGATTGCTAAGGTTGAGGTTGAGGTTGAGGTTGAGGTAGCTTTTTGAGGAGGCCCTATGGTCGATGTCTGGCTTTCCGTTTGGTGTAATAATACTCTTCCGGGAGAATTAATGCTTTGTCTAGTAGAACGATACTCTTCTGGGGAAATTTAAGGTTGATGTCTTGAAACTGCTACTTCTTGAACCAACACTCCATCTTGTAGAATGATACTCCTATAGGGAAGTTGTTAGCACCCCATTTTGGCCATTTGGCGATCTCCGGCCCGACTGGAAGTACCTCCAAATCAATACAAGCATACTCAAGCCCAAATTAGCATTCCAGATCCAATCCAATCAAACGACGCTTCGCAGGCCTGCACGTAATAACAGTCAATCCAATGCCCCTGTTGCATCAGTAAATCCAATCCAGACCGACACGTTTTCTATAAGGCGATAAGTCCATTCAAATCCAAAGTCAAATCCATTTGTCCCATCATTTGAGAAAGTTGATCCCTCATTGACGGTAAGACCATCCAATCCAGCATAACACGATCACCGAGAAGGTCTATTCCTCAGAGCGGTAAGGCCTCTTTCATACTTATCTTCAAAAAGTACCTAAGTCCCTGAGATGGAAGAGCGGTTCACTTTTGGCCCCTGGTAGGCCTCCAATATAGAATGTCTGCTAATCTGGCACATTCTTTAAGAAAGCACAAACCCCTAAAGTACGGAAGACCATCCAAGCTCGACACGTTATTTGAGAAAGCACAAATCCCTAAAGAACGGAAGACTGTCTTAGTCCAGCACGACCATCGAGAAAGTTTGTCCCTCAAGGCGGTAAGACCCTTTCAAACCTATCCATCGAGAAAGTATCAATTCCTTGAACAGAAGTCTAGACTAGATCCAGACCGGTTAACACCAACACTTGCTAGTCTGTCCTAGTGAAAAATGATCATTTTGCCCGCAGCGAGCCCAACATGTTCCTTGAGAAAGTACAAAGTCCTCGAAACGGTAAGACTACCTTCTAGAGCCGTCCCTAGATGTTCTAGCATGTCCAGTGCCATCCAGTTAACCCCGGTCCTTTCCTGAAGGTCCCTCGATCAAAATGATTGTTTTGCCCCTAGGCATCCAAATGCCCTAGGAAACCACACCAGCTCTTGGTATCAAACTAGAAACACCCTAGTCAATCTTGGTCAACTTTGGTCAACCCCAATCAATTCTGGCCAACACTAGTCAACTCTAGTCAACCCAGTCAACCCCGGTCAATCTTGGTCAACCCTAGAACTCCCAGGATGAGGTGACCACCATCTGGTCACTCTCTTTAACCATACCGGCTCTAGGAATCAAACCACCAACCTTCAGAGTATTTCCTTCCATTTCTAGCTGGGCCCGTCGTTCGACACCTTCCCTTTTTGAACCAGAACCTCTCTGCTCCATTTCGGGTGAGAATGTCTGCTAATCCAGCATGTTCTTTAAGAAAGCACAAACCCCTAAACAACAGAAGACTGTCCAAGACCAGCACGTTCTTTGAGAAAGTGCAAATCCCTTAAGAATGAAAGACCGTTCCAGTCCAGCACAACCTTTGAGAAAGTTTATCCCTCAAGGCAATAAGACCCTTTCAAACCTGTCCATCGAGAAAATACCAATTCCTCAAACAGAAGTCTAGACCAGATCCAAACCGGTTAACACCGACACCTGTTACCCTGTTCGAGTGAAAAATGACCATTTTGCCCCCAGTGAGCCCGACATGTTCCTCGAGAAAGTACAAAATCCTCAGAACGGTAAGACCACCTTCCAAAGCCGTCCTTAGATGGTCCGGCATGTTCAGTGCCATCAAGTCAACCTTGGTCCTTTCCTGAACGTCCCTAGGTCAAAATAACTGTTTTGGCCCTAGGCATCCAAATGCCTTAGGAAACCACACCAGCTTTAAGTATCAAACCGACAACACCCTAGTCAATCTTGGCCAACCCCAGTCAACTCTGGTCAACTTTGGTCAACCCCAGTCAACTCTGGTCAACCCTAGTAAACTCTAGTTAACCCAGTCAACCTCGGTCAATCTTGGTCAACCCTAAAACTCTCGGGATGAGGTGACCGCCATCCGGTCACTCTCTTTAACCATACCGACTCTAGGAATCAAACCGGCAACTTTTAGAGTATTTCCTTCCATTTCTAGCTAGGCCCCGTCGTTCGACACCTTCCTTTTTTAAACCAGAACCTCCTTGCTCCATTTTGGGTGAGAATGTCTGCTAATTCGGCACGTTCTTTAAGAAAGCACAAACTCCTAAAGAACAAAAGACCATCCAAGCCCAGCACGTTCTTTGAGAAAGCGTAAATCCCTTAAGAACGAAAGACCATCCCAGTCCGGCACAACCTTTGAGAAAGTTTATCCCTTAAGGCAATAAGACCCTTTCAAACCTGTCCATCAAGAAATTAGCAATTCCTTGAACAAACGTCTAGACTAGATCCAGACTGGTTAACACCGACACCTGTAAGCCCGTCCCAGTGAAAAATAACCATTTTGGCCCCAGCGAGCCCGACATGTTCTTCGAGAAAGTACAAAGTCCTCAGAACGGTAAGACCACCTACCAGAGCCGTCCCTAGATGGTTCGACATGTCCAGTACCATCCAGTTAACCCCCGTCCTTTCCCAAAGGTCCTTCGGTCAAATAACTGTTTTACCCCTAGGCATCCAAATGCCCTAGGAAATCACACTAGCTCTGTGTATCAAACCGGCAACACCCTAGTGAATCCTGGTCAACCCCACTCAACTCTAATCAACCCCAGTTAACTCTGGTCAACCTTAGTCAACTCTGGTCAACCCAGTCAACCCTGGTCAATCTTGGTCAACCCTAGAACTCCTGGGATGAGGTGGCCGCCATCCAGTCACTCTCTTTAACGATACCGGCTCTAGGAATCAAACTGACAACCTTCAGAGTATTTCCTTCCATTTCTAGCTGGGCCCCGTCATCCGACATCGTCCCTTTTTGAACCAGAACCTCCCTGCTCCATTTCGGGTGAAGCATGACCATTCTTTGATCGTGCACAACTAATAGTGGCGCATAAGCCCCCAGAATCAGTTACGAATTGACCAACGCTTTATCTAGCTTTTTAGGCCATGTGCCACTAAGAGTGGCACACCACTCTCCCTTTTTTTACCTTATAAATATAGACTTCCCCCTACACTGTTTTGGTTCAAAAAAATTATCCAGAAACTCTCCCCTTCTATTTCAGACAGCTCTCGGAGCCCTCTCTCTCTCTCTCTCTCTCTCTCTCTCTCTCTCTCTCTCTCAAGTCCCATCGGCCGAGTCCGAGTCCGAACTCCTGAAGCCCTAGCTTCCAAGCTCCATCAAAGGTCTGTCTTACTGCCTGGAAGCTTCCAAGGCATTCCCGAGTTTAAGGCCCGTGCCTCCACTAAAGAAAGAAGGAACGAGACAAGGTAATCCCATTTTACCTTTCTGTACTCCCCCATTTTCTTTTCTCCCTTCGAACCCACTTGGGTTCTTCTCTTTTTTAATCCCCTATCTCTAAACTCCCATTTTTTGCATGCTTGAAACAAGAGGACGTAAAGTCCATGTCGAGAGTGAACAAGAGGAGATTACCGATCGGGACTCTTTTCTTGGCCTTCACTTGCTTCACGGCATAACCTTGGGGCCCTCTTGCAATTTGGTGATACCTAGCATTGTATGTTTCGTACCGTTATTATCGTCATCATGTATTTGCATACTCGTCATGTCTTTACCCCTCAAAACCATTTTCTAAAGTAGTTTTCTTAAAACCACAATTTTAGGTGGATCCTAACCCTTTTATGGTTAGGGTTTTCCTAGAAAAGTGTGACATTTTAAACGGTTCCTGTTAGCCTACATTTCCTTCTTTTCAAAAAAGTTGTTCTCAGAATAATCCTAGTCTTTTCATGATTAGGGATGTTTCGAGAAATGTGTGACATTCAAAAGGACCCAAAAGGTCTACATTTTTGGCCTTATGCCTTTATTATTTTTCAAAGCTACAAGTCTAAAGCGATTCTAGCCTTTCAATGGCTAGGATGGACTTAAGGAAAGTGCGATATTCATTTAGATGTCTAAAATTCAAGTTATAGTTTTAGGCCTTAAAACATGTTTTCAAAAGACTCGGTTTTCGAACCATTTCCAAAACTTGTATTTGTTAAACCCTAGAAGTCCAATCATAGAGAAATTCTGTTTTTGCCAACTTGGAAACCTTTCATTTTTAAGTCAAAATCCTACCATTTTCAAAATCTCAAAATCCTCAATTTTCAAATCAATCGAAACTTCCCTTTTCCAAACTTTTCTTCTTTAAATTAATCAAACCGAAATCTTCCATTTCAAATCCCTCAAATCACCCCTTTTTAAAACGTTCCAAATTTAAACCTAATTTAACTCCTTCCATTTTGGAAACAACCCAAACTTGCCTTTTTCAAAATCAAATCAAATTTTTTCAAACCAAATCAGTATTTTCAAATCAAATTAAATCTTCCTGAAAAGGAAACCTTTCCAAATCAAATCCTGCTGAAAAGGAAACATTTCAAAAGCCCAATCTTCCTGAAATGGAAACATTTTCCAAATCAATTCTTCTCAAATCAAATCAAATCTTCTCAACTCAAATCTTAATCTTCTTGAAAAGAAAACACTTCAAAATCAAATCAAACTTTCTTGAAAAGGAAACATTTTTAAACTGAAACTTTCCTGAAAAGGTAACATTTTTAAACTCGATCTTTCCTGAAAAGAGAAACACTTTCAAACTCAAACTTTCCTGAAACGGAAACTTTTTACAAATGAAAATTTTCTAGAAATAGAAACCCATTTCAAAATTTCAACTCTTTCGGACTCTTATCCGAACTACGACTAACCTAATCCTCTTTAAGGAGGTACGAAGGCAACCCTTCATGGGGTGTGGTCACAACCTTTTTTAAATTTCTAATTTCATTTTTCAAACTCTAATCCTTCTTTCAAACTCTTTTTCAACTTTGTTTTATAAAAGTTCTTTTAAGTGAATAGCATTAAATATAGGTAACCGGTGAATCATAATTAGGTGAGGAAATGGTGATTAGACATATAGGTATGTCACTCTCTAATTTTTCACACCCGAGGAAAATACGCACAAGTGGAAAGAACACGTTACTCTCTCGTTAAAACTCATCCTCCTACAAGGACAAGTGTAACTAGGTTTGAATTGAAAATTGATTTTGAATAAGGGCTTTTGGAAAAGATTTGGAGTAGCCACCTAATTTGATTAAAGTGAGTTAGGTCATCTAAAACTAAGCATAATCCGAAGATTACACTTATGATTTTTGAAAAAGGTTTTGAAAACTTCCTCAAGAGATGGTTTTTAAGAAAACAAGTTGTTTGGCAACTTTTGAAAATATGTAAGGCCTTTTTGAAAATAATTCCATTTTGGTCTTTGAAAACAGTGATTCTAGGTTCGGAGGTTGGTTACGTGTAGAGAAGACGTACTAAGCCATCACCCTACCCTACCCTACCCTACCCTTGCGACACCTACATGTCTATTCACCCTAAGTTCACTTATTCAGAATCTTTGATTAATAAATGTCCAAACTATCTACTTTAGAAAAGAACTTTTAGAAAGAAGTTTGACATAATGCATAATATGCAAGTGCAAGAATAAGACTTGATTTATTTTTTGAAAGAAGGTTTTTAAAAATTAGAATTAGAGATTTGAAATTAGATTTTAGAATTAGAAACTTGAAATAGATCGGGGAATTGGAAGCTTCAAAAAAGTTGTGGAATTAGAAATTTGAAAAAGGTTATGATCGCACTCATGAGGGTTGTCTACGTATCACTTTTTAGGAATCAGGTCCGTCGTAGTTCGGACAAGAGTCTGATTGATAATAAACACTTTGTAGTTTTGAAAAGTTTGATTTAAAAAGAGTTTGGTTTGAAAAGGATTTGATTTGAACATAGATAGAAAATATGAAATTGAACTTAGACTTGAAGATTTGAAATCGAGATTTGATTTGAAATTGAACTTAGACTATAAAAGAAAGGGTTTAAACTTTGAAAGAAAACTTAGATTTGATTTGGAAAGATTGAGAGTTGAAAACATCTTAAAGTTTGAAATTGAAAAACCATCTTGGTTTAGAAAGGAGTCTTAGAAAAGGGCTGAATCTTCCTAACTTTAGGGTTAGGCTGGAACGAGGGTTTAGGCCTCCTAGGGTTTAGGTTACCTAAGATTGGAGCATGTAGTTGAATTTGAAAGGATTTAATTTAGATTTGAGAAGTTTGATTTTAGAAAGTTGGATGTAGGAAAGGTTCGACTTAGGAAAGGTCCGAATTAGGAAAGTTAGATTTGAGGAAGATTTGAAAAGAGATTTAATTTGATTTAGAAAATACTTGATTATTTGATTTTAAGAAAGATTGGATTTGGAAATCTTCAAATTAGGAAAGTTTCAAAAGAAGAAAGTTCTATTTTAGGAATGTACCAAATTAGGAAGGTTTCGAATTTAGAGGCTTTAATGGAGGCTTTAGAGGCTTGTGTATGAGTGTATGAAGTGTGTATAGATGGTAAGGTTAAATGTATAGAGGCTAGGGTTTGAAGAGACTAAAGAGGTTAGGTTTTTGGAGAGACTTCGAGCTATGTAATTCGAAGAGCAAAGTTTTTTGACTAAGTTTGCAGACCCTTTTCACGTAAGGAGAGGCTCTATATTTATAGATAGAAGATTGACCTGGCGCCTGTTATAGTGGTGCTAGGCAAAATTTCCTTCTAACACCATTAGGAGTGGTGCTAGGCCAATTTTTGGCTTGGCGCTACTGTTAGTAGTGCCAACCACTTAGGAAACTCTTAAGGTCAGCAAGCAACATATCTTTCAACCCTTGATACGCAAGGCAAAAGATTTGGGTGCTTGTATTAGTGACTACCATACAATTTTTGGCTTAACTTCATTATAAGTGACCCTGGAAGGTTCAGAAATGTTTCGGAAGGCCAAGAATGGTCCAGAAGGCCGACAATAGATAGAAACTCTTGAAATAGTGTCCTAGGAGTAACAGGCTTGAAAAATAATGTCGGGATGGTCGACTGAGCTATTAGGGGCAAAACGGTCAACTAGATCAAAAAACTACCGGAATGGACTCAAAATGACTCATGAGAGGACTTGAAGGGTGAAAATAATATCCGAAGTGTTTCGAGGCATTTTCGGTTTAATATCCAGAGCCAGTGTGGTTGGAAAAGGCAACTGGCCTACTAGGGGTAAAACAGTTATTTTACACCGTGTTTGCCAGAATAAACTCGGAATGATCCAGAAAGGTGCTAAAAGATTCAGAATACTATTAGAAGCATCCTTAAGAGATAACCAGCTTGATACCCAGAGCCGTTGTAGTTCTCAGAGGTGATCGGGTGCCTAGGGGCAAAATAGTCATTTTGACCAGATAGTCTCGGAATTGGTTCTGAACTGACTAGAATGCACTTAAACATACCGGGTCTTGGACTTACTGCTTTAAGGATTTAGATACTTTCTCAAGAAGCGTGCCGAAAAGGCCCAAGCGGTAGTTTGGTCCTTTTTCACCGGAGTGGGCTAGTAGGCACTAGTGTTGACCTAGGTTTTGAATATTTCTGTCACACTAACGGTCTATGACGAGTTGGTTTCCAAAGATATCCCTTCCTTTGGTAAACGTGTCATGGCCAGGAGGCAAATTTGGTCCTGTGACATAGGGGGTTTGTTGGCAATTCCCAATATCAACCTGTTTGCGAGTGTTTCTGCCACTCTGACGGTTGCAATGTTTGCGAGTGTTTTCTCCACTCTGATAGTGTGCGTTCATTTCGGAGACTACCTGATCTCGAAAAGTTGTTATGTGGACTTATCGTCTGAGGAATCAACTTTCTCGAAAGACGTGCCGAATAACAAACATTCTTCATTAGCGGGCTAGCAGGCGCCAAAGGTGGACCATTCTACCATCTCAGGGACCCGGTCGACGAGTTTGAAAGGACTTACCGTTCTGAAAAGTTTCTCAAAAAACATGACGGACTGGACGGTCTTACCATCTGAGGGATTAACTTTCCCGAAAGGCATGCTAGCTTTGATTTGAATTGGAGTTGGACTTGAAATTGGATTTATGTTTGAAAAGGAGACTTACCATCTTTAGGAAGACGTGCAAACTAGAATTGGACTGAACAATGCCCCAAGGGCATTTTAGTTATTTTGCCTCTATTGGGCCCGGCAGGCTCGCAAAGTGATTGATTGGATTGGATTAAGTCTGGAAAGCTGGTTTAGAGTTGAATGTGTCTGCGTCAGTTTAAATGTGAGTTCGGTCAGACCGGAGATTGCCGAGTAAGCAAAAATGGGGTGCTTACAAGGTACCGCAAGGGTGGGGTAGGGTGATAGTCTTAGGACATCTTCTCTGCACGTAACCAATCCTCGAACTTAAGAATTTTTGTTTCAAAGACCAAAACTGGAGTCAATTTTCAAAAGGGCTTTCCAACGTTTTAGGGTTGTTGAATAACCTTATTTTGTAAAACCCTCTCATGAGGACATTTTTGAAAACCTAAGTTTAACCTTTGGGTTTTACTTGGTGTAGATGACCTAGCACATCTTTAAATATGTTAGGTGGCGACTTCAAAGACCTTTTCAAAATGCCCTGATCAATTTAATTTGAAATTCAAACCCTGTCTCATTCGTCCTTTTAGGAGGACCAGTTCTAACGAGAGAGCACTATACCAATTCTCCCCCCCCCTCGGGCCAAGAATGGGCCCGACGTTCGAAAATGGGGCACGACAAAAGTCCAAGGTTGATGTCATGAAACTGCTACTTCTTGAACCAACACTCCATCTTGCAGAGTGTTGCTCTTATAGGGAAGTCCAAGGTTGATGTCTTGAAACTACTACTTCTTGAACCAACACTCCATATTGTGGAACGATGCTCCTTTAAGAAAGTCCAAGGTTGATGTCTTGAAATTGTTACTTTTTGAACCAACACTCTATCTTGCAGAGTGATGCTCCTATGGAGAAGTCCAAGGTTGATGTCTTGAAAGTACTACTTCTTGAACCAACACTCCGTCTTGTAGAACAATGCTCCTCTAGGAAAGTCTAAGGTTAATGTCTTAAAACTGCTACTTCTTGAACCAACGTTCCGTCTTGTGGAACGACGCTCCTTTGGGGGGAGTTCTAGGTTGATGTCTGATACTTCTTGAATTGACACTCCATCCTTTGGGAAAGTTTGAGGTTGATGTTTGATACTTCTTGAATTGGTATTCCATCCTCTAGGGAAGTTCGAGATTGATGTCTGATACTTTTTAAGCCGGCACTCCATCTGGTAGAATGATGCTCCTCTACAGAAGTCCAAGATTGATTGGGGAGGTGGAGGGTGGGCCATTGCCCCGTTCTCAATTTTTTATCAACTATAGAAATCTAAGCTTTTTGAGGTGTATGCCAGTGTTGGAGATGTCTAGGGTTACTTGGTCGCGAGGTGGCTTTAGCTCTTTGTGCTTTACCTCATTCCTTGCTTTCCATTTGAGGGAGAGAGAGAAAGACATAAAGTAAGTTTTTGTGCAAAAATAATTTATTTATATCAATTCTAAAAATGCACAGGTAAAGGGGTGAATGCATGTCATACCTTTTTTTGAATGCACATACACGGATGGAATTGAATGTATGTTATACTTTTTGATAAATATACACACAAGAATGGAATTGCATGCATGTCATACTTTTTGATAAATACACACACAAGAATGGAATTTAATGCATGTTATACTTTTTGATGAATGTATGTACCAGAATGCACATGCAGGATTGGAATTAAATGCATGTCATACTTTTTTTTTATGAATGCACATACAAGAATGGAATTGAATGCATGACATACTTTTTGATGAATACACACATTTTACATATGGATGAGAATGGATGCATGCCCCCTTGGGTTTGCCCTAGGGTTCATGTTTAGTTATGAGTGTTGTGTCCTAGAATCAGGTAGTCTTTTGAACTTTGGTTTCTTTTTTGGGATTCTCCCTTTTAATTTCATCCTTTTCTTGTCATGATGTGATAGTACTTGCACCACTCTTCAAGATTCAACCCATCGATTCGTTTTCCCCCTTCTCTCTTAATGGCATGAAAAACACTCTTCAGTGGAGTGCTCAATTGTAAGACTATTCTTTGGATTGGTGGGCTCTCTTGAGTGATAATCAGCATCGCCCTTTGGCAAAGTAACAGGTAGTTTCCTTTCTTAGTTGGAGAAGACCTTGAAAATTATTGAGAAATGCAGGCAAGCCTAGTTTTGGTAAAACTATTGAACTTTTCAAATTATAGGGACTTTATAAAGACACGATCAATCAATGAAAGGCAAATATAGATTTATGAACATCAAGATGCAGCTTAGCTTGAAGAGATCAACATCAAATATGCATGAAACCACACAAAATGAGCACAATTGGTCATGAGATGATCCAGACCATATCGGTGACAATGTAGTGGTGTAAGGGTGAACTTCATTGAGACTAATGAGAATACAAACCCTAGTCGTGATCTAGGATGGCATACCATGTTTAACTGCTCACGGATTAACGCATCTAGAAGTCAAACCTCTCTCATCCTGTGATCTTGGTTTGCTCTTCTCTTTTTCTTCTTCTTCTTCTTCTTCTTCTTCTTCGTTTTTCTTTTCTTCCTTTTCTTTTTTTTTTTTTAAATGGGATTCCAATCATATCTCTCCAATGATGGAAATATTGAAATGCAAAAATATGACGGCTTTCACACACATGAGTAGGTAGCCTACTCCTCTTATCACATAACAATAGTAGCTGCTCTCAGACTCACTGGTAGTCCTTTCCATAAGTAATGAGAGAGGGAATCAACAAAAGATCAATCTAGGTCTGCCATAATCCGCAAATATTTAACAATAGAGAAACTATTTAAAATAAATCATAGAGGCGGATTCCATATTCTAAGAAGTCTCAAGAAGTGTGTATTAAGATGAATATGAAACACCAATGTGGTAAAGATCATCAAAACTGTTGACTCGTATTTATGTAAGTGATCATGCACACAAGATTCAACCTCAAACAAGCATGCACATCAATCTATTCATAATTGAATATTTTCCCTAGTGATTGTGCACGTGTAAGACAAACACTATCAAAACTCTTTTTGGAGTTTTTTTTTTCTTCAAAAGATTTAATCATCCCAGGCTTACCATTATGCGTTAATCTTCCTTTTGAGGGTGAAGCTACTTGCTGCTATGCTAGGACGTCCTTCGGGGGTTGCTACGAGCTACGCAATTGACCTTCATCTTTCACTCTTCTATATTTCCCCCTTTCTCTCTACTCCTTGTTTTTCTTTTCCCTCCTTTTGGAGTCATAGATTGTTTCTTTTGAAAATGGTGCTTATGCTATCCCATCCTCCATGTCAGGGTAAAATATTTCGAAGGAAATCCCTAAAAGAAAACATCATTCACGAAATGCGATGAGACAATTGACATAAACATGAAAATTTTGAATCCTTTTCATTATATGATATCATTTTCATGCTCAAATTTGAGTTCAAAGTAAAGACGAGTTTGAAAAAATCCCCCTTTTTCGAAATTGCCCCCTAGACAGATTTTGGAATCATGTTGGTGTCCTCTATACTCCTTTTGCCTTGTGTTGCATTTGATTGCACAAGGGTGGCTAAGCATGAGGATTGGGTAGAGTGACAACATGGTGTCGAGATGATAGTTGAGAAAGAGCATCTTGTGGATGGATGGTTCACTCCTTCTTATTCTTCGATGTGGATCATGCCTCCTCCAATAATTGGGTTCGTCTTTGCATGAGTTGTGAACGAAGTGGGACGCAGGAGGTTTCCCATGAGTTCAATTATGCTCTTTGACCTGGAAAAAAGAAAAGAAAAACAAAACGCAGTTAACATGTAGAGTTAGAAGTTTTATGCAATACATATTCTATGGAGGTCCCTTCTCTGAGGGAGTCTAGGTATGATGTTAAGTCCATTTTGGAGACGGGGTTTTGCCCTTTATACAATACAATACCTCTTCGGCATGGGCCGATTGATGTTTCTTTGTTTAGGCATTCCCGCTTCTATGGATGGAGAGAGATTTGGGTCTTTCTTGAGATATGGTTCTATGCATACCATGAATCCTTAGGGTTGAGGAACCATTAGGAGTTTTAGTAGGTTCAATTAACATAAGATTGGATTGCTCGTTTCTCTCTACGGTTGATTAAATGCATGAGAATGCAATGATTTGAGTTTCTTGGAACTCTCGTCTTAGAATAGATATGGATGCATGAGCATAATGGAATTGAATATGGGAGCAGCGTAATAATAGTAAATGAATGGTTTAGAAAACCCCCTTCTTATCTTGCTTTTGCCTTCAGTTCTCTTGGTGCTTGGAGAAAAGACGTGGAGGATAGAAGACAATAAACAAAAGATAAATTAGTGCTTTGATTTGAAAGTTTTTATGCAATGTATGTCCTAGAGGTGCCCCTACTTAAGAGGAAAGCTAAACATGATGCATTTGGCTCACTTTTTCAAAATAAAGGTTTTGCCCCTGTATGCAGATACCTTAACATTTGAGTGAGAATATTCATTCATTCATGAAAAATAAAGAAGTATATTGAACTTTGGAGTTTAAATATAACGGAATTGAAATACATTTTAATGGGGGGAGAGGGAATAATTTCCTTGGGACTTCCACTTATCTACTTTTATATTTGGGATCCTAAACTACTCTTGAGTCTTCGGATTCACCTTTTTTTAAGTTTGATGTCGAGGAGGTCATTGAGAGACCTTGTTTAATTGCCCCCTTGTCTTCTTGTTAACCCTATCTCCGTGAGCATATAGGGATTGAGGCCCCCCTTATGGAATGAATTGAAATGCATGCTATGAGTCTTTAGGGTTACATGAGAACCTTCAGGATATTGGTTGGTTAATGCAAGGGAGAGTAAACTTGATCTCACTCTCTTTGGATTGATCATATGCATGAAGATGCAATGACTTGAGTTACTTTGGAACTCTTGTCTTGACATGAAATATTAAATGTATAAGTATGTATGCACAAAGTAGAGAGAGAGAATGCAATCGTAAAGTAAACATGGATACATGAGTAATTATACAGGCATTACAACAGCAGAAATACAAGCATTATAACAACAGGAATAAACAAGCTTAAAGAAAAGTAAATCAGTAGCCTTTTCCTCCTTGGTTTTGAAATCAACATGCATTTCTTAAATCCAGCAGAGGTTTGGCTATGAATGGTTTCTATATGAGCATGACGTTGAGGGTTTACTAAAGATTCCTAAGAAGGCTCGATTCCCAGATCTTCAAACCTAGGCCCTTAGGTAAAGAATGTAAGTATACAAATACTAGTGTACAATGTAGTGTGTGTGAAATTTTGAAAAATGGAGGAAAGGGCCCAACAACTCCTATCCATCCTGTCCATTCTATACATTTATGACATACATGATAATTAATATAACATGAAATAAATTTGTAAACAAAGGTCCACCTAAAAAAATAAAGATGCAAAAAGTCAATACTTGAATGACAAACTTAACGCAAGATAGAATGATTGAATGTAATTGAATGCATGCTATGACATGTTTTTCAAAACGGCCTTGAAAAGTTTGATTTTGAAAATTTTAAAGTGCATAGAATTGGACAAATTAATCAAAGACTTCAGATGAGTTAAGGTGAAGAGATATGACATTAGCCTAACCCTCTAAGCGTCCCTAGTGGAGTCGCCAGTTATCGCCCCCCGATTTTTCTCACTTGGAAAAGAAAAGTGAGAAAAACATAGTACTCTCTTGTTAGAACTCATCTTTCTAGAAGGACGAGTGCGATTATGTTTGAATTGAAAATTGATTTGATTAAGGGTTTTTGGAAAAAGTTTGGAACTGCCACCTAACTTGATCAAGATGAGTTAGGTCACCTAAAACTAATTACAATCTGAAGATTACACTAAAGGTTTTTGAAAAGATTTTGAAAACTTTCTTAATGGAGAGTTTTTAGAAAATAGGTTGTTTGGAAACCTTTGGAAATATTTAAGCCCTTTTTGAAAATAACTCCATTTTGGTCTTTGAAAACAGTGATTCTAGGTTCGAAGGTTAGTTATGTGTAGGGAAGGCGCACTAAGTCATCATCCTACCCCGCTCTTGCGGTACCTACATGTCTATTCACTCTAAATTCACTCATTTGGAAACTTTGATTAACAAATGTCCAATTATATCCACTTTAGAAAAGAATATTAGAAAGAAAATTGATATGATGCATGATATGCAAGTGCAAGAAAAGAATTTGATTGTGAAAATAGATTTGAAAAGAACGATTTGACTTTGAAAATAGATTTGAAAAGACTTGATTTGATTTTGAAAGAAGGTTTTAAAAATTGAAATTGGAGATTTGAAAATATATTTTGGAATTAGAAACTTGAAAAGATTAAGGAATTGAAAATTTAAAAAAGGTTATTGTCGCGCCTAGATTTTTTGCACTCGAGGAATACTCACACAAGTGGAAAAAATGTTGTACTCTCTCATTAGACTCACTCTCCTAGAAGAATGAGTGCGACTAGGTTTGAATTTGAAAATTAATTTGAATTAAGGGATTTTGAAAAAGATTTGGAGTCGCCACCTAACTTGATTAAGGTGAGTTAGGTCACTTAAAAACTAAGAATAATCCAAAAACTACTCTTAGGCTTTTGGAAAAGGATTTTGAAAATATCTTCTCAAGAAAGGGTTTCTAAGAAAATAGATTGTTTGGCAACTTTTGGAAAACATTTAACCCTTTTTGAAAAATAACTCCTTTTTGGTCTTTGAAATCAGTGATCTAGGTTCGGAGGTTGGTTAAGTGTAGGGAAGACGCACTAAGCCATCACCCTACCTTGCCCTTTCAGTAGCTACATGTCAATCTACCCTAGATTCACCTATGAGTGTCTTCAACTAATCCAATGTCCAATCCTATTCATTTTATAAAACAATGTTTAAAAACTAGATTGATGTATGATATGCAAGTGTACGAAAAGAGAATTGAAGAATTGATTTGGAAAGAAATTGATTTGATTTGAAAAGAAATTTGAAGAGATGGAATTGAAATTGGAAAGTTTGAAAATTTAGAAATAGAAATTTGAAATTGGAAGTTTGAAAATAAATTAGAGATTTGAAAAGATTGTAGAATTTGATATTTGGAAAATGTGGTGGAATTTGAAATTTGAAAGAAGTTGTGACCGCACCTATGAGGATTGCCTACATATCCTTTTGGAGGAATCAGATCAATCGTAGTTCGGACAAGAGTCCGATTAAAAATAGAAGGTTGGATTGGAAGAAAGAGATTTTGATTGGAAAAAGGATTTGATTTGAACTTGGAATAGAGGATTGAAAATTGGAATTTAGAATTTTAGAATTGAAAAGATTGAATCTTGATTTGAAAAGATTGAATTTGGAAGAGAGATTTAGACTTAAGATGGAAGTTTAAGAAACCTAGACTTTAAGAAAGAGACTTAGGAAATACTTGACTTGGAAGGTTTAGGAGATTAGGAAAGACTGGATTTAGGAAATGTTTGAATTAGGAAAGGTCCGATTTAGGAAAGTTTCGTTTTAGGAAAGTGTCATTTTAGGAAAATTTTTGAATTAGGAAAGCTTCGAAATTAGGAAAGTTTTGAATTAGGAAAGTTTTATTTTTGAAAAGTTTCGAATTAAGGAATTTTTGAATTAGGAAAGTTTTTAGAAATTGGGAAGTTCCATTTTAAGAAAGGTTTTGAATTAGGAAAAGTTTAGTTTAAGAAAGGTTTAGAATTTAGAAAGTTTCAAGTTAAGAAAGTTTTGAATTTTGGAATGTTTTGAAATAGGGAAGTTTTGAAAGTAGGAAAAGTTTTGAATTTAGAAAGTTTTGAAATAGGAAAGTTTTGAAAGTAGGGAATGCTTGAATTAAGAAAGTTTCAACTTAAGAAAGTCTTGAATTAAGAAAGCTTTGAGTTTAGAAAAGTTTTAGATTTAGAAAGATGTTAAAGTTTTAGAAAGTTTAGAATTTAGAAAGTTTGGAAGTTTAGAAAGATTTGAGATTAGGAAAGGTTCGAGTTTAGGAAAGATTTGAAAACTTAGGTTTGAAAAGAAGGTAGAATTAGGAAAGGGTTGCATTTTAGAATTTTAGGAAAGATTTTTATGTTCAAGTTTTGAAAACTTAAGGTTTAGGAAAGGAGAAGTTTAGGAAGGAGTTAAATTAGGAAAGATTTGGATTAGGAAGGGATTGGATTTTGTTTCCAAAAACGGAAGATAGAATCTAGTTTCCTAAACGGGGAGATTGGATTTGGTTTCTTAAAGGAGAGATTGGATTCGACATGAATTTGGAAAAATGGAGTTTTGAAAATCCTAGATTTGGAAGACTATAATTTGAGTAGAAAATAGGTTTTGAAAATATGTATAGTTTTGATGTGAAAACAAGAGGTTTTGGAAACCTAGGTTTGGGGCAAAGTTTGAAAACCATATTTTTGGAAGGGAAAATTAGGGTTTCCTAATTGTGAGTTCTAGGGCTTGACTTGGGCTCTAAAAAGAGATTTTTGGAAAGAGATTTTAAAGAGGAGTTTTTGGAAAGTGTGTTTTTGGAAACGAAGATTTTAGAAGGAAAATCCTAGAGGGGAGTTTCTAGAAGGGAGATTTTGAAAAGAGAGTTTTTGAAAAAAATTTTGGAGAGAGTTTTTCTAGGAAAGAGACCTAGGGAACGTTTTTGGAAAGTGGACTTTGAAGAGAGCGTTTTGGAAAGGGGTTGAAAAAGGGAGCTTGGAAAAATAGATCTTTGGAGGGAGTTTTTGAAAACAATTTTAGAAAAAAGAGTTTTTGGAAAGTATGTTAAAAAAGAAAATTTTAAGGAAGAGATTTTTGAAGAGAGAGTTTTTGAAAGGTGTAAAAACATATCACTTTCCTAAAGCAATTTTAAGCATAAGAGGGCTAGAACCACTTTAGGAAAGCGGTTTTGCAAACAACAAGAGTTGAAAATATGGACCATGAAAGTCACTTTAAATATAACACTTTCCTAAAGCAATCCTAGCCATGGAAAAGCTAGAATCACCCTAGGATTGTGATTTTGAAAACAAGTTTTTTGAAAAGGAAATTTTGATGCAATTTTGAAAACAAGTTTGAAAACGATTTTGAAGACAACTTTGAAAACGGTTTTTGGAAGATGCCAGATCATGATATGCACAATGCAAATTTGGGGTCGTGAACATACAAGGCTAAGGCTTCACCACATAATCAATGAGGCCGAACCCACGTGGTCTCTGGTTAGACTAGAAGAAAGCCCCAGATAAGGTGACTCTCCAATAGTCTAATCGTATACATCGACCGGGAGTCCCCTTGTTTCAAGCATGCAAAGAAAGGGGGGGAAAGAGATGGGAGATTAAAATAGAGAAGACCCAAGTGGGTTAGGAGAGAGAAGAGAGAGGGGGAAGTGCGGAAATTTAAATGGAGAACCTACCTTGTATCTTGTTTATTTTGCACGCCTTGCTTTCTTCGGTCTTCGTCTTGATCTTCGTCTTCAATCTTCAAGAGCCGCCTTCAATCTTCAAACTTCAGATTGCAACTCTTCAAGTCTTTGAAGGAGGGTTGAAGGTTAGTGTATGAGTATACGGGTGTGTATGAGTGTATAGGAGGCTAGGGTTTAGTGTATGGTGGCTAGGGTTTGGAAAACCTAGGGAAGCTAGGGTTTAGGAGGTGCTCGAGCTCTGTATATCGAAATATAGGATTTTTAGATTGAGTTTAGGGACCTCTTTCACGTTAGAAGAGGCTCTGTATTTATAGAGGTTAGACAACACTGGCACTTGTTGCAGTGGCGTCAGGCCATTTTTTAGCTTGGCGCCACTAGTAGTGGCGCCAGCCATTTAGGAAATGTTTAAGGCCGGCAAGAAACGTATCTTTGACTAGATTTGGGCACCTGTACTAGTGATTACCATATAACTTTTAGCTTGGCTTCACTAGGAGTGACTCCGAAAAGTCCGGGAATGATTTAAGGGACTGGGAATGGCCCGAAAGGTTGGAAAAGAGTAGGAATACTTAGAATAGTGTCCCGGAGGTATTTGACTTGAAAAGTGAGGATAGGATGTGTCGGAAGGGTTGACCGGGCCTTCAGGGGCAAAACGGTTAATCGGATCGGGAAGCTGCTGGGACGGACTCAGATTGTCCCAGAAGAAGACTTGGGATTTGGAAACATTATTTAGAATGTTCCCAAAGGTTGTCGGTTTGATACCCAGAGCCGGTGTGGTCAGAAGAGGTGACTGGCCCACCAGGGATAAAATGGTCATTTCGCACTAGGTTTGCCGGAACTGACTCGGAATGATCTAGAAGGATAGAGGAAGGTTGAGAATACTATAAGAAGTAATCTCAGAGGATTACCGGTTTGATACCCAGAGCCGGTGTGGTCAAAAAAAGAGACCGGCCCACCAGGGGCAAAACAGTCATTTTGTACCGGGTTGGCTGGAACTGACTCGGAATGATCCGGAAAGATAAGGAAAGGTTGATAATACTATAAGCAACAATCTCAGAAGGTTACCGGTTTGATACCCAGAGCCGGTGTGGTTCCCGGGGCGTTTGGATGCCCAGGGACAAAACGGTCATTTAGCTTCAAGTGGGCCCTACGGGCCCAAGAAGCGACTGGTGGACTAAATTCAAGTTAAAAAAGCGGGCTTAGAGTCTAAATATGCATGTGATGTGTGAAAGTGAGCTTGGTCAGCTCGGAGATTGCCGAGCGAGCAAAAATGGGGTGCTTACAATTATGACCGCATCCATGAGGGTTTCTTACATATCATTTTTTGGGAATCAGGTCAGTCGTAGTTCGAATAAGATTCTGATTGAAATAGACACTTTGAAGTTTTGGAAAGTTTAATCTAAAAAAGTTTGATATGAAAAAAGTTTGATTTGAAAAAGGATTTGATTTGAACTTGGAATAGAAGATTGAAAATTGAAATTTGACTTGAAATTGAACCTAGACTTAGAATTGAATTTTGAAAAAGAAATTGGACTTGATTTGGAAAGATAGAGATTTGAAAACATGTTAACTCGAATTGAAGTTGAAAACCATCTTGGTTCAAAAAAGAGTTTTAGAAAATAGTTGAAACCTCCTAACTTGAGATTAGGGTTGAACTAGGGTTTAGGTATCCTAGGGTTGGAACATGTAGTTAAATTAGGAAGGTTTCATTTAGATTTGAAAAGTTTAATTTTAGAAAGTTGGATATAGGAAAGGTTCGAATTAAGGAAGTTGGATTAAAGGAAGATTTGAAAAGAGATTTGATTTTATTTAAAAACACTTTACTTGGAATGATTTGGAAAGTTAGGGTTTAGGAAAGACTAGATTTTAGAAATCTTTGAATTTAGGAAAGTTTCAAAATAGGAAAGTTCCGTTTTAGAAAATTGTCAAATTAGGAAAGTTTCATTTTAAGAAAGTTTTATGTTAGGAAAGTTTTGAATTTAGAAAGATTTGAACTTTGGAAAGATCTTAAATTTAAAAAGATTTGAACTTTGAAAAGATTTGAGTTTAGAAAGATTTGAAAAGTCAAAATTTAGAAAGGTTTGAAATTAGGAAAGGTTGGGATTAGGAAATGTTTGAATTAGGAAAGATTTAATTTCTATTTTCTAAGGTAGAAAATTAGATGTTATTTTCAAAATAGATGATTTGATTTCGTTTCTAAAATTGGAGGATTTGATCTAGTTTCCTAAACGAGAAGATTGGATTTGACATGGAATTGGAAGGGTTGAATTTTGGAAATCTAGGATTTGGTGGGGAAAAAAAAAAAAGATGTTAGAGACCTAAGATTTGATGTAGAGAATAGAGATTTTGGAAATCTAAGAATTAAAGCAAAAGAGGAAGTTATATTTTAAAGAAAGAGAATTAGGGTTTCCTAACCATGAAATCTAAAGCTTGACTTGGACTCCCAAAAAAGAGTTTTTAGAAAGTAGACCTTTTGAAAAGAGTTTCTAGGAAGGAAACTTGAAGAAAGTTTTTAGAAAGTGAATTTTTGAAGAAAGCTTCCAGAAAGTATTTTAAAAAGCAATTTTGGAAAAAGGCTTGAAGAGAGTTTTTAGAAAAGAATTTAAAAAGCAATTTAGAAAGGAGTTTGAACATGGACTTTTGACATCTTTTAAATGTCTCACTTTTATAAAACGATTCTAATCATGAAGATATTAGAATCATTCTAAGTTGGTGACTTTAAAAACAACATGAATTTGAAATATGGATCAATGTGATCACATTGAATATCACACTTTCCTAAAGTAATTCTAATTATGGAATGGCTAGAATCATCTTAAGAAGGTGGTTTTGATAAAAAGCAATTTAGGGTTTACATCTAAAATATGGATCTTGATGGTCACAAGGAATATAACACTTTCTTAAAACAACCCTAACCATGGAATGGCTAAAATCACTTTAAGATTGTGATTTTAAAAACAAGTTCTAAAAAAGAGATTTTGAATGCAAGTTTGAAAGAGAATTTTGATATAACTTTTGAAAATCACTTTGAAAACAAATTTTGAAGGTATGTATGAATATGACATGCATAATGCAAGTAAAGTCATGAGCATACAAGGTTGGTTTCACTACATAATCAAGGGGGCCGAATCCACATAGTCTGAGGTTGAACTAGAAAAAAAACCCTGACACGGTGACTTTCAACAATCCTTCCTACACATGAATCGAGGAATCTCTTATTTCAAGCATGCAAGAAAGGGGGATAGAAGATAAGGAATTAAAATAGGAGAAAACCCAAGAGGAGAGGAAGGGGGAAGGGGGGGGGGGGGGGGGGGGGGCGCAGAGTATATAAATATAAAGAGAAAGCCTACCTTGTTTTCTTCTTGTTTTGCTTGTCTTACTTGCTTTTCTTCGCTTGGTCCTTGAGAGCTTTCAAGTTGTAGCACTTTGAGTCTTCAATGGAGGCTTTGGAGGCTTGTGTATGAGTGTATAAAGTGTACGGATGTTAAGGTTTAAGTGTATGTATCACGCCCCGGTTTTTGGGTCCAAGGTCGTTTCGGCTTGAAGACAAAAGCATGGAACTCTGTCATTAGAACTCATCCTCTTAGGAGGACAAGTACGACTAGGTTTGAATTGAAAATTGATTTGATTAAGGGGTTTTTAGAAAAATAAGAGTTGTCACATAACTTTATTAAGGTGAGTTAGGGAACCTAAAACCAAGTATTAATTCGAAGATTAAACTTAGGGTTTTTGAAAAAGATTTTTAAAAATTCCCTCAAGAGAGGGGTTTTAAGAAAATAGATGGTTTGGCAACCTTTAAAAAGATTTAAGCCCTTTTTGAAAATAACTCTATTTTGGTCTTTCAAAAACAGAAATCTATGGTCCGGGGGTTGGTTAGGTGTAGGGAAAATATCCTAAGATCATCACCCTACCCCCCCCTTTCGGTACCTACATGTCTAATCACCTTTTGTTCACTCACTAGAATAACCGGTTACCATTGTCCACTTAATATCCACTTTACAGTTTTGAAAACGGGGTTTAGTCATCACCTTTCGGATGAATGATGCATGATGCAAGTTTTGAAAAAAGTTTGAAAATGTGGGAGTTTTGAAGGAGTTTGAGATAGAAATTTGGGATTGATAAAAACTTTTGAAAAGGGAGTTGGAGTTGAAATAGAAGTTATGACCGCATCATTTTAGGTTGCCTACGTATCTCATTTGGTGAGAATCAGGTCATTTGTAGTTCGGGCAAGAGGCCGATGAAAAATAGGGACATTAGGTCATTTGAAAAGTTTGAAGACACTTTAAGGTCTTTGGAAGGGTTGAAGACACTTTGTGTTCTTGAAAGCTTTGACTTGAAATGAGATGGTGGAGTGTTTTGAAAATATTTTAGGATCAACTCAAGGGAGTTTTGAAAATGTTTTGAGGTCTTGTTTTGAAGGTCTTGGGTATAAAGTTTGGAAGTGTTGAAAAGCTTCTTAAAAGAGATTTTTGAAAATACCTAAGGGCTTTGGAACCTTAACATGGACAACCTTGGAGGTTGTTCTTGATATATTACCTTCTTTTGGAATCCCTAACCATGAAAAGGGTAGGGACACCTTAGGGTTGTGAGTTCTTAAAAACATTTTTAGGAATACTTTGAACATAGACTGTGGGGGATTTGAAAGGGTTATGAAGTTGGTTTTTGAAATCTCAAGAGAGTAGGAGGTTTTGGAAAAAAAGGTAATGAGCATAACTTTAAATGGAAGGGTCATTTAAAAAGGAGTCCATGGGTTGGAACCTTGAAGTATACTAACCTAGGTTGGGTTGACCAATGGTTAGGGGTGATCTAAGGTTAACTACCTAGGGTTTGGTTAACCAAGGGTTAAGGTGACCTAGGGTTAAACAACTAGGGTCAAGTTAACCTAAGGTTAGATAACCATGGTCAAGTTAACCTAGGGTTGAACAACTAGGGTCAAGTTAACCTAGGATTGGATAACTAGGGTCAAGTTAACCTAGGGTTAACTAACTTGGGTTAGATTAACCTAGGGTTAGACAACTAGGGTTAAGTTAACCTAGGGTTGGACAACTAGGGTCAAGTTAACCTAGGGTTGGAAAACTAGGGTCAAGTTAACCTAGGGTTGGATTGAAAGATGGTTTGAAAGATGATTTTATGCACTTTTGAAAGGGGTTTTAGAAAACAAATCATGTTATGCAAAGGACTTTGGTTGAAAACCCTTTTGAAGATGATTTTCATGAAAATTTTGACTCTAGCCAAGAGTGGTTTTTTTGGTTGGTGTTTGAAAATCATTCCAAGGAAGGTTTTCTTATGACCATGATAACCATTATCTTGACAAGAGTATGGAATTCAAGAATCAACATGAAGATGACAATCTTTAATATACCATTTTTAATGCAAAGATGGGGAGAAAGAATTTTTGAAAGCCATTTTTTGAAAACAAGATTTTGAAAACCATTTTTAAAGGAAATTATTCCAACAAGTTAGGGTTCCCATGGCCAATGTAAAGGGAGACCACTCAAGAGAGGGTTTCATGGGGCCATTCCAACCACTAATCTTGAGAGAATGGAAACCTTAGAAATCAAGGAGTTGAAACCATTTGTGTGCAAGAAATGAAAGAAAAGGGAACCATTATAACAATTTAGGGCTCCTATGGCCAATATAAAAGGGAGACCACTCAAGAGAAGGTTCCATGGGGCCATTCCAACCACTAAACTTGAAAGAATAGAAACCTTAGGAATTAGAGAGTTTGAAAACTATTTTTATGCAATTTAGAAGGCAATGATGCAAAAGAGTGAGTTAAGGGGTTAGTAGGGGATTTTCTAAGGCATGATTTCTAAGGTTTCATCCTAAACTTCAAGGGACCAACTCTTAGAACCATTTTAAAAGAAATATAGAGCTTCAAAATGACATGAAAATAAGAGTAATGTAAGTATTGTAGAATATGGTGAAAAGCATGAAAATGAAACTAAGCACACAAGATATGATCAAGATAGTAATATGCAAGGGGTCATGTACACATACAAGGCTTTAGGCTATACCACATAATCAAGGGGCTCCTAGGCCATACCATCTTAAAGTAGGCTAGTGAGAAATCTCCATACACGATGGCTCCTACTAGCTTTCCTCTAGGCATGAACTAAGAGCCTTCTTAGCTCAAGCATGCAAGAAATGGGGGGTGAAGATGGGGATTAAAATAGAGAATAGCCAAAGTAGGCTAGGAGGGAGAAGAGAAGAGAAGAGTGGGGGAAAACAAAAATGTAAAAGAAATACTACCTTTTGCCTTCAATATGCTTGTAGACATCTATGGATGCCTTTACTTGAACTTGAATGGCTTCAAGTAGACTTGAGGGGCTGGAAGGTGATGTTTAATAGTGTATGGGGCTATGTAAGTGAAGTGTATGGGTTAGAGGGGGGTGGTATCTAGTCTAAGTGTTAGAAGAGTGGAATATATGTAGAGATTCAAGTTTCTAGAATACTTTCAGCAGAGCTTCGCATCAATTTCGGTGTTGGAATATGCAAAGGGGTGTGCTAGTATTTATAGGCAATCTGGAACAAGCATGGCGCATGTGGCACATGCGCCAATACTATTACATTGCCAGAATGACACATGATACTCATTGTACTGGTTAAATCTCAACGGTTGATCAAAACTTGGGCGCACGTAGCATACGCTCTACCACCGGGAAGGTTCGTTTAAACTTGGCTCGATAATTGACCCGACCGGGAAGGTTCCGATGAACTTTCGTGTTTTTGAGAAGCTCGAATGGTGCTCAAACGTGTGAGATATCGTCTCAGGAAATGTGCTTAAAATAGCATCTTTGCGGAGGGTCTGTGATACGCTTCGTGGGTGTTCGAAAATAGCTATTTTCGTGTCGCATGATCAAGGCCTTTGAGAAGCGATCTCTTTGATCGGACCGTATCGATGGAAAGGACTCTAGAAGTACTTTTGGGAACTCCATAATTCACGCATTTCTCAAGTCGTTTGACGGTGCGTTACAATCAGGGAATCGGTGGAAAAGTCAACCTAAGTGGAGCGTCTGCGAGACACTCCAAGGATTGGTGGAAGTTGTAGTTTTTACACCGTACGATGAAGGGCTTCGGGAAGTAATCTATTCGATCGATCCGTATCGATGGAAAGATCCATGAATGAGCTTTCGGGAATTCCCTGATTTACGCATTTCTCAAGTCATTTGACGGTGTGTTATAACCAAGGAATCGGGAGAAGAGACAATTTAGGCAGAACATCTGCGAGACACTCTAGGGAACTTTTATCAAGTCGTGGGTGACTCGCTCCGAAAACTACAAAATGGAGTTAGTACCCCGCAAGAGTACGAGGGTCGTGATGAAGTATAAACCGATAATCCGGTATTGTTCTCTCCCAAGGGACCTAGCCAAATATAGGCTCTAGTACTCAACTCACACCAACCTAGCCTAGGATCGAATTGCAATTATGTGGGGAATTAGATCTAAAATAAAAGGAAAAATATAAGGATTGAAAATCTTTAGGTTTTTATGGGGTTTTGATTTACTAAACTAGTGCAATAAAAATTAAAGCAATTAACTAGGCAATTGATTTAAATATAAAGCAATTAAAATGCAAAGCTTGGATATGATTGATTCAATCCACCAATTCACAACAAGAATTTCAATAGAGGATTTTTATAACTCAAATAAAGAATCACACCGTGAATTCTTAATTCAGAATATTTTGACCATAAAACCTTGAGTTCATATTTAGTTGAGTGTAGGGATTAAACCAATTAATAGAACCCTAGAAGCAAACCTTATAAATGTGCAAGATTTATACCAATTATGCATAAATATTACCAAATGAGTTATGAATCTAAGTTTTTGAACAAATCCAACACCCAACCAAATAGAACTATACAAATCTATAAATAAAACTTTGAAGTTCATGAATCCCCATTGAAATACTTGAAAATTCTTGGTGGATCTTCACAATCACACCTAAGAGATGTTTAGCTACTAGAATTCATAATAAAGAGCATAAATGAAGGTAAATCTAACATTAAACTAAGTAAAGCTAGTGTTTGGTTGCTAAGAAAGTGAAACAAAATAGCAAGAAAGTGAAGGAAAATACATTACAATGAAAGAAAGTTGCAATTTCTACTCCTACATAAACATTACAAACATAAATCTAAGCTAAAAATACACAAAAACATAAAAACCAACCTTAGAGGAGCCTCTCACGCCGCCCCCTTGGCTGCTACAAACCCAAAAAATCTTTCTCTCCCTTTTTTTTCCGAACAACACAACTTTTAAGCTCCAGATCTGTATCAACCAATCGATCGGCACTGTTCACCAATCGAACGATAATTGTAGCGTTCGATTGGTCAATTAATTGTTTTTACTGTTCAAGGGTATTGTTCACCGATCGATCGGGCACTGTTCACCAACCGATCGGCCTATCGATCGGTCACTGTTCATGATCAATCGGGCACTTTTCATCGATCGATCGGTCATTGTTCACCGATCGATCGGTAAAACAGCCTCTTTGAAGTTTGCCAAACCAATCGATCGGTTACTATTCACTCATCTACCTTGAAGTTTGATTTTGACCACCTTAGAGGCCGATTCAGCCGATGCACATTAGAGGACAAATTGTAGCTCTTGAAGTCTTCTTTCCAATGGCGCAAAAATCAACTTAATGGAACATTGAAGTAGAAAGATATGGCCAGAATACAGAGACGGGTCTGAATTTTCATGACAAATTTATTCGCCTTGAACCCACTTTGATTATTCTTACTTTCTTTTTGCCTTTATTAGCTTATATAACTTACAAAGCACACACAAAACATAATCAAACAAATATATAACTAAAATAAGGAAATTAACACTAATATAAATCTAACAAAGTGCGAATTAAGAGCCTATGATTACACTTTTAGGGTGTAATCACAACCCGCAACTTACATTTTGCTAGTCCCTTGCAAAAACTATAAAAAATACAAAGGATAATCTCCACTTTCGTAGGAGTCATGGATGCATTTAGCCCATGCACCAAGCCTTTAAACCCCTAGGTTACCCCTAGTGGACGAGTTGTGTCTCGTGAAGGTTTACAGTGATGATACCCACAAACATCCTTTTGTGAATTTTCAATCAAGATAAGAATAAGGAATGAATACATAACCATACTCAAGTTAAAGTTGATGCCACTCCAAATTCCAACACTTGCATTAATATGCAACAAGTCATGCAAAAGAGAGGTTCATGTGAGTGAGTGAAGAATCATGCTAAACAACACAAATGAACTCATTTAAGCAAATCCAAACCTTTAAACGTTTTGATTCAAATCTCACTGGACATACACTCGTAATTAAAGTTCAATATGGTTCTCACAATGGTGTGCTCAACAATGGAGTAAATGTAAAGAGACAAATCAAGTGAGCATACCAATTACAAATATCGAAGAGATAAAAGTGTATCAGCATTAGCATAGCTCCATGGAAGAATGTTCAAAGAAATTGACAAAATATAGCTTATACTCTATTGAAAACTTCGATCAAGCACAACTTGAATCAACTAAGCCATGTAGAGATGAAGATGGTAATGTAGAAGAGGTGAAAGGTAAGGGTAAAGAGATGGGACAAATTGTCATATCATGTGTGATCAAGACATGAAATGATGAATGAAACACAACTACAACTCTCCCTTATCAACATTTTAATTCTCACTCTTCTCTTAACATATTTTTGACTTTTGAACTCCTCTTCCATTCTTTTCTTCTTTTTATTCTATTTTTTTATTCTTTTTTTTTTTCTTACTTCTCCTTTTCTTTCCTTTTTCTATTCTTAATTCTTCTTCTTTTTTTTTTTTTTTTTTCTTACTTCTCCTTTTGTTTCCATCCTTATATCATCCCCATTTGATTCAACAACTACTTTTCATGTTTTAATATGCTCTTTTGTATTGAAATCCCCAAATCAATCTCTACTTCTTCTTCTTCTTTTTCTTAGCAATGTAAAAACACCATTTTCTCACTTAGGCATCCCTTTGTAATACAATAATTGAAATCACTTTGCACAATCCAAATGGATAAAGATAAAAGATCAACAAAGGTAAAGAGAAATGCACGGTTTGGCGACGGGAAACAAAAGGCTATCAAGAAGAATCTAGCAAAGAATCTTATCCCAAGTTATACAACCGAAGCATTTCATAGAGTACAAGTGTCAATAACAAGATCAAAACTCAACTCATGAACTAAATACAAGCATAATGAAGCTATTAAATAAATGAGGGTGAAGAAACTATCCTTGAGTAAATGTAAACGCTCCAAAAGGCGATAAATGCTCTAAAGCTCACAAGGTGATAATCTCCACTAATGTAAGGATGGAAAAGCAAAAACTAATAACAAACTATGTTGTAAAGCATGATTGTGCACAATGATGTAATCCCCTCTACAAATGCATGAATTAAGCAATCCTTACAATATGTTGGGCATGAGGAGTGAATCAACATCATTTTGAGTAAACAATCATGCAAAAATTCTTATCTTCTAATCTCAAAAGGCACTTTCACAAGTAAAATAAATTTTTTTTTTTATAGGATGCAAGACAAAAAAACAAAAACAAAACAATAGAGGCAAAGCCTCTACCCCACCCCCAACTTAAAATGATGCATTGTCCTCAATGCATGAGAACAAAGCTTTGAATGTAATTCAATGGTGGAAAAAAAAAGAAGAGAAAAATAGGGTGCAAAAGGCACCCCTAACTTAAAATGAGAAAATAAACGAAGAAAACAAAGAAACAAAACTACTCCTATTCCTACACAAATAAGAGAGAGAAAATCATTCAATTCCACAAAGTGAAAATTTGCCATTATCCCACACCCCTAACTTATAGATTTTCAAAGAGTTCAAACAAGCATAAGAATATACAATGGCCACTTGTTTGATGAACTCTATGATATAACCTTGAAGTATATAAGGGTAAAAAGGGTTATGGTATGTAGAAAATAAAAAATGATCATGCACAAAGGTGCCAATTATGCTCATGCCATTGTGCCAATTATGCTCATGCCATGAAGTGCTTAACCCTCCCCTTCTTGGTCGGCCATGGGAATGATGCTTAGTTCAAAGGTTGAGACATGGAGTTCCAAAGGCTTCGTTAGGTTAGGACTAGGTGTTAGAAGTGTAAAAGTAGGGGTCACTTGATCCCTAGACATGGTAAGAATGTCCTCTAAACCATTAACATCCTCATTGTCATGCACATTTCCAACATCAAATAAACCAAAGTCATCATTAAGGGTAGACACATCTCTACCCCTCTCTTCTTGTTTGGAGTCCCCAATTTCGGACCCTCTCTCTCACACTCTTCATCCCTAGGTTCATTTTCAATCATTTCCTCACTTACCTAAGAAAAGTCTTCCTTAGACTCAAAGTCTTGGGGAAGGATGGTTTGGTTAATGATGTTCTCAATCCTAAGGTTAGTGATGGGATAGATTTGTTCAATTAGATGGACTTACTCTTGGTTAAGGTAAAAATCAAGGTGATTTTCATTAAAGCTCACTTGGGGTGGAGGTGGATATTCAACGTGCTCATGGTGGTAATAAATTCGTGAAGCTTCACAGAAACAGTCAAAGGGGTTCTTGTAGGTTTGAAGGGATTCTTGATAATGCTTTGAAAAGGATCCCTCATGTCCGCTACCAACGTTAAATTCATTACACCCCCCAAGATTGGGAGGTGATCGAGGAGGCTCCCTTTGACCATTAGCTTTAAGGCATTCTCTAAGAGACATGTTGGATGGTTCTTATGCTTTAAGCCTATTAGCCCGAATGTAGTCTCTAAGAGATTTACATGGAGGTGTTTTCACACCACCATTCTCATTAATGCTCTCATTGCCACCATTCGGGGTGTGATTATATCCCCCAAAATGGGGAGATAGTTGAGGAGGCTCCCTTAGGCCATTGGCTATAAGGTATTCCCTCATTGTCATGTTGGATGATAGATGGTTTGAAAATGTGCCCCCAAACATAATGAAATGCACGATGAAAAATGGATGCAATGCACAAACAAGTGTAGCGCACCGCGCCTCAACACATCATACACAACAATGCTCAATAATTGTCCATCCAAACCTCCAATCTCCACATAATAAATTCCACCAATTTAAGCAACAATCCAACCTAACCTCCAATCTCCACAAGATATATATACCACCAATTTACAATAAAAAACAATCCCTAACTCTCCACTAGCAATTCTCCAATCAGTTATTAAAATAAAACAAAATATATACAAATAAAACAAAATGAACCTAAAATGAAGAGAAAAAGAAAGAATGAAAACCTAACATGATATTTACACAAAAAAATGGAACGAAGTTACCGATGGCCTAAGCCGAAGATTCCCCCGTTGTGGTAGATTGATGGAGATCCAATCCACCAATTGCTTTCCACTCCCAAGACTTGTAGTGCTTGCCTCATGCCTTTGGTCCCCGGCAATGGCGCCAAAACTTGACTCGCTCCGAAAACTACAAAATAGAGTTAGTACCCCGCAAGAGTACGAGGGTCGCGATGAAGTATAAATCGGTAATCCGGTATCCTTCTCTCCCAAGGGGCCTAACCAAATATAGGCTCTAGCACTCAACTCACACTACCTAGCCTAGGATCGAATTGCAATTATATGGGGAATTGAATATAAAATAAAAGGAAAAATACAAGGATTGAAAATCTTTAGTTTTTTATGGGGTTTTGATTTACTAAACTAGTGCAATAAAAATTAAAGCAATTAACTAGGCAATTGATTTAAATGTAAAGCAATTAAAATGGAAAGCTTGGATATGATTGATTCAATCCACCAATTCACAACAAGAATTTCAATAGAGGATTTTTATAACTCAAATCAAGAATCACACCGTGGACTCTTGATTCGGAATATTTTGACCATAAAACCTTGAGTTCATATTTAGTTGAGTGTAGGGATTAAACCAATTAATAGAACCCTAAAAGTAAACCTTATAAATGTGCAAGATTTATACTAATTATTGAATTGTGCATAAATATTACCAAATGAGTTATGAATCTAAGTTTTTGAACAAATCCAACACCTAACCAAATAGAACTATACAAATCTATGAATAAAACTTTGAAGTTCATGAATCCCCATTGAAATACTTGAAAATTTTTGGTGGATCTTCACAATCACAACTAAGAGACGTTTAGTTACTAGAATTCATAATAAAGAGCATAAATGAAGGTAAATCTAACATTAAACTAAGTAAAACTAGTGTTTGGTTGCTAAGAAAGTGAGAGAAAATGGTAAGAAAGTGAATAAAAATACATTACAATGAAAGAAAGTTACAATTTCTACTCCTACATTAACATTACAAACATAAATCTAAGCTAAAAATACACAAAAACATAAAAACCAACCTTAGAGAAGCCTCTCACGCCGCCCCCTTAGCTGCTACAAACCCAAAAAATCTTTCTCTCCCTTTTTTTTCTGAACAACACAACTTTTAAGCTCCAAATCTATATCGACCGATCGATCAGCAGCACTGTTCACCGATCGAACGGCCGATCGAACGATAATTGTAGCGTTCGATCAGTCAATTCATTGTTTTTACTATTCACGGGTACAATTCACCGATCAATCAAGCACTATTCACTGATCGATCAGCAGATCAATCGGTCACTGTTCATGATCAATCGGGCACTGTGCACCGATTGATTGGTCATTGTTCACTGATTGATCGGTAAAACACCCTTTCTGAAATTTGCCAAACCAATCGATCGGTTACTATTCACCCGTCTACCTTGAAGCTTGATTTTGACCACTTTAGAGGCCGATTCAACCTATGCACATTCGAGGAAAAATTGTAGCTCTTGAAGTCTTCTTTCCAATGGCATAAAAATCAGCTTAATCGGACATCGGAGTAAAAAAATATGGCCAGAATACCGAGATAGGTCTGAATTTTCATGACCAATTTATTCGCCTTGAACCCGCTTTGGTTATTCTTGCTTTCTTTTTGCCTTTATTAGCTTATATAATCTTCAAAGTACACACAAAACATAATCAAACAGATATCTAACTAAAATAAGGAAATTAACACTAATATAAATTTAACAAAGTGTGAATTAAGGGCCTATGATTACACTTTTAGGGTGTAATCAGTGGGTGTTTAGCGTGTGATATCTTCCTTAGGTTAAACGGGGGATCATAATGAGATTCGCCATTCAGTAACCTAGGACCGATGTTGTTTTGGGGCACGTTTGGGCCGTAAGATGCAAAATGGTCATTTTGACCAAGTTTGGTTGAGAATGGTCAGGAATGGTTCGGCGTGTTGAGTTAAGTGTGTCGGGTCGCTCATGGATAGTTTTGGAAGAGTCTTTTACCGCTCAGTGGGGTTTGTGCAGTGTTGGGGCGTTATCAGAGGCAAAATGGTTATTTTGACCGAAATGGGACCAGATGGCATGTGAAATACTCCTAACAGTCTAATAACATTTTGGAATGGTGGAATTATTGTTTTGAGGGATTTTGAGCTTTCTCAAAACGTGCTTGGAGGCCCAAGGGGCAAGTTTGGTCATTTTTCACCGAGTCGGGCTAGCAGGCACCGGTGTTGACCTAGGCGTTGGTTCTTGAGATCGCCCAGTCTCGAAAAACTACCTGTGCAGTGTTGGTCTCTAAGAACACCTGGTTTTCGAGAGCTACCTATAGGGTGGTGTTGGTTTCTAAGAATGCCCAGTCTCAGAAAGCTACCTGTGAGGATGGTGTTGGTCTCCAAGAACACCTAGTCCCGAAGAACTACTGAATGATAGACATTCTACATTGGCGGGCTAGTAGGTGCCAGAAGTGAACTGTTTGGAATTTGACAAGGTGTTGGTCCCCAAGATCGCCCGATCTCGGGGACTTACCTGGATGGCGTTGGTTTCTGAGACCACCCGGTTCGGAAAGCTGCCTAGAATGATGGTGCTTATGGCTCCAGCGGGTCCTTGTGGGCTCGAGAAGCGACCAATTGGCTAGATTAAAGATTGAAGGACTCGTTTTGAGCTTGCATGTGCTGTGGTGTTTAAAAATTGAACTCAATCGGGCCGGAGATTGCCGAGCGGGCAAAAATGGGGTGCTTACAGTATGGAGGCTAGGGTTTGGAGAGACTTCAAGCTCTGTATTTTGAAAAACATAGTTTTTGGGCTAAGTTTGTGGACCTTTTTCACGTAAGAGGAGTCTCTATATTTATAGACACAAGATTAGCCTGACACCTATTGCAGTGGCACCAAGGCAAATTTTCTACAGGCACCACTAGGAGTAGCACTAGGCCAATTTTTGGCTTGCAATAGCACCAGCCACTTAGGAAATTTTTTAGGGTGGTAAGAAACGTATCTTTCAAACCCTTGATACGCAAGGCAAAAGATTTGGGCACTTGTACTAGTGACTACCATGTAATTTTTAGCTTGGCTTCATTAGGAGTGACTTCGAAAGATCTGGGACTGTTCCGGGAGACTGGGAATAGTCCAGAAGGCTAAAAATGGGTAGAAACCCTTAAAATAACTGTCCCGAAGGTAACGGACTTGAAAAACAAGGTCGGGATTGTCAAAGTGGTCGGTCGAGCCCTTAGGCGCAAAACGGTCAACTAGACCAAAAACCACCGGAATGCACTTCGAATGTCTCATGAGAGGACTAAAAGGTTGGAACCACTATTTAGAATGTTCTAGGGAATTACTGGTTTGATAACCAGAGTCAGTGTAGTTGAGAAAGGCGACCGGCCCACTACGAGCAAAATGGTCATTTTGCACCAGGCTTGCCGGAATGGACTCGGAATGTTCCAAAAATGTGCTAGAAGATTCAGAATACTATTAGAAGCATCCTCATGATGTAACCGGTTTGATACCTAGAGCCAGTATAGTTCCCGGAGGCACTCGGATTCCTAGGGGCAAAATGGTCATTTTGACCAGATGGTCCCAGAATTGGTCCGAAACTGACTGGAAGGCACTTAAACATGCTGGATCATCTTTAGGATGATCTTGGAAGGGTGGACTTTCTGCTCTGAGGACTTAGGTACTTTCTTAGGAAGCGTGTCAAAAAAGGCCCAAGGGCAGTTTGGTTATTTTTCACCGGAGTGGGCTAGCAGGCACTAGTGTTGACCCGAGTTTTAAGTGTTTCTATCACTCTGACGATCTATAACGAGTTGGTTTTCAAAGGTATCTCCTCCTTTAGTAAACATGTCACTGCCAAGGGGCTAGTTCGGTCTCGTGACATAGGGGTTTTGTTGGCAATTCTCGATGTCAACCTATTTGCGAGTGTTACCGCCACTCTGACGGTTGTGATGTTTGCGAGTGTTTTTGCCAATTTGACAATGCGTATTCATTCCGAAGACTACCCGATCTCAGAAAGCTGCTAGGTGGATTTATCGTCTAAGGAATCAATTTTCTCAGAAGACGTGCCGAATAACTAACATTCTTCATTAGCGGGCTAGCAGGCGCCAAAGGTGGACCGTTCTACCCTCTTAGGGACTTGGGTTCTATCCCGATCAATGGGTTTAAAGGGACTCATCGTTCTGAAGAGTTTTTTAAAAAACATGCCAAACCAGATGGACTCATCGCCTGAGGGATTAACTTTTTCGAAAGGTGTGCCAAATTTGATTTAAATTGGAATTGGATTAGATTTGAGATTGTAATGGGGATTTACCGTCTCTAGGAAGATGTACCGACTAGAATAGGACCAAGCAATGCCACAAGGGCTTGATTAACTAGATCGAGACTGGAAAACTGGTTTTGACTTGAATGTGTCTGTGTCTATTTGAATATAAGTCTAGACGGACCAAAGATTGTCGAGCGGGCAAAAATGGGGTGCTTACAACTACCTAACAAAATATATACAGGGGAATCATAACTAGATCTCTGCCGTTTACTTGTTTCCGTCTTAATTATTAATGATCATTGATTTCTATAACTATGTGCACCTTAGCGTCGTTGGAACTAGTATCGCGTTATTTATGTTGGAAAACTGCCACGTATGTGATTATTTTCCACTTGCTAAAAGCATGGATAAAGAATTGGGAAATGGGAGGAATGTGGGGGTGACAGCTTTTCCTTTTTTAAAATTCAAGATGTGTGATGTATATATGTAAGCACCCTATTTTTGCCTGCTTGACAATCTCTGGTCCGTCCGGACTCATATTTAAATCGAAACAGACACATTCAAGTCTAAATAAAATTTTCAGACTCAATCCAATCAATCAATTGCTTCGCAAGCCCACTGGGTCCAACATAGGTAAAATGACCAAAATGCGCTTGTGGCTTTGCTCGGCCTGTTTCTAGTTGGCACATCCTCCTAGAGACGATAAGTCCCCTTTCAATCTTAAATTCAATTTCAAGTCTAATTCCAATTCAAATCAAATCCAACATGCCTTTCGAGAAAGTTGATCCCTTAGGTGGTAAGACCATCCAGTTCGGCACGTTTTTCGAGAAAACTCTTCAGAATAATAAGTTCTTTCAAACCCGTTGACTAGGACCGAACCCAAGTCCCCGAGATGGTAGAATGGTCCACCTTTGGCTCCTACTAGCCCGCTAATGAATAATGTTTGTTATTCAGCATGTCTTTTGAGAAAGTTGATTCCTTAGACGATAAGTCCACATAGCAACTTCTCGAGATCAGACAGTCTCCGGAATAAACGCGCACCATCAGAGTGGCGGAAACACTTGCAAATATCACAACCGTTAGAGTGGAGGAAACACTCCTAAATAGGTCGACATTGGGAATTGCCAACAAACCCCATTGTTACAAAATTGAATTCGCCTCTTAACTGTAACACGTTTACTAAATGATGAGGTACCATTGGAAACCAACTCATCACAGACTGTAAGAGTGATGGAAACACTTAAAACTCAGGTTACCACCAGTACTTGATAGCCCACCCCGATGAAAAAGGACCAAACTACCCCTTGGGCATTTTTCGGTATGCTTCTCGAGAAAATACCTAAGTCCTCAAAACAGTAAATCTACCTTTCTAAGATTATCCCAAAGATGATCTAGCATGTTCAATTGTCTCATAGTCGGTTCTAGACCAATTCTGAGACCATCCAGTTAAAATGACTATTTTGCCCCTAGGCATCCGAGTGCCTCTGGGAACCACAAGGGCTCTGGGAATCAAACCGATAACCTCCCGAAAATGCTTTTAATAGTATTCTCAATCTTCTAGCAGCTTTCTGGAACATTCCGAGTCTATTCCGGCAAACTCAGTATAAAATGACCATTTTGCCCCTAGTGGGCTAATCGCGTTTTCCAACCACACCGACTTTGGGTATCAAATCGGCAACTCCCTGGAACATTCTAAATAATGTTTCCAAATTGCAAGTCCTCTCATAAGATATTCCAAGTCCATTCCAGTGGTTTTCCGATCTAGTTGACCGTTTTACTCCTAATAGCTTGACCGATCACTTTAACAATCCCGACCTTGCTTTTCAGGTCCGTTACCTTTGGGACACTATTTCAAGGGTTTCTACCCACTTTCAGCCTTTCGGACCATTCCTGGCCTTCCGAAACATTTCCGGAGTCATTCCTAGTGAAGCTAAGCCAAAAATTGCATGGTAGTCACTAATACAGGCGCCCAAGTCTTTTGCCTTAGGTATCAAGGGTCAAAAGATACGTTTCTTGTTGACGCCACTCTTAGTGGCGCCAGTGGAAAAATTACTGTGGTGCCACTGCAATAGGCGCTAGCTAATCTTTGTCTATAAATACACAGCCTCCTCCTGCGTGAAAAGGGTCTGCAAACTCAGTCCAAAAACTCTACTTTTTGAATTACAGAGCTCGAATTCTCTCCAAAACCCTAGTCTCTCTCGTCTCTTCAAACCCTCACCATACACTTAACCCTAACACCTATACATACTCCATACACTCATATACAAGTCTCCAAAGCATCCATTGAAGACTTAAAGTGCTGCAACTTGAAAGCTCTCAAAGATCAAGCAAAGCAAAGCCAATAAAGCAAGCAAAACAAGAAGAAGTTAAGGTAGGCTCTCTCTTTATGTTTATGTACTGTCGCGCCTCGGTTTTTAGGTCCAAGGTCCCTTTTGACTCGGAGACCGAAAGCACGGAACTCTGTCACTAGAACTCATCCTCCTAGAAGGACAAATGCGACTAGGTTTGAACTGAAATTGGTTTGATTAAGGACTTTTTTAGAAAAATAAGAGTCGCCACCTAACTTGATTAAGGTGAGTTAGGTCATCTAAAACTAAGTGTTAATCCGAAGATTAAACTTAGGTTTTTTTTACAAAGGTTTTGAAAAACTCCCTCGAGAGAGGGTTTTGGAGAAAATAGGTTGTTTGGCAACCTCTAGAAGGTTTTAAGCCCTTTTTGAAAATAACTCCATTTTGGTCATTCAAAAACAGAAATCTATCATCCGGGGGTTGGTTACGTGTAAGGAAGATATCCTAAGATCATCACCCTCCCCTGCCCTGCCCTTTCGGTACCTACATGTCTAATCACCCTTTTGTTCACTCACTAGAATAATCGGTTACCATTGTCCACTTAGTATCCACTTTAGAGTTTGAAAATAGGGTTTAGTCACCACTTTTGGATGAATGATGCAAGTTCTGAAAGGAGTTTGAAAACATAGGAGTTTTGAAGGGGTTTGAGATAGAAAATTTGAATTGATTGAAATTTTTGAAAAGGGGATTGGAGTTGGAATAGAAGTTATGATCGCACCATTTTAGGTTGCCTACGTATCTCATTTAGCGAGAATTAGGTCATTCGTAGTTCGGGCAAGAGCTCGATGGAAAATAGGCGCATTGGGGCCTTTGAAAAGTTTGAAGACACTTTGAGGTCTTTAGAAAGATGACTTGAGAATTTTGATTTGAAATCGGATGTTGAAGTGTTTTGAAATAGAACTTTGAAACTCTTGAAATGGGATTTTGAAGTGTTTGAAATGTTTTTGGAACAACTCAAACGAGTTTTGGAAATGCTTTGAAGTAACTTAAGAGAGTTTTGATGTCCTATTTTGAAAACCTTGGAGGTAGGTTTTTGAGATGTTTTTATAAATTTGTCTTGAAAAAAGCTTTTGAAAGTGGTTTCGGAATCCTAATATGGACAACCTTGGGGGGTTGCTCTTGATGTATCACGTTCCTTTGGAATCCCTAACCATAAAAGAGGTAGGGACACCTTAGGCTTGTGAGTTTTTAAAAACATTTTTTGGAAATACTTTGAAAATAGAATGTGGGAACATTTGAAGAGGTTATGGAGTTGGCTTTTGAAATCTTAAGAGAGTAGGAGGTTTTGAAAAGGTGAGTCATGAAAATAGTTTTAAGTAAAAAGATCATTTAAAAGGGTTGGTCCTTGAGTTGGAACCTAGAAGTATACTAATCTACGTTGGGTTGACCTATGGTTAGGGGTGACCAAGGGTTAACTAAATTGGGTTAGGTTAACCTAGGGTTAAGGTGACCAAGGGTTAATTAGCTTGGGTTTGGTTAACCTATGGTTAAGGTGACCAAGGGTTAACTAACTTGGGTTTGGTTAACCTAGGGTTAGGTAACTAGGGTCAAGTTAACCTAAGATGGATTGAACTAGCGTTAAGTAACCAAGGTTAGGTTGACCTAGGGTTAATGCGACCAAGGGTTAACTAACTAAGGTTGGGTTAACCTAGGGTTGGATGACTAGGGTCAAGCTAACCTAAGGTGGATGACTAGGGTCAAGTTAACCTAGGGTTGGATTGGAGGGTGGTTCAAAAGATGGTTTTATGCACTTTTGAGAAGAGTTTTAGAAAACAAATCATGTTATGCAATGGCCTTTGGTTGACAACCCTTTTGAAGATCATTTTTATAAAAATTTGACTCTAGCCAAGACTATAGTTTATATGGTTAGTGATTGAAAGCCATTCCAAGGAAGGTTTTCTTAGGGCCACTATAACCTTTTTCTTGACAAGAGTGGGGATTTCAAAAATTAACAAAATGATGACAACTTTTGATAAATCATTTTTGATGCAAAGATGAGGAGAATGAATTTTTAGAAATCATTTTTGAGAAAGGGTTTATGAAAATCATTTTTAAAGGAAACCATTCCAACAAGTAAGGGTTCCTATGACCAAATAAAAGGGAGACCACTCAAGAGAGGGTTCTATGGGGCCATTTCAATCACTACACTTGAGGGATAGGAAACCTTGGAAATTAGAGAGTTGGCGAGCAACTTTTATGCAAATTGAAATGCAATGATGCAAAAGTGTGAATTAGGGGTTAGTGGGGGATTTTCTAGGGCATGACTTCTAAGGTCTCATCTTAAGCTTCAAGGAACCAACTCTTGGAACCATTTTAAGAAGGGTATTCAACTTGAAAATGGCATGAAAATAAGAATAATGCATGCTTTGTAGGACATGATTATAAACATAGAAATGAAGCCAAGCACACAAGACATGATCAAGACAACAAAATGCAAAGGGGTCATGAATACATATAAGGCTTTAGGCTACACCAAATAAACAAGGGGCTCTTAGGCCATACCATCTTAAAGTAGACTAGTGAGAGATCACCCTACCCGGTGGCTCCCACTAGCTTTCCTCTAAGCATGAAATAAGAGCCCTCTTGGCTCAAGCATGCAAGAAAGGGGGATTGAAGATGGGAATTAAAATAGAGAATAGCCTAAGTAGGCTAGGAGGGAGAAGAGAAGAGTGGGGGAAGTCAAAAATATAAAAGAAATACCTCCTTTAGCCTTCAACACACTTGTAATCTTCTATGGATGCCTTGACTTGAACTTAGATGGCTTCAAGTAGGCTTGAGAGGTTGGAAGGAGGGTTTTAATGGTGTATAAGGCTATGCAAGTGAAGTGTATGGGCTAGAGGGAGGTGGAATCTAGCCTAAGTGCTGGAAGAGTGGAATGTATGTATAGATTCGGGGTTCTGGAACAGTTTCAACAAAGATTCCCATCAATTTTCGGTTCTGTAATATGCAAAGGGAAAGGCTGGTATTTATAGGCAATCTAGAATAGGCCTGGCACATATGCTACTTGCGCCTGGCCAAAGTTTGTCCTAGCGTATGGCCAGTACTGTTCCATTGCCAGAATGCCACGTGGCACCCATTGTACTGGCTAAATCTTGACGGTTGATCAAACTTTGGTCGATTTGATCAAAATCTGGGTACATGTAGCATACGCTCCTTTACCGGGAATGTTCGCTTAAACTTTATAGCGATAATTGAGCCAACTGGGAAGGTTTAAGGGGAATCGGTTGCAACCACGACGTTCTTGTAGGGTTTCTCGTGAACTTTCATATTTTTGAGAAGTTGGAATGGTGTTCGGAAGTGTGGGATATCATCTCGGGAAACATACACAAAATGGCCTCTTTGCGGAGCGTCTGTGATACGCTCCGTGGGGATTCAAAAGTAGCTATTTTTTGGTTGCATGATCGGGGCCTTTGGGAAGCGATCTCTTTGATCGGACAGTACCGATGGAAAGTATTCTAGAAATACTTTCGAGAATTTCTTGATTTACGCATTTCTCAAGTCGTTTGACGGTGTGTTGTAATTAGGGAATTAGGGGAAAAGTCAATCTTGACGAAGCGTTTGCAAGACGCTCCAGGGGTTGTTGAAACTTACAGTTCTCACGCCATACGATAAAGGGCTTCAAGAAGCGATCTATTCAATCGAGTCGTATTAATGGAAAGACCTATGGACGAGCTTTTGGGAATTCCTTGATTTATGCGTTTCTCAAGTCGTTTGATGGTGCGTTAAAACCAAGGAATCAAGAGAAACGAGAATTTAGACGGAGTGTCTGCGAGATGCTTTGGGGAACTTTTATCGAGTTATGGGTGTCTAGCATCGTGAGGTCTTCCTTAGGTTAAACAGGGGTGTATGACGAGATCCGCTGTTCAGTAACCTAGGTTCGATGTTGTTTTGGGGCACATTCGAGTCGTCAGGGGTAAAATGGTTATTTTGGTAGGTTTTGGCTGAAAATGGTCAAGAATGGATTGGAATGTCATGTTAAGTGTGCCGGGTCATTTAGGGACGTTTTCAGAGAGCCTTTTACCGTTCGAAGGGGTTTGTGTAGTGTTAGGGCATTCAAGGGCAAAATAGTTATTTTGACCAGAGTTAGCCGAAATGGAACTGAAATTGGGATTAGATGGGCATGGAGTACGCCTAACAGTTTAGTAACATTGTGGAAGGGTGGACTTATCATTTTGAGGAATTTTAAACTTTCCTAAAACGTGCCTAGAGGCCCAAGGGGTAGGTTTGTTCATTTTTCACCGAGTCGGGCTAGCAGGCGCCGGTGTTGACCTAGGTGTTGATTCCCGAGACCGCCCGATCCCGAAAAACTACCTGCACAGTGTTGGTCCCTAAGACCACCCAGTCTCAGAGAGCTACCTGTAGAGTGGTGTTGGTTCCTGAGAACGCTTGGTCCTAGAAAGCTACTTGTGAGGGTGGTGTTGGTCTCCGAGAACGCCTAGTCTCGGAGAACTATTGAATGACGGACATTCTACATGGGTGGGCTAGCAGGCACCAGAAGTGAACTGTCTGAAATTTGATAAGGTGTTGGCCCTCGAGATCACTAGATCTTGGGAAGCTACCTAGATGGCGTCGGTTTTCGAGACCGCCCGGTCCCGGAAAGCTGCCTGGAATGCCTAGGGGCATGATGGTGCTTATGGCTCCAACAGGAGCTTGTGGACCCGAGAAACAACCAGTTGACTAGATTGGAGTTTGAAAGGCTCATCTTGAGCTTGCATGTGTGGTGATGTTTGAAAATTAGATTCGATCGGGCCGGAGATTACCGAGCGGGCAAAAATGGGATGCTTACAGCTATCTCTCTTTTTCTGTCTTTGCTTGTCGAAGGCAAAAAAATAACAAAGTAAGAATCCCTTTTTGGTCATGAGGGGATCGAAGGGACGATATGCCGGTAAGTTTGGGATGTTCTGGGACACTTTGCGGGCTGCCGGTGTGAAAGATATTGAAGTTCGAAGAACCTTGCATTTTGCAAACTTTGATTGGGATTTAAGTTTCCGGTTTGACACGGTTCAGTTCAGATGACTTAATTTTTGAAAATGACTGTTGGAAGCTTGATTGTCGGCTTTTGGAAAGCCTCGAAAACAAATTCGAACTCTCAGGGATTTAAAAGCTGATTTTTGTAGGAAGCTAAACAACCGGGCACGTGTTACATGAGCATGGCCTCTTTTAACTTTGGCGCATGTGGCACATGCGCCAGTTAGTTAGAATTCCTTTCTGGCACATCTGTTACATGCGCCAGCCCGTGGGTATTAAAACAAAGCAGTTCGCGTTGCTCAGTGTGTATTTTCTAAGTTTGAGAGTGGTTTGAGGGTTAACTCAAGGGATTTTTTAAGGGTTTCGATCAAGGATCACTAGAGGAGTGTTGTGCGACGTCGGGTGATTTCCAAAAATCGTCATTGTTGCCAGATTCTCGCCGGAAAGCTTGATTTTCGCTGGAGAACCAAAGGTTGGTTTCTTTGAAATTTTGTCAATTTCGATGCATACATTCCTGTTTTTTGTGTATGATCAGTGTAATTCTATGTTTTAGAAAGTTTAGAACACAATGGTTGAATTGTTTTTGTGATTTAGTGAAGATTTGAGCGTGTTTTGAATGAGTTTGCATGTTTATGAAATTCGGTTTCCTACAGGGTTAGAAAAATCGCCTCTACAGGCCTAGGCATTGTGCTTCTGTGTGTATTTTTGCACCGGGAGCCTTAAAAAAAGTTTTAGAACAACCGTATGAAGTTTCGTAATTTTGAATTTTGAAATTTTTAAAAATTACAAAAAATAAGAAAAATTGAAGAAAATTAAAAAATGGATCCTATCAAAGGTTAAAAAATTGTGGGACATTTTTTGAAAAATCGTGGTGAAATTCTAGAATGTTTTAGGAGTTTTCGTGAATATTTGTGGAAACATACACATAACCGAAAAACTCGGAAAGATCAAAAAACTAATTTAAAAATTGTGTTTAAGAACAGGATGTATGTTTTGGAGGATGGGGTTGTTTTGGTTGAAGGTTTGAGATGTTTTAGACTGTGTTTGTGAATTGTTAAATTCCAAATTAGTGACTTTTTAAGGCGAAACTCTGCTAAAATTTTTAAAAATTCTAACACCTAACTAAAAAAACTTTCAAAAAAGCAATTCTTTTGAGAATGGGGCTTTTAAAGGGGAAAGCCCAGAGAAACCTAAACTTTAGAAAAATTTTAGGAGCACGATTTTTGAAGGAGAAAACCCTGAAAAACCGATTTTAGAAAAATCGTAGAAATCTTTGGAACGGGGCTTTTGAAGGAGAAAACTTAGCAAAACCAATTTTAAATTTAGAAACAAACTTTTTGAGGTTAAAGCTTGGAAAACCATTGAAGACTTTGAAACGGGGCTTTTGAGGGGAAAGCCCGAAAAATCGGTTTGAAATTTAGAGGGAGGACCTTTTAAGAAAAATGGCCTGGAAAACCGTTAGAACACATTTGGAAATATGGCTTTTGAGGTGAAAGCTAGAGAAACCGGTCTGAAATTTTTAAGTAGGACTTTTTAAGGGGAAAGGCCCGGAAAACTATTAGAAAACATTTTGGAAAACAAGGTTTTTGAGGAGAAAACCTGAGAAACCGGTTCAAAATTTTGAAACAAAGCTTTTGAGGGGAAAGCCCGAGAAATCGATTTGAAATTTGGAAATCAAATTTTTGAGGTAAAAGCTTGAAAACTGTTGAAAATTTTGAAATTGGAATAGATGAGACTTTAGCTTCCCCTTTTTGCTTTTCCTTTCTTTCTTTTTTTTTTTTTTTTTTTCTTTTTTTTTCTTCATCTTCTTTTTTTCTCCGCTTCTTTTTTTTTTTTGTTCTCTTTTTTTTTTTATTGACACATTTATCTTTTTACTTTTCATGTATGTTCGGTGACTGATCAATTTTTGCATGTCGTCACTTTTTCAGGATGTCTGAGGCTGGTGGTGACGGTTCTGATAGGAGGCGCCACGGATAAAACCCGAGGAGGGTAGTAGCAGTCGGGGCAGCGCAGCCAGGAGTGGTTCCACCCGGGGTGGCTCTGCTCGGGGTGGCAACAGGGGTGGTTCCACCCAAAGTGGCAGCAGGGGTGGTTCCGCTCAAGGCAATAGCTATGGGTCCCAGCGATCTTTGAGCAGGATGGTCTCCAGCGGCAGTTCTGCAATGGGCAACCTTTGGTTGCTCCAAAGGAGAGAGTCAAGGATGATATTGATTCGGTCGTGGATCCATGGACAGGATATGGCATGGTGTCTATTCGGGACAGGCAGGGGACACTTCTTTTATAAACGATCAGCTAGTGATTCCTAACGTTCTGTCACTACGAGACTTGGCATATCATCTGAGTTTGTACTCACGTTACGGTCGGATGCCATCATCGACCCATAGTTCTTTCAGAGGGGCCAGTATTTCGGCTTTGAGAGCCATACAGGCATCGGCTCCATCCTATCAGAACTTCCTATACCGGATCGGCTTTGGGGCCTTTGTGACTCTTCAAACGGATAGGCTTGATCATCGAATAGCAGTTGGGTTATTGGAGCGCTGGTTCGGGGAGACCGGGATTGTGCACTTGGTCAGCTTCGAACTGGGGCCGACTCCCATCGACTGGGCCATGATCACCGAGCTGTCTTTTGGAGGCATTCCAATTTCTTTACAGGATGTGCCTTTGGAGGAGGCTCGTCTTCTCTTGGGCTTGACCGGAATTGCAGGCTTGAGTTTTTCAGCTTCGCTCTTATATCCAGCAGAGACAGCATTTACTCTTAAACCCTCTCCAACCGACTAAGTCATCATGAGGCGCCGGTTGGTACTATACTTTATCTTTAGTTGCTTTTGCAACAATAATAAGTCGACAGTTCCTTTATCTCTGGTGAACCTGGTGGCGGACTTGGATGCGCTGGACTATGTGGATTGGGGCGCCTTCACCTTTGCCTATTTCTTACGAGGGATGAGAGTGAGGACATCTGGGGCTTGGGGGAGCTTGACAAGTTTTTGGCCATTTTTTATATAGTGGAGCTATGAGTATCTGCATATCCGCCGACCAGAGGTGTTAGCTAACGATGCCTTCCTGCAGGCCACGAGGTGGGCCAGACAGCAGGTGGTTCAGCAGTCCTTACTTATAGATTTTGTAGTCCTCCGGGCTAACTTGGAGCTGTTGCGACCCCAAGACGTGAATTGGACATCTTACCGTCGATCTTCCCAGTATGTCGGCATGAGGGATACCATTCTTTTATCCCAGTCACAGGTTACTTTCCGGGGCCCTATCTCATAAGAGACATATTTAGGGGAGCACCATTGGCAGCAGCTACATACTGAATTTAGGGCTGCTATGGATCCTCCCCAGTACATGCACAGATTTTACCGGGTCGGGGTGGAGATTCCTTATATAGTTGGGGTTCTTGGCAAGCGCTTCCTTCTTCCGCCCGATGTGGACTACGAGGCTCATTTCAGAGCGAGGTCCGTTGGCGCTTTTACTCAACTGGACCTAGTGGTTGGAGGGCAAATGGTTAGTCATAAGGTAGTGGAGTTATGGCACCGAGCTCAGGGCTTTATCTCCGAGGAGGACTACTTAGCAGCTTGCCAAGCACGAGATCAGTACTGTGTTAAGGTGGAGGCCTTGATTGCTCGCATATCTCTAATAGAGGCCCACTAGCTATGCTATTTATGATTTCATCATTTTCATGTTCTTCATGCATCCTATGTGTTCTAATGCCAGGCTTTCTCGCTTCTACTTTTTTCTTTGTTGGTTAGGGCCCTTATGATGTTGGAGCTTCTTCGAGCCAGCCTTCCCCGTATGTGCCAGATATAGGCGAGTTTGACTTAAATGATGACCCCGCCCAATGAGGCACTTCTTTTCACTTGTTAACAATTGCAGTTTAGTTAGACTGATTGTATTGTTTATGTTTTGAGGCCACGTGTAGGCCCTTATGGATGATAACTGTATGATGATTATATGTACATTATTGCTATTCTCTTTTCATTTCTTTGCATGAGATGATATTTGTTTTTTTTTAGTCTTGTTTTGCATGCATGCATGTGAAAATATGATGGATATGAATCTAAACACAGGAGTACAGAAATCATGATACGATTAAGAAATGGTGGATATGTGTAAACTTTAAGTAGATGTGAAAAAGGTGGGTGTATTTTTGCACACGTCCATGCCAAGCATACAGGTATATACAACTTTATGAAAATAGGCCTAATGGTATGTTCCAATTTTCCAAGTGTTCACCAGGAACCGTCATTTCGGCCTTTTGCTTCTCCCTTGAAGATTCCCTTCTCTTGTTATGTCCTTTTCTTGCCATGATGAGATACTAGTTGCCCCATTCTTAGGGTTTCAATTTTCCAACCCGACTCTCCTCTCTCTTATCCAAGGATCTACCACTCACTCGACTTTCATTCGGGGACCTTATATTAGAACTAGTAGACTCTCTAGGTGACAACCAACGTAGCCTGCAGTAAAGGAGCGGGCAGTTTCCATCCTCAATCCGAGAAGGCTTTACTTTGGACCGTAATGTAGGCTAGGTTAAGGGTGAGGAATAAAGGGGTATTCAGGCTCAAGCAACTTCTTCTCTTTTTTTAATTTTATTTTATAGGGTGATAATAACCAAAACCACCTTAAGTAAGCTTCTGCAATTTTGTTCACCTTTCTTTTTTGAATGTTGCCATTTTATTTTAAACCTATTTAAACTGAGCAATCTTTTCTAATCTGAGGGGACTTTTCCACGGGTTGTAGTGTGGCTAGGTCATGGGGTTTTCAAAAGGAAGGATATCAAAGGCCCAAAGTGTTACACTCTTCATGGGGTTAATTGGTGATCACCTTTTTCAGTCTTTTCCTCCTTGGGTCCTCTTTTTTTTTTTTTGGTACAAACTTTCACCCACATAGGGTTCATCATTCCCTCTGATCTCTGCCCCAATATTGATATTTACACAGTCAGTCGGCTTCTTAGGGCATCGCATCATCATCATAATTTAATAATTTTTTTAATTTTTTTTAATTTAATATACGAGGGAGCTTTCTTTCCTTACGTTCCTTTTTTGTCACCTTTCCTTGCAAATTTACTTTTGTCCATTGTGGATGGTGATCACCAGAATGGGTTTGCCGAAGGAATATGATTTTGGCTCAAGAGGGGTTTTTCAAAAGGGATTCTTTTAACTGTATGGTAGAAGAATAGATAGCCCTTCCTCCTTTCAAACAAGATTGCTTAGTCTATGAAGTTCAGTCTTAGAGTTTTGGCGTCATCCTTTGAAATAGGCAGATGTCAGTCTGAATCGTTCCGTTACTCAAGTTTGCCCCAGTGTGGGGGGTGGTTCCTGGTTGGGGTGTTTGAATGAAAATCACTTATAGCTCGAGTGGGCTGTTCGAAGGAATTACTTTGCTATTTAGGGAATTTGAAATAATGGCTTCTCTTCCTTTCGAGAGTCTAACTACCAACTACTTTGCCATGGCGCCTTTTTTTGTGATCCGCTCCCTCTCTTTCCTTTTTTTAGTGCCTCCTTTCTTTGGATCATGAATAATTCCCCCAGATAAGGGTGTGCATACTATCCCCTTTTTCAATTCAAAGCAAAACAACAAGAAGAGAAATTTCTAAGAAAAGGCAAATACCGAAGATGATAAATGCAAACTTTAAATTCTTTTCTTTTCATTTCAAAGGTTTTGTGTACATCATGAGCTCTTGATTATCAAAAGGTAGAAGTAAAGTTGACAAAACAAAGTTGACAGCAAAGTAAAAGGCAAAGTTTGATAGAAAAACTCCATCTGATATTCACTTCCTTAGGTGGGCTTTGGGACCACGCTTGCCTCTTCCATGCTCCATCCGCCAACTTCTTCACTCGGTTATGCTAGACGAATTAATGCATTGGCTGCGGAGTGGCAGAGATGGGCGGTTATAGTGCAGTCGGGAACTCCTCCTTTTCCTTCCCCTTCTCCAGTGGGGTCATTGAGGTTGTGCATTCCATCTTGAGACCCTTGATGGTTTTCCTTTGGCTAGACAGTTTTTTCTTGCTCAGCTTCTTGGGGTTTCGCAACCAAACTTTCTTCCAGGACTTGCGACGGCTTTTCCTTGGCTTCTTCTTTTTCAGCTTTCTCTTTGTCAATTTCAGCAAACAGGTTATCCAAATCACCTTCGTTGAACTCGAACGGTGGGTTCGGTAATTTTGGTTCATAGATGCCCCAGCCCATATCTTCATAATCGAAGAGTTCCTCTTTCTGGCGGGCCTTAGCTTCAGTATATCTAGGGTGTAGGAATTCTTCTCCCCAGCCATTGCTTGCATTGTAGAGATAGATAGGGCATGGCGGCAGTTCCTCTTCCCAATCACTTTCTTTCTCAGTGTCTGACTCGCCCTCGAAGTACTCTGTGGTTATGATGCCATCCGGATTTGCCTCATCTTCGGTGATGATGTTGACAGTGTGGTTTGGTAAGGAATTTGTCGTAACATTGGGAGTGGGGGCCGGTTTTGCTTCTTGGGTGTTGATGACCTTGTTATTAATGAGGTCTTGGATTTTATGCTTCAAAGAGAAGTAGGACTCTATGTCATGCCCCTGTTCCCTAGAATGGTACTTGCAGGTAAGGGCAGGGTTGAAAATTGGCGGTAACAGACTTGGCAATGGCCGCGGGGGAATAAGGTTTATGTGTTTGGCCTTGAGGAGCTCATGGTAGGCCTCTGTCTGGGTGCATGCCAATCATGTGAATTCCCAATTTTGTCAGTTGTTTTTGTTAGGGTTGAGGTATGGTCAGGTTGCAACAGTTCCAGTTGCAGGTGTTTGGGTATTAGCAATAGGGATGTTGATGATGGGGGCAGGCGATGGTGGTCAGGCTTGATATTGGGGCTAGTATGGCTATTGTTGTGTAGGCAGGATGGCAGATACCTCTCCTTCTTTCTTGCCAATACCACTAGTAGTTGCTACTTTCTTGGCTGCATTTGCAAATCCCTCACTTGTCTTAGCATAGGGGTCTGTGATTCTGCCAGTTTTTAATCCATTCTCGATCATTTTTTCTTGCATTATTAGCTCAGAAAAACTCTTTTCGATGCTCAGGCACAAGCGCTCATAGTACCGACTTTGGAAGGTATTCACAAATAGCTGCACATATTCTTTTTCTAGCAGCGGGGGGTTGACTTGAGCAGCTGCCTCTCTCCATCTCAAAGCGTAATTCTTGAAGCTCTCTTTCTCTCCTCGAGTCATCATCATCAGGGTGCACCTATCCATGGTTAGGTCACTGTTGTGTCAGTATTGGGACCGGAAGGTCGTGACCAATTCATTCCATGTCGTTATCTTCCTTAAATCTAAATGGGCGAATCATTGCAATACGGGCCCAATCAAGCTATGTTGAAACAGTTGCAGCAGGAGTTTGGGGTCATTCCCATGGCCACTTAATGCCTTAGCGTATAGCCTCAGGTGAGCCACGGGATCCCCACTTCCATTGTACTTTTGGAAATCGGGCAACTTGAATTTGGGCGGCCTTGGGTGGTCGAGAAAGAAACATAGTTCATCATAAAATGTCCCACCAAAAGTGTCATGACCTTGTAGGCTTGTGCAGGGATTCTTCTAAGCCTTGTATCTTAAGATCGAGAGGATCTGGGCTTTCCTTCTTTGATGTGGCAGTTAGTAAGATGGTTTCAGGATTATCTTCTTCTCCTTCCTCAATGTGCACCGCTTTGGGGAGTTCTTTGTTCTTTCCTACATTGTCGGTTCGCAGGGCGACCCTTGGTGGAATAGTTTCAGTTTCTTTGGGGTGGGACGTCAAGGTTGATGGATTCATGGGAGGTCCTTTGAAGGCCATTAATTGCATGAGCTTGAACATCTCGTTTATCTTCGCCTTCATTTCATTCACTTCTTTGCGCGTCACTGAATTGTTCTGTTGATCGGGAGTGTTGCCTTCACTCGATAATTGTGCTGCTCACTGTCAGGTAAGGATTGGTGTTCGGAGTACGGGGGACACTCAAGTTCCTCTCTTTCCTTTTCTTGGAGCAATGGTGACCTAAAATGCAAGCAGTCTCACCAAAAAGTATTGCTAGTCTTTTGATGAAACGAGAGAAGGAATAGAAAATAAAGAAAAAAAAAACAAAAGGATTATATGTTAGGTTCTGGATTTGGAAAGGTTTTATCCAATGCATGGCCTAAGGATGCCCCTACCTTTTAAGGGGAACTAAACATGATGCTTTGGCTCATGTCTAGAGATAGGGGGTTGCCCCTGCATGCAATACTATACCTACGCCTGTTCATTCATTCATTCATCCATTCATTTGACAACAAGCATAATTTTATTAAGGTGAATTCTCTTTGGTACATAGAATTTCTCAAAAATACATAGAAATGGGGATGGGGGACATTTTCCTTGAGACCTTTGCCTATTCTATATTTTTATCATGGGATCTTAAACTACTCTTCAGTCTTCAAATTTGCCTTCTTAGGTGGAAGTTGGTGGGAGATCTTGATTTGAATTGTCCCTTCGTCTTCTTAGCTGCCCTATCTCCATGAGCACGGAGGGATTAGGCCTCTCTTTATGAAATGACTTTGATGCATGCCATGAACCCTTAGGGTTTTGCGGTACCCTTAGGAGCTTTAGGTTGGCTTGGTTTGAGCGAGAAGGTCATTGGGCCTTTCTCTAAGGGTTGATTAGATGTATGAAGATGCAACGACTTGAGTTACTTTGGGAACTCTTGTCTTGGAATGAACTCTGATGCATGAGTAGTTATGATGTATATATATAATAAAATGGCATGAATTGAATAGTATAACAGCATGAATTGAACAGGATATATAAAGGAAAATACAGTGGTCGCCTTTTCCTCCTTGGTTTTGAAATTGGCGCGTGTATCCTAAATTCAGCAGAGGTACGGTAATGCATGGGATGCTACATGAGCATGAGGTTAGGGGTTTTCTAATGGTTCCTAAAAAGCTCAGTTCCCAAACCTTCAAACCTTCGGTGTCCACTCCTGAAAGGGTGAACTCCATCTTTGGTTGGTGGTTCAAGCAGGGGAACTATCAAGAGACCGTAGGCTAAGAAACTGACACAGCTTCCGTTCACAGTCAAATATTGTTCCCCCTTCTATCTAGAAGGATAGTAACCATGTAATATATGCAAGAAGCAAATGTAAGTGAGCGCACCAAGTGTGTGTGGAATTTTCAAAAATAGAGAAAAGGACCCAACAACACACATCACATCCTGTTAATTCATTGCAATAAATAAGACAAGAAATAAAATGTGAACAAAGGTCCACCTACAAAAGAAAAGTGTAAAGAGTTAGTAATTTTTTGAAAAACTCAATGCAAGGTAAAATGGATGGTCAATGCAAGAGCATGAATATAAGCAATGAATGTAAGTGATGACACTTGTTTGAAAGTCGTTTTGAAAAATAAGATTTGCTTTGGAAACTTGAAAAAATTTAAAGAGTGGATAAAACTGGATAAAGTAACCAGAGATTCTGGATGAGTGAAGGGTGAAGGGACATGTTAATAGCCTAACCCTCTAAGTAGTCCCCAGTGGAGTCGCCAGCTGTCACGCCCCGATTTTTGGGTCCAAGGTCCCTTTCGGCTCGAAGACCAAAAGCACAGAACTCTGTCACTAGAACTCATTCTCCTAGAAGGACAAGTGCGACTAAGTTTGAACTGAAATTGGTTTGATTAAGGACTTTTTTAGAAAAATAGGAGTTACCACCTAACTTGATTAAGGTGAGTCAGATCACCTAAAACTAAGTGTTAATCCAAAGATTAAACTCAGGGTTTTTGACAAAGGTTTTGAAAAACTCCCTCGAGAGAGGGTTTTGGAGAAAATAGGTTGTTTGGCAACCTCTAGAAGGTTTTAAGCCCTTTTTGAAAATAACTCCATTTTGGTCATTCGAAAATAGAAATCTATGGTCCGAGGGTTGGTTACGTGTAGGGAAGATATCCTAAGATCATCACCCTACCCTGCCCTTTTGGTATCTACATGTCTAATCACCCTTTTGTTCACTCACTAGAATAACCAGTTACCATTGTCCACTTAGTATCCACTTTAGAGTTTGAAAACAGGATTAGTCACCGCTTTCGGATGAATGATACACGATTGAAGTTTTGAAAGGAGTTTGAAAACATAGGAGTTTTGAAAGGGTTTGAGATAGAAAATTTGAATTGATTGAAATTTTTGAAAAGGGGATTGGAGTTGGAATAGAAGTTATGACTGCACCATTTTAGGTTGCCTACATATCTCATTTGACGAGAATTAGGTCATTCGTAGTTCAGGCAAGAGCCTGATCGAAAATAGGCGTATTGGGACCTTTGAAAAGTTTGAAGACACTTGGAGGTCTTTGGAAACATGACTTGAGAATTTTGATTTGAAATCGGATGTTGAAGTGTTTTGAAATAAAACTTTGAAACTCTTGAAATGGGATTTTAAAGTGTTTTCAAATGTTTTTGAAACAACTCAAAGGAGTTTTGGAAATGCTTTGAAGTAACTTAAGAGAGTTTTGATATCTTATTTTGAAAACCTTAGAGGTAGGGTTTTGAGATGTTTTTATGAACTTATCTTGAAAAAAGCTGTCGAAATTGGTTTTGGAATCCCAATATGGACAGCCTTGGGGGGTTATTCTTGATGTATCACGTTCCTTTGGAACCCTTAACCATAAAAGGGGTAGGGACACCTTAGGCTTGTGCGTTTTTGAAAACATTTTTTGGAAATACTTTGAAGATGGAATATGGAAACATTTGAAGATGTTATGGAGTTGGCTTTTGAAATCTTAAGAAAGTAAGAGGTTTTGAAAAGGTGAGTTATGAAAATAGTTTTAAGTAGAAAGATCATTTAAAAGGGGTCCTTGAGTTGGAACCTAGAAGTATACTAACCTAGGTTGGGTTAACCTATGGTTAGGAGTGACCTAGGGTTAACTAAGTTGGGTTAGGTTAACCTAGGGTTAAGGTGACCAAGGGTTAACTAGCTTGGGTTTGGTTAACCTATGGTTAAGGTGACCAAGGATTAACTAACTTGGGTTTGGTTAACCTAGGGTTAGGTAACTAGGGTCAAGTTAACCTAAGATGGATTGAACTAAGGTTAACTAACCAAGGTTAGGTTAACCAGGGTTAATGTGACCTAGGGTTAACTAACTAAGGTTGAGTTAACATAGGGTTGGATGACTAGGGTCAAGCTAACCTAAGGTGGATGACTAGGGTTAAATTAACCTAGGGTTGGATTTGATGGTTGTTCGAAAGATGGTTTTATGCACTTTTGAGAAGAGTTTTAGAAAACAAATCATGTTATGTAAAGGCCTTTGGTTGATAACCCTTTTAAAGATCATTTCCATGAAAATTTGACTCTAGCCAAGAGTATGGTTTATATGGTTGGTGATTAAAAACCATTCTAAGGAAGGTTTTCTTAGGGCCATTATAACCTTTTTTCTTGACAAGATTGGGGATTTCAAAAATCAACATAATGAAGACAACTTTTAGAAACCATTTTTGATGCAAAGATAGAGAGAATGAATTTTTGAAAATCATTTTTGAGAAAGGGCTTATGAAAACAATTTTTAGAGGAAACCATTCCAACAAGGGAGGGTTCCTCTAGCCAAATAAAAGGGAGGTCACTCAAGAGAGGGGGGCCATTTCAACCATGACACTTGAGGGAAAGGAAACCTTGTAAATTAGAGAGTTGGAAAGCAACTTTTATGCAAATTGAAATGCAATGATGCAAAAGTGTGAATTAGGGGTTAGTTGGAGATTTTTTAAGGCATGACTTCTAAGGTCTCATCTTAAATTTCAAAGAGCCAACTCTAGGAAGCATTTTGAGAAGGGTATTGAACTTGAAAATGGCATAGAAATAATAATAATAATACAAGCTTTGTAGGACATGATTATAAACATAAAAATAAAAGCAAGCACACAAGACATGATTAAGATAACAAAATGCAAGGGGGTCATGAATACATACAAGGCTTTAGGCTACACCACATAAACAAAGGGCTCCTAGGCCATACCTTCTTAAAGTAGGCTAGTGAGAGATCCCCCTACACGGTGGCTCCCACTAGCTTTCCTCAAGGCATAAACTAAGAGCCCTCTTGGCTCAAGTATGCAAGAAAAAGGGGTTGAAGATGGGGATTAAAATGGAGAATAGCCTAAGTAGGCTAAGAGGAAGAAGAGAAGAGTGGGGGAAGTCAAAAATGTAAAAGAAATACCACCTTTAGCCTTTAACACACTTGTAATCTTCTATGGATGCCTTGACTTGAACTTGGGTGGCTTCAAGTATGCTTGAGGGGCTGGAAGGAGGGTTTTAATGGTGTATAAGGCTATGTAGGTGAAGTATATGGGCTAAAGGGAGGTGGGATCTAGCCTAAGTGTTGGAAGAGTGGAATGTATGTATAGATTTGGGGTTCTGGAGCAGTTTCAACAGAGATTCGCATCAATTTTCAATTCTGGAATATGCAAAGGGGGAGGTTGGTATTTATAAGCAATCTACGACAGGCCTGGCACATGTGCTACATGCGCCCGGCCAAAGTTTGCCCTAGCGTATGTAGCATATGCGCCAGTACTATTCCATTGCAAGAATACCACGTGGCACCCATTGTACTGGCTAAATCCTAACGGTTGATCGAACTTTGGTCAATTTGATAAAAATTTGGGCTCATATAGCATACGCTTCGTTACTGGGAATGTTCGTTTAAACTTTGTATAGATAATTGAGCCAACCGGGAAGGTTTAGGGGGAATCGGTTGCACCCACGACATTCTCCTAGGGTTTTTCATGAACTTTCATGTTTTCGCAAAGTTGGAATAGTGTTCGGAAGTATGGGATATCGTCTCGGGAAATGTACATAAAATGGCATCTTTGCGGAGCGTCTGCGATACAGTCCGTGGGGGTTCGAAAGTAGTTGTTTTTGTGTTGCATGATAGGGACCTTCGGGAAGCGCTCTCTTCGATCGGACCGTACCGATGGAAAGTACTTTCTCAAGTCGTTTGACGGTGCGATACAATCAGGGTATTGGGAGAAAAGTCAATCTTAACGGAGCACCTGCGAGATATTCTAGGGGTTGCAAAAGTTGTATTTCTCACGCTATATGATGAAGGGCTTTAGGAAGCGATCAAGCCGTGTCGGTGGAAAGACCTATGGACAAGCTTTTGGGAATTCCCTTATTTATGCGTTTCTCAAGTCATTTGATGGTACGTTATAACTAGGGAATCAGGAGAAACGAGAATTTAGGCGGAGTGTTTGCGAGACGCTCTAAAGAACTTTTATCGAGTTGTGGGTGTCTGGTGTCGTGAGGTCTTCCTTAGGTTAAATAGGGGTATACGACGAGATCCGTCGTTCAGTAACCTAGGTCCGATGTTGTTTTGGGGCACATTCGGGTCGTCAGGGGCAAAATGGTTATTTTGGTAGGTTTTCGCCGAAAATGGTCAGGAATGGATTGAAATGTCATGTTAAGTGTGCCGAGTCATTCAGGGACGTTTTTAGGATAGTCTTTTATCGTTCGAAGGGGTTTGCGCAGTGCTGGGGCATTCAGGGGCAAAACGGTCATTTTAACCGGAGTTAGCCGGAATGGGATCGGAATTGCGTGGAGTACGCCTAACAGTTTAGTAACATTATGGAAAGGTAGACTTATCATTTTAAGGAATTTTGAACTTTCCCAAAACGTGCCTGGAGGCCCAAGGGGTAGGTTTGGTCATTTTTCACCGAGTCGGGCTAACAGGCGTCGGTGTTGATCTAGGTGTTGGTTTCCAAGACTGCCCGGTCCTGGAAAACTACCTGTGTAGTGTTGGTCCCTGAGACCGCCCGATCTTAGAGAGCTATCTGTAGAGTGGTATTGGTTCCTGAGAACGCCTTGTCCCAGAAAACTACCTGTGAAGGTGGTGTTGGTCTCAAAGAATGCCTGGTCTCGGAGAACTACTGAATGACAGACATTCTAAATTGGCAGGCTAGTAAGCACCAGAAGTGAACCGTCTAGAATTTGATAAGGTGTTGGCCCTCGAGATCGCCCGATCTCGAGAAGCTACCTGGATGGCGTCAGTTTTCGAGACTGCCCGGTCGAGGAAAGCTACCTGGAATGCCTAGGGGCATGATAGTGCTTATGGCTCCAGCAGGACCTTGTGGACCCAAGAAGCGACCGATTGACTGGATTGGCGTTTGAAAGGCTCATCTTGAGCTTGCATGTGTGGTGATGTTTGAAAACTGGACTCGGTCGGGCCGAAGATTGTCGAGCGGGCAAAAATGGGGTGCTTACATGTACTTCCCCTCTCTCTCTTCTTCCTCCTAACCCATTTAGATTTTCTTCTATTTTAATCCCCTATCTTCTACCCCCCTTTCTTGCATGCTTAAAAGAAGAGATTTCTCGATTCATGTGTAGGAAGGATTGTAGAAAGTCACCGTGTCGGAAGCTTTCTTCTAATTCAACCTTAGACCATGTGGATTCGGCCCCCTTGATTATGTGGTGAAGCCAACCTTGTATGTTCACGACCCTACTTGCATTGTGCATATCATATTCATTCATTCGCTGAAATTGTTTTCCAAAATTTGCTTTCAAAGTTTGCATCAAAATCGTATTTTAAAACTTATATTCAAAGTCTTATTTTCAAAATCACACTACTAGAGTGATTCTAGCCATTTCATAGTTAAGATTGCTTTAGGAAAGTGTTATATTCATTGTGACCATCAAGGTCCATATTTTGGGTGTAAACCCTGACTTGCTTTTCATCAAAACCATAATCTTAAAATGATTCTACTTATTCCATGGTTAGGATTATTTTAGGAAAGGTGTGATATTCAATGTGACCATTTTAACCTATATTTCAAATCCATATTGTTTTCAAAACCACCAACTTAGAATGGTTCTAATCTTTTCATCGTTAGAATCGTTTTAAAAAAGTGAGATATTCAAAAGGTTTTTAAAAAGTCCATATTCAAATTCCTTTTAAAATTGCTCTTCAAAATACTTTCTAAAAGCTCTCTTCAAAAATCTATTTTCCAAAATGCTCTTGTCAAACTCCTTTCCAAAAGTTCTCTTCAAAAATTCACTTTCTAAAAATTGTCTTCAAGCTTCATTCCTAGAAACTCCCTTCAAAATATCTACTTTCCAAAATCTCTTTTTCTTGAAGCCCAAGTCAAGCCCTAGATTTCATGGTTAGGAAACCCTAATTCTCTTTCCTAAAAAAATATGACTTCCTCTTTTGCTTCAAACCATAAGTTTCCAAAATCTCTTTTTATACATAAAATTATAACTTTCAAAATCCTAGATTTCCAAAACTTAACCTTTCCAATTTCATGTCAAATTAAATATTTAAAATTAAGAAACTAGATCAAATCCTTCAATTTTAGAAACCAAATCAAATCATCTCTTTTTGAAAATAAAATCTAATCTTCAACTTTAGAAAATAGAAATCAAATCTTTGTTAATGCAAACATTGCCTAATTCCAATCATTCTATATATTCAAAACTTTTCAAAACTCAAAACTTTCCTAAGTTCAAATCTTTCTAAATTCAAGGCCTTTCCAAAAATGAAACTTTCTTAAAATGGAACTTTATTAAAATAGAGTTTTCCTAATTTGGCACTTTTCTAAAATTGAATTTTCCTACTTTGAAACATTCCTAATTCAAAATTTTCCAAAGTCCAATCTTTCTTAAACCTTAAGTTTTCTAAACTCCTTCCTATCAAATAATCAAACGATTGCAAATCAAATAAAATCTCTTTTCAAATCTTCCTTAAATTTCACTTTCCTAATTCGAACATTTCCTAAATTCAAACATTTCTTAAATCCAACTTTCTAAAATCGAACTTCTCAAATCTAAATCAAATCCTTTCCAACTCAACTACATGTTCCAAACTTAGGTTATCTAGACTCTAGGAGGCCTCAACCCTAGTTCAACCTTAACCCTAAAGTTAGGAAGCTTCCACTCCTTTCTAAACCAAGATGTTTTTTCAACTTCAATCTAAGTTAAAATGTTTTCAAAACTCAACTCTATCTTTCCGAATCAAGTCCAAGTTTTTTTTCAAAGTTCAAACTCTTTTTTAAGTCTAAGTTCAATTTCAAATCAAATCTTGATTTCATATCTTCTATTCTAAGTTCAAATCAAATTCTTTTTCAAATTAAACTCCTTTCTAATAAAATCTTTTCAAATTAAATTTTTCAAAAACCTAAAAGTGTCTATTTTCAATCGGACTCTTGTCTGAACTATGATTGATCTGATTCCCAAAATGGGATACGTAAGAAACCCTCATGGGTGCGGTCACAAACTTTTTCAAATTTTCAATTCCACAAATCTATTTTCAAATCTCTAATTCCATATTCTAATTCTAAAACCTTCTTCCAAATTTCAAAATCAAATCAAATTTTTGCACTTGCATATCATGCATCATGTCAAACTTCTATTCAAAATTCTTTTCAAAGTGGATAGTGTTGGACATTTATTAATCAAAGATTCTGAATGATTGAACCTAAGGTGAAGAGACATATAGGTACCAAAAGGGCAGGGTAGCGTGATGACTTAGTGCATTTTCCCTTCACGTAACCAACCTCCGAACCTAAAATCACTCTTTTCAAAGACCAAAATGGAGTTATTTTCAAAAAGGGCTTAAATCTTTTCAAAGGTTGCCAAACAACCTATTTTCTAAAAACCCTCTCTTGAGGAAGTTTTCAAAATCTTTTTAATAACTCTAAGTCTAATATTCGAATTGTGCTTAGTTTTAGGTGACCTAACTCACCTTAATCAAGTTAGGTGGCGACTCCAAATTTTTTTTCCAAAAGCCCTTAATTAAATCATTTTTCAATTCAAACCTAGTCGTACTCGTCTTTCTAGGAGGATGAGTTCTAATGAGATAATACAGTGTTTTTTCCACTTATGTGTATTTTTCTCGAGTGTGAAAAATCGGGGCGCGACAATATGCCATTCTGAAGTGATCTATTAATTGACTAATAAGTTGTTTCCTGGCATATAAGCACATACAATAGCAATAAATCAGTTGTGGAATTTTTTAAAGTTTTTATTATACCTTCAATTAAACATATGTTATTTATTACTTATAATAAATAAACAATCTTATAATTAAATTTTCTCAAAACAATTTAAATAAATTAGATCCATGTCAATCAAATATTAATGCTATTCTTCTTTCACCAATTTAGTTATGAGGAAAGAGATTACTTCAGTAGTAGTAGCGCACCCCCACTTATACCATGAGGTAATTGATATGACTCACCTTTCTCCTTCTCTAGGATTTTTGACCCTCAAATGTACAAAAAAAATATATTATTTAATGTGAGCTATTTGGTTCATGTGACTATTGTCTAGACTTAATTTAAGCCTCTTTTATGTTTCTAAATTTTTTTTGTATCTATAATGACATCACGTTAGGAAAGAAAGATATTGCAAGTGTGATATTTACATAAATTGTGAATGTGAAACAAAAGGAGACCTATACCAAAAACTTTGAAAGCAAACCAAAAAAGAGCTTGCAAAAAAAAATTACTTAATATCATTCTCATACATAATAGTCTGACTTTAAAAAAATTATCAATCATAATTCTAGTTGACTTTTTATTCAAATAGATTGTTCTAGTTAAGGTAATTTATCATATTGTATTTATAATATTATAGCCTACGACGCTTTGCGTTTTTAGAAAAGTTTTAAATCAAGTAAGAGGAGATAACAGGGGAGAGAGAGTAAAGGTAAAGTGATTTGCATTGACTACTTATTTATCTATTGTCTGTGAAACGTACACTACTAATTGATGGGAGACCAGGGAGAACTGACCAAGTAAGAAAGTGAAAGTGATAAATTGAAGGGAGAGAAGAAGAGAGACATTGTTTTAAGGGGATAGCTATGGGTGAGTTTGGTTTTGGGGAGAAGGAGAAAGATATGGTTTTAAGGGTTGGGTGTGGGAGAGTTTGGTTTTTGAAGATTATATATTTGATGTGCGTGAAGTGTAAATAAATTAGCCAGTCCAAGAATGAGAGCCCGAACCCAATGTCTCAAGAGCCCCAACCTAAAATATCAGGTAAAAAGGAGAGTCCTTCACCAGTAAGCCTTGTCTTCAATTTCTTAATTTATTGGTTTGTTTTCATTTTCATTTTTTTGTTAAGGGCATTTTAGTGTTATATGACAATAACGACTTGATTGCATATGCTACAGAAAGAACTCACAAATTATTTTGTATGATTATTTATATGCCTTTATCTCACTAGGTTTCAGTGACCCCTTACTGTACAAGAACCGTCTCCAAGAGTACACCTAAAATCAAACACAGCCCTACCAATATATGAAATAGCAAATGAAGGAATTTAGCATTTGCTGACTTTTAGGTCTACGGTGAGCATAGATGGTATGTCCTGTATATTTCCAAACACATTCTCAAGTCGAAACAGTGCAGAGCAAGATGCTGCTAGGGTGGCATAGGTTGGTATACCAGAAAAGATATAAAGTGAAAGACATCCTCTTATTCCCAATGTATGTGGCATGCATAATTCTAATCTCAACTAATTTTTAAGTTTTACCTTAACACATAGGCAATGCAACCTAGAGTTTTGAAACTTGCAATAATTTTACATTTTTGGTCACTTAGTTAAGTTTTTTGTTTTCTTAACTAAATGGATTAATTGGTTATGTAGCATGATATTTTGATATCCTTTACAAATTGTTCTCTTTTATAATGCAAAAATTATCAATCACACTTTTTCTTGACTTTCTAGAAAAATAAATTGTTCTAGTTAAGGTAATTTATCATATTGTATTTATAATATTATAGTCTAAGACGCTTTTATTTTTTTAGAAAAGTTTCATACCAAAGTATAAGGAGATAGTAGAGGAGAGTGAGTAAAGGTAAAGTGATTAGCATTGACTGCTTGATTCATCTATTATCTATACAATGTATATTGCCAATTGAAGGGAGACTAAGGAGACAAGGACCAAGTAAGAAATTGAAAGTGAGAAGTTGAAGGGAGAGAACGAGAGAAACATGGTTTTAGAGGGTGGGAATGAGAAGGAGAGAGACACGATTTTAGAAAGTTGCGTGTGGGTGAGTTTGGTTTTGGGATAAGTAGAGAGACATGGTTTTAGGAGGTTACATGTGGTTGAGTTTGGTTTTGGGGAGAAGGAGAGGGACATGGTTTTAGGGGGTTCAGTGCGAGAGAGTTTGGTTTTTGAATATTATATATTTGATGTGTGTGATGTGTGAATAAAGTATCCAGTCCAAGAAGGGGAGACCAAACCCGAAGTCTCAAGAGCTTTAACCCAAAATGTCAGGTAAGAAGGATAGTCCTCCCCCAATTAGCCTTGTCTTCAATTTCTTGATTTGTTTTTTTTTTTTAATTTTTTGATAAGTGCATTTCAGTATTAGATGACAACAACTTGGTTTCATATGATGTATTAAGAACTCACAAATTGTTTTATATGATTATTTATATGCTTTTATCTCACTCGGTTTCCATAACCCCTTTTTGTACAAGAATTGTCTCCAAGAGTACACCAAAAGATCAAATATAGCCCTCCCAGTATATGAAACAGAAAATGAAGAATTTTTGTATCTGCCATGTTTTAGGACTACGGTGCGCATGGATGGAATATCATATACATTTCTAAATGCATTCTCAATTTGGATGGTTGCAGAGTAAGATGTTGTTAGGGTGGCTTAGGAGGGTATTGCAAAAAAGATAAAAAAGAGAAGAATGTCCTCTTATTCCAAGGTATGTGACATGCATGATTCTAATTTTAGATAATTTTTAAGTTTTCATTTAACACGTAGGCAAAGGTACCTAGAGTTTTGTAACATGCAATAATTTTACATTTCAGGTCACTAGTTTAAGTTCTTTGTTTTTCTTATTTATAATGATTAATTGGCTGTGTAGCGCATTGCTTTTATATCCTTTACAAATTATTCTCCTTTTGTGACCTAAAAATTATTAATTACTCTTCTTGTTGACTTTTTATAAAAATAGATCATTCTGGTGAGGTAATTTATCATATTGTATTTATAATATTACAGTTTACGACGCTTTGATTTTTTAGGAAATTTCAAGCCAAGTAAGAGGAGATAGCAGAGGAGGGAGAGTAAAGGTAAAGTGATTTGCATTTATTGCTTGATTCATCTATTATTTGTACAACTTGCACTGCCAATTGAAGGAAGACCAAGGAGACATAGACCAAGTAAGAAAGTGAAAGTGAGAAATTAAATGGAAAGAAGGAGAAAGACATGGTTTTAGGGGGTTGGGTGTGGTTGAGTTTATGGTTTTGGGGACAAGTAGAGAGACATGATTTTAGGGGGTTGGGTGTGGGTGAGTTTTGGTTTTGGGGACAAGTAGAGAGACATCGTTTTAGGGCTTACAGGGAGAGAGACATGGTTTTAGGGTGTTTCGTGTGGGTGAGTTTGGTTTTGTGGAGGAGGAGAGAGACTGCATTTTAGGTGGAGAGAAGGAGAGAGACATAGTTTTAGGGGGTTACGTGTGGGTGAGTATGGTTTTGGGGAGAAGGAGAGATATATGGTTTTAGGGATTGGGTGTGGGAGAGTTTGGTTTTTGAAGATTTTATATTTGATCTGTGTGAAATGTGAATCAAGTAGCAAGTCGAAGAAAGAGAGCCCGAACCCAAAATGTCAAGAGCCCCAACCCAAAATATTAGGTAAGAAGAAGAGTACTCCACCAATAAGCCTTGTCTTTAATTTCATGATTTCTTGATTTGTTTGGTCTCTGCAATTTTTTTATAAGTGCATTTTAGTATTAGATAACAATAACTACTTAATTGCATATGCTGCATTAAGAAATCGCAAATTCTTTTGTATGATTATTTATATGCTTTTATCTCATTAGGTTTCCAAGACTAGTTATTTACAAGAATTCTTTCCGAGAGCACACCTAGAGATCAAGCATAGTCCTCCCAGTATATGAAACAGCTAATGAAAGAATTTAGCATCAGCCGAGTTTTAAGTCTACGATGTGCATGGATAGTATATCCTCTACATCTCCAAACACATTCTCAAATCGGAAGCTGTAGAGCGAGATGCTGCTTGGATGAAATGGAATGGTATAGTAGAAAAGATTCAAAAAAAATAAATAAAGAAGAAGAAGGATGTCCTCTTATTCCCAAGGTATGTGGCATACATGATTCTAATTTCAACTAACTTTTAGGCTAACTTTAACACCTAGGAAAAGCGACCTGGAATTTTGTAACATGCAATAATTTTACATTTCAGGTGACTCAATTAAGTTTTTTGTTTTTTTATTTAAAAGGATTAATTGGCTATGTAGCGGGATGCTTTCATCTACTTTACAAATTGTTCTTTTTTGTGACCTAAAAATTATCAATCACACTTCTTGTTGACTTTATATAAAAATAAATAATTCTGCTTAAGTTATTTATCATATTGGATTAATAATATTATAGCTTACAGCATTTTGATTTTCTAGAAAAATTTCAAACCAAGGTAGAAGAGATAGCAAAGGAGTGTCCTCCACCAGTAAGCCTTGTCTTCAATTTCTTGATTTCTTGATTTGTTTGGTTTCTTCAATTTTTTTATAAGTTCATTTTAGTATTAGATGAAAATAACGACTTGATTGCATATACTGCATTAAAACTCACAAATTGTTTTGTATGATTATTTATAAGCCTTTGTCTCACTAGGTTTCCGAGACCCCTTATTGAACAAGAACCATGTCTAAAACTACACCCAAAGATCAAACATAGCCCTCCCAGTATATGGAACGGGTAATGAAGGAGTTCAGGATCTGCCGAGTTTTAAGCCTACGATGTGCGTGGATGGTATGGTTTATACATCTCCAAACACATTCTCAAATCAGAAGGTTGTAGAGTAAGATGCTGCTAGGGTGGCATAGGCTGGTAAAGCAGAAAAGATAAAAGGAGAAGGATGTCCTCTTATTCCCAAGGTATGTGGCATTGATTCTAATTTCAACAAATATTTAAGTTTTACTTTAACACATAGGCAAAATGACCTAAGTTTTGTAACATGCAATAATTTACATTTTAGATCATTTAGTTAATTTTTTTTTTTGTTTTTTCTACTAAAAAGGATTAATTGGCTATGTAGCGCGATATTTTCATATCCTATACAGATTGTTCTGTTTTTGTGACCTAAACCAATCACACTTCTTATTGATTTTTTATAAAAGTAGATCGTTCTGGTTTAGGTAAGTTATCATATTATATTTATAATATTATAGCCTACAACGCTTTGATTCTTTAGAAAAGGTTCAAGCAAAGTAAGAGGAGAAAGCCAAGGAGAGAGAATAAAGGCAAAGTGATTTGCATTGACTGCTTGATTCATCTATTGTCTATGCAACGTACACTGCGAATTGAAGGGGGACCAAGAAAACACAAACTAAGTGAAAATGAGAAATTGAAAGGAAAGGACGAGAGAGACATTGTTTTAGGGGGTTGGGTTTCGGTGAGTTTAGTTTTGGGGTGAAGGGAGAGACATAGTTTTAGGGGGTGAGAAGAAGAGAGACATGGTTTTAGAGGGTTGCGTGTTGAGTGAGTTTGGTTTCGGGGAGAAGAAGAGAGATATGATTTTAAGGGGTTGGGTGTGGGAGAGTTTGGTTTTTTGAAGATTATATATTTGATATGTGTGAAGTGTGAACAAAGTAACCAGTCCAAGAAGGACAGTCCGAACCTAAAGTCTGAAGAGCCCCAACCCAAAATGTCAGGTAAGAAAGACAGTCCTCCAACAGTAAACCTTCTCTTCAATTAGTTGATTTTTGTATTTGTTTGGTGTCGCGCCCTGGTTTTTACCCAAGCTCTCTTGACTTGGGAAAAGAACGATACTCTTTTTGTTAGAACTTGCCCGCCTAAAAGGACAAGTACGAAGGAGGTTTGAATTTGAAAACTTATTTTTCATTTGAATAAAGGCTTTTGGAAAAGTTTTAGAGTCACCATCTTACGTAGTCAAAGATGTGCTAGGTCCCCTTATTTGAAATTATGTGTCCTAACACTATCCATTGTGTCACCATAAAATGACACTTCTCCCAATTAAGGACCAAATTAGTCTCCTTACATCTCTATAAACAATTTTCCAAAATTTCTAGGCAGTGGTCATAGGTATTCCCATAGATAGAAAAATCGTTCATAAAGAATTCCAAGATTCTTTCTACCATGTCACTAAATAAGCTCATCATGCATCTTTAGAAAGTGGCTGGTGCATTGCACAGGCCGAAAGGCATTCTTCTATAAGCATATGTGCTAAAAGGACAAGTAAAAGTAGTTTTATCCTGATCCTTTAAGGCTATTTCAATTTGATTATAGCCCGAGTATCCATCTAAAAAGCAATAATATGCTTTACCCGACACTCACTCTATAACTTGATCAAGGAATGGTAATGGAAAGTGGTCTTCGGTGGTGACGGCATTGAGATGTCTATAGTCGATGCACATGTGCCATCCTGTCTGGATCCTAGTTGGTACTAATTTATCTTTATCATTTTTCACTATTGTTACTCCAGACTTTTTAGGGACCACTTGAATAGGACTTACCCACCTAGAGTCTGCTATTGGGTAAATAATACCCGCATTAAGAAGTTTCAAGTCTTTTTCTCTAATTACTTCTTTCATATTAGGATTCAATCACCTTTGCATTTGGCAAACAGGTTTAGCCTCTTCCTCTAAGTATATACAATGTGTGTAAACTAATAGGCTAATACCATGTAAATCTCCAATTGACCACCCTATAGCTTTGCAATGCTTTAAAAGCACTTTCTTTAATTGATCCTCTTGGCTTATAGACAGGCTAGAGGATATCACTACTGGGTAAGATTCACCATCGCCTAAAAATATATATTTAAGAGTAGATGGCAATGGCTTTCACTCCAAAATAGGAGCTTCCACTTCTGAGGGTTCAGGTTTACAAGCACTAAGCCCTAATGGCTCAACACATTAGGTCCAATGACTCACAAACATAGCAAGAACACACTCTGCTACTTCCTCATTTATTACTGTTTCTTCTAAACATTCTATTTGCTCATTCTGAACTAAGGCTCTCTCAAGTGGATCAGTCAAGAATTCTCTATTAAAATGTTCTTGTACTAGAATATCTATCATACTAATCTCCCTTATGTCTTCACACTCTCCCGATTTCTTACCCGCGTGGAAGATGTTCATATCTACAGTCATGTTTCCGAAGAATAAGTTCAACTCCCTGCCCCTACAACGAATACTAGCATTGGATGTTGCTAGGAAGGGATGACCTAAAATGACGGAGATAGGAGAATGATCATTTGAGTTCCCCACGGTGTCTAACATTACAAAATCAACCGGAAAGTAGAATTTATCCACTTGGATAAGCACATCTTCCACCATACCCCTAGGAATCTTAATCGAACGATCAGCTAATTGTAGGGTGATTCTAGTAGGTTTCAACTCTCCTAACCCTAACTATTGATAAAAAGAATAAGGTAGCAGGTTCACACTAGATCCTATATCTAGCAAAGCATTATCAACCCTATGGTCTCCAATTATGCATGGAATGGTTAGACTCCCCGGGTCCTTGTATTTTGGTGGAATATTTACTTGTAGAACCTCTCTAGCGTCTTAGTTTAGAAAAGAGGCTTCTCTCACAGTAAGCCGTCTCTTAATGGTGCACAAGTCTTTTAAGAACTTTGCGTATGAAGGGATCTACTTAATGGCATCTAGGAATGGAATATTGATTTTTACTTGCTTGAATACCTCATAAATTTCAGAATTTGTTAGTTCTTGTTTTGGTTTGGCTAATCTATGAGGAGATGGAACACGTGACAAATCCTCTACGTCAATGTCTGCCGCTTTATCCCTAGACTCATCGTCCCTAGGCTTCTTTCCTAACTCCTCCACTACCTCTTTAGGATTGTCTCTATCCTCTTCTGATATTTTTTCTACTCTCTCGCTAGTGTCGTCCCTAGGTGTAGACTCTTTACTTGGAATAGTTTTATTTATGGTTTTTCTGCTCCTTAGGGTGGTTACTGCTTGAACTTGGTCATGATTTGGTGGATTTGGATTTATCTCTACACCATGAGCTTGCCTATTAGGGTTGGGTAATGGTTGTGCCGGGAATGTGCATTTCTCTTTGGTCAGGGATTGAGCAACCAAAGTCTTTGACTCTGCTATCATTTATCAAGTCTAGCATTAGTTGCTTGCTGTACCTGTATGAATTGGGTTAAAGGATCCTCTACAGGTCTTAGAGGAGGTGGTCTATACACGTTTGTTATTGGTGTTGAAAATTGTTGACCTTGTACTTGGTATTTATTAAGGGGACCATTAAATTGTTGCGGGTGTTGAAATTATTGGGGTGCTGAGTTACCATCATTCCTCCAACTGAAGTTGAGATGGTTCCTCCACCCTGGGTTATATGTAGGTGCATATGGGTTTCTTTGTCCTTGTGGGGCCTGTGATGGTTTACTATAAGGGGCAATAGCATTTACTTGACCATGCAACACTTCCCGAAAGGCTGTAATTATGGGATAAAGATCTTTCCTATGCTCATTACTATCGCATACACTACAATTAATTTGGCTTTCATTCTCAACTGCTACAATTTTTTTCATTTCTAAGGCCTCTAATCGCTTAGTCAATGTGGCTATCTTTGAATTATCCTCATCTAAATGCCTTAATGGATATATGGTGCCTGTCCTTAAGTTGTTTCTAATCTTGGGGTTTTTAGTTCATGTGGTGTCCCAATCTCTTACGTTATCAGCTAGAAAGTCGAAGAAGTCATAAGCTTATTCTCGAGATTTATCATAGAAAAGACCGTTGCATATTGTCTCCACAAACCTTTTAAGTTCGGGAGTCAAAGAGAAAAAGAAAGTACTAACCAACTTACATGGGTCTTGTCCATGATGCGGACATGAATTCAAAAGTTCTTTATATTTCTCCCAACTATGGTAAAATGTTTCATTTTCAAATGGAGTGAATTGTGAAATTTGGTGACGAATCGCCTCTATGAGATGCTCAGGAAAGAACTTTTTTAGAAACTCGGCCTGAAGGACATCCCATGATGGAATAGACCTCGGTCTTAAAGAATTTAACCAAATTTTAGCTTTGTCTTTTAACAAGAATGAAAACAATTTGAAACGGATGGTCTCGACAGAGCAGGTATTCTCAAAACACATGTTACAGACCTCTTCAAATGCTTTAAGATGGGTACATGGATTTTCAGAATTCACCCCATGAAAATGTGTGATTAGTTGCATGATACCTGACTTAAAATGGAATGTATTTTGGTTAGGAGGTAATATAATGTAAGAGTTTGGAGTCTGTCTTTGTGGGTTAAGATAATCTCTCATAGTTCTTTGTGGTAGTGCAGGCACTTGAGGTTGTGGGGGTTGCATGTTATTACCCCCATCCTTTTTTTCATCATTATCTAGTAAGTGAGCCATGTCGAAGTCTATAGGTATAGGTGCAGTATCAGGAAGACCTCTAGATCTAGTAGCGTAAATAGGTGATGTTGCTCTCAAAAGTCTACCTGAACTGTCCCTCTGCCAAACTGACATGCAATGCAATGCAATGCAATGCACTTGAATGCACCAATCTGCCACAACAGTGAAGTCGAAATAACCAATATTCAATTGAAATTTCTAACCGAACCAACAATCTCCACATAAAATATCCACCGATTTGCAATTAAACCCTAAACCTCCTCTAAACAAATATAAAATTTATCTAAAAGAAACTAGTAAAATAAAGAAAAGAAAATCTAATATGCTCACAGATAGTAGGGATGGAACGAGGTTACTCAATTGAGCGATTGAATTTTCTCGTAGTTATAGTTTGATGGTGAAGCTATTTTTGCAGGAATCAATTCCTCTCAAGTTCATTTGCTTTGTTTTTGTTCTTGTATATTTTTATTTTTTGCCCTGTTTGTTTTTCTTACCTTAGCTTATTTGCTTTGTAATGTTTCCTGGCAACGGCGCCAAAAACTGATCGCTCCTAAATAGTACAATTTATATCCGCCAGTGTGCAGTTGCGATGCAGTAATAATATCTTGGTAAGTCTGAGATTGATCCATAGGAAACACAAAAATAAACTTAGTCTGGTAAGGTCTACAATTAGAACAAAATAATAAGGAGCTCAGAATCAATTGAAATTGCAGGAAAGCTTCCAAAAAGAAAATAAAAATCAATTGTTGGAGATGATTGATCTAAATTATCTGACAATAAAACTAAACTAAGTTTTAGGGATGTATTCAAATAATATAAAAAGGTCTTGGCAGGGTTTGATCTAGTAATAGGCCTATAAGTAGGTTCTCAAGATAGTTTTGATTAAAAAAACTCAAGATTCGATTACCCCCTTTGGAGTTGCTGTTCAGTTATTTACTAGTATTCATACTAGGGTCCCATTCATACCTGTTCCAATTTATAAACCTGTCTACAAGGTATGTCTAAAGCTTAATCAAAGAACAGTAGATTTCTAAAGTACTCTTAATTAGGGCTGGCAAAATAAACCCATAACCATCAACCCGTCCAATGATGCCCATGTTAAATGGATTTGGGTTCAATAACTATTATAAATAGGTTATTATTGGGCTAAGTACAAAATACTTATATATCAATGGGCTTAAATGGATTAACTTGCCAGACCCATTATACACCCACTGAATACAAACCTAAACATACCCATTTGGCAACATGAACCCCCTAACAGGCCCAACCCTATTTGCCTATTTGGTAATCGAATTCTTCGATTTCTTTCTCTATGCTCTTCGAATTTGGCTTCTGCGGCAAACCTAGCTACTCCATCGACAAACCCAGATTTACCCAGTCTCTCTCCTTCTCTGTTACGACCTATTTCGAGAAGTTTCTGTTGATTTCGAAGAACAACCACCTCGTTTAGCACAGCATCAGAGGTAACATTTTCTGGTTTACATCCTCCTTCTATGTCATTTGTTCGATTTGTACCACCACAACACCGGAGGTAACATTCACCCAGTCTCGTGTAAATCCATGGCTGCTTTTGTCTCTTATTGCGCATGTTGGTTTTTCTATGTGAAAACTTTTCTTAGTGAAGCAATATTTTCTTATGTGAAAACTTCTTCTTCTGCTTCTCTAATTCAGAGTTCTAGACTTGTTCTTGGATTTCATGGAGGTGAGATTAACTGGGAAAAGGATTAAACTATACATATACGTGCTTGTGTGTCTATATATATGTGGGAAATGAATGTATGATCGATGATGGTTGAATTTAGAGCGCCTGCAGATAGAACAAACCAAACTTGGAAGAAATGCACGTACGCTAAAATAGTTTATTCTATTGCTTTCTCACATCTATATATATATATACATATATATGTATCTATATATCAAGGTTTTGATTATTTTAATTTGATGGGGGGTTGTTTAGAGTTGAAGTCTTTGTTCTTACATTGTTGTTCTATGGTGAGAAGAACACAGGAGGGGTTAGAACACAGAAACTCACAAATTGTGGGTTGGAAGCTGCAAAAAGAGCCGCCCATGTTGACTGGTTTTTGCTTGCTTGCACACATTGGGCTCTGAGTGAGGATCATAACAGAATATACATGAATTCATTATGACAGAACAAAAATTGAAATAAAATCAACATTAACACCATTTTTGTGAACAATCAATCAGATGGCAAAGAAAATTGAAGAGCAGATGCCTTCAGAACCGTAAATGCTGGAACATAATGTAGGAAAATAAACTCAAAAATGAAAGGCGAATGAAAGAGCTTTAGAAAAAATTTCAGGCATGATGGACTAGAGCTATTTGATCACTAATTTTTTGTGTTTGGTGCCTTTATACTCACGGGTGACCTACAAATTATTCATTCTAAAATTCATGTTCTAGTACTATAGAACTAATATCATGAGAAGCATTCTATGTTAATCAGACACAAGCATTCTATATTTATCTCTTAATTTTCCTTTTAAGGTAATTGTTTACTGAGATCCAAAGTAGTTTTAATATATTTAACTTGTGATAAAGGTGCAGGATGGAGGAAACTAGTGAGGACCATGTGGAGCAAAGCTCATTTACTACTTCAAAACGTGGTAGGAGGTCCACTTCTATAGTATGGGATGAATTTTTAAAATTACCTCTTAGTGTTGATGGGAAACAAAGAGCTAAGTGTAGTAAGTGTGAGCAAATGTACATTGCAGAATTAAAATCAGGCACCTCAAATTTGCTACGTCATATTAGTGTTTGTCCTAAACGGGAATCCCATGATTCCCATTATTCTATTGAATTTGACCAAGACATGTACCGTGAGAAAATAGCCACGGCAATAATTAGGCACAACTACCATTTTATGTTTGTGGAACATGAAGGAATTAGGGAGTTGCATTATTTTTTAAATCCAAATGTAAGATCCATCACACGAAACACTACAAAGTCTGATGTCTTAAAGGTGTATGGAAGAGAGAAGGAGAAATTAAAATATGTGTTGGAATCAATTTCAAGTAAAATATGCTTAACATCAGACTTATGGTCCTCCCTTACAACTGATGGATATTTGGCTCTTACAGCTCATTATGTTGATGACGATTGGGTTTTGCAGAAAAAGATCTTGAATTTTCGTCATGTGCCGCCTCCACATAATGGTTCAATTTTAGCTGAAAAAGTTATTCATTTGTTAAAAGAGTGGGAAATTGATAGAAAGGTTTTTAGCCTCACATTGGACAATGCATCATATAATGACGGGCTAGTAGATGTCTTGAAGCGTCATCTCTCTTTGACTGACACATTGTTGTGTGATGGCGAACTCTTTCATGTATGTTGTGGTGCACATGTCTTGAATTTAATTGTACAAGCAGGATTGAAAGTAATTAATGCTTCTATATTTAATATTCGAGAGAGTGTAAAGTATGTTAGAGGTTCAGAAGGGAGGAAAATCAAGTTTGCAGAATGCATCTCTCAACTATCTTCGAACTGTAGTAAAAAGGTTAGACAAGATGTCCCTACAAGATGGAACTCAACGTATCTCATGCTTGAATCTGCTCTTATGCATCGTCATGCATTTTGTCAGTTGTAGTTGATTGATACAAATTTTAAAACATGCCCATCAGAAGAGGAGTGGTATAGGGTAGAACGAATAACTAGGTTTTTAAAACCTTTTTACGATATTACCACTCTTTTCTCAGGAGCTAAGTACCCTATAGCAAACTTGTACTTTTTTGGGTGTGGGAGATACAATTACTTATTAAGGAAGAGATGCAAAACTCAGATAATGTGATTAGCTCCATGGCGATAAAGATGAAAGGGAAATTTGATAAGTATTCGGAGTGTTACAGTATGGTGTTATCTTTTGCTGTAGTATTAGATCCACGTTATAAGCTACAATTTGTGGAATTTTATTTTAAAAAGCTTAATCATGTGACATACTTGGAAAGGGTGAGAACTATTCGTGAGAGGTTGTATTTGCTTTTTGAAGAGTATGTGTGCGATGCTCCTAATTCTACAGCCAATGTATCATCAACAACATGTAATACAAGTAGAGGCAATGAAGAGGACATACTTGATGAAATGGATGTAAGAGAGTACTTAATTATTTACATTATTATTATTTGTCCTTTTATATTTATTATTTTGATTCACTTGATGCAAAATTCATGTAGGAGTTTGATTTATTTGAGAGTTAGCAATACGGGCGGCATAGAATTAAGTCACAGTTAGATATATACTTGGAAGAACCTAGACTTGACAGGAAACAAAATGTGGATTTGGACATCCTTAGCTATTGGAAGGCAAGTAGTATCCGGTACCCACAACTCTCTTTAATGGCACGCGATGTTTTGAGTATTCTTATCACCACTGTTGCTTCAGAGTCTGCTTTTAGCATTGGAGGTCGAATTATTGATAAATATCGCTCTTCAATCGTGCCAAAGAATGTGGAGGCATTATTATGCACTCGAGACTGGTTATACAATTCAGGAGGTAAGTAAATGGACATAGATTTTATTAGAGATTAGTTAGTTATCAATGTAATTCAAATAAAATTTAAATTATTTTAATCTACTTTCTTTGGTGATTGTTGAATGTAATTTTAGAAGTTTCAGAAGAAGAGGAGGAAGAACTTGTGGAGGATTTTGGTGTTTTTTCCTTACACTGATTAATGCATGATGTTGCACTGCTTGAGGTGGGTGTTTTTTTAATCTCTACTAATAGTTACTTTTTTGGGTTATATTATTTGTTAAGTTGCTAAATATCTATTCAATACGTCATATATAGTTTACCTGCAAGCATATTGTCATTTTACCTCAATGGCGTGTTTAATTAAATGCATATATTATCAGATATGGAGATTATGATATGCAATTGTCACTGCACATGAGGCAAAATCACCCATGGTGGAAATGTTTTTTGATTATTTGAATCAGTTCCTGTATCTAATTCCATTCTGACCAAGAATTGTTTTTTTTTTTTTTACCTTGAAAGGCAAATTATGAAGACCTAAAAGTTAATTTATGGATAATGAGGCAGCCAACTTGAGTTATTTCTCCATTTTTGCAGGCTTGCAGATCTCGCTCTTTAGTTTGGGATATTAAACTTCTAGTGAAGACGCATTCTTTCCATTTCATTATGAGTAGAATTTGTACTTAACAGCTTACAAACTTAGTCTTACCTGCGTTGTGCTTAGATTTTGGTCCATGGATTTGTTTCTAGCTCCCGCGCTATTCCAAGGGTTGATTCTGTGGCTTGTAGTAATCGTGATTGGTCAGTGTTGATTGCTGTAAGTATTTTATCGCTAGTTTGTTTCGTTTGAACATGTTTTACTGCAATGCTATGGTCAGCAGCCCTTACTCTGAGCTTGAAATATGCTCTTGTTCAATACATGTAAGCCCTTAACAGCCATGCTTTAGTTGTCCAGTTTCAGGAATGTAAGGTTGCCTTGTGGTTTTCATGGTTGTCCCTTAACAGCTTTTTAAGACCCTGCCCTTGCATGATGGTCTATAATTCAGTTCTTGTTAGCTACAAAACCATAGATTCATAACAATCGAGTCTACGAAGAAGCCGTGCTGTAAATAGGAGCCTTGTGCCCTATCCAATTTCATGTTAAAAGGTCATTCAAAGGACAATTCTATCCACGGAGAACTACCAATTGGTTTGACTTTTATGTTTATTACTTAGGCAAATTGGTCATTAATGTTTTTGATACATTTTCAAAGATGTATTTCTTTTCTACTAGTGGCTTACAGGTGGATATTTGTTACTCTTTATGATATTAACTTGCTCTATATTTGAATCTTAGATTTTTTTTGTCGAGGGAAAGGGAAATGACATTGATTACATGTTCAATTTTTTGGGTAACCAAACAGAAAAGTGAATTTTTTTTTACCAATTTTATTGTTTTATTTGCAGGGATGGGGAATTTTTAGTTTAAAAAAAAAAAAAAAAAGTTCTTACTTTTGTATTTCTATGTTCTAAAAGAACTATTGTTGATGGGTTTAAATTGGTTAAATTTGAATTTGTGGGTTTAAATTGACCCATTAGTGACCCGTCCATATTTAATCCGTTTGTTAATTGGGCGGTTCTAGATTGAACCTATTTATACTCAAACCCATTTAAGCCCGTCCAAACCCGCCCAAACCCACCCATTTGCCACCCCTGCTCTTAATATGAATATATATGCAATTATAATCAATATGCTTATCAGAAATTCCAGGTATACGTATCCCTGCTTACAAATCAGTGTATACATACATGCTAGATATGATCAAGAAAATTGTTTTCGAAGATATTCATGGACAATAAAATGAGTCTTGATTCAAGATCTTGAAATCTTGTAAAATAAATAACTATCTCGAATCTTTACCTGTAACCTAATTACTTTCTCAACCCATACTAAGAACGGATTTCGGTACTAAAAAATATTATAAAAATTGCAAAAATGAAAATAATAATTAAAGAAAGAAAATGCGCATTAAAGAAATATAATTTGAAATTCACAAGAAGACAAGAAAGAAAACTAAAGACTAAGATACTCCCTTGAGAGATGAAAAGATTCGTAGCCTCCAAAGCTTGGATGATTCCTCCTTCCAAAACACTAAAAAAAACCCTAGAATTCTTCTCCTCCTTCAAAACATAAAACTCCTAAGTCTATTCTACTACCTACTAATATCTCCACAACTAAAAACTGAGTTAATCTACAAATCCCGTCGTCAGACTTACGGACGATTCCAACTGAGTGCTCCGATTGGCTAGGTCACTTCACAAAAGTTGTAGGTCTCAAAAAGTTATATGAAATCGAAATATCATGGGCCCTAATAGCCTTTCTGGTTCGTGAGATATGGGCTTCCAAAGTTTTAACTCTGCGTGCTTCAGCAGCTTGTACCTTGACAGCAATCTCTTGAAACCTATGATTAAATTGCATTCGAAATCACTCTATTTAAACTCAAAACCTACATAAAGCATAACCAAAAAGACATATATACTCATAAACTAATACTAACAAAGTACTAATTAACGCCTTATAATGCACTTTTGAAGCGCAATCAATATTGTATTTATAATATTATAGCTTATGACGCTTTAATTTTTTAGAAATGTTTCAAACCAAATAAGAGGAGAATGCAGAGGAGAGAGAGTAAAGGTAAAGTTATTTGCATTGATTTTTTTTATTCATTTATTGTCTGTGCAACATACATTGCTAATTGAAGAGAGACCAAGGAGACATAGACCAAGTAAGAAAGTGAAAGTGAAAAATTGAAGGGAGAGACAAAGAGAGATATGGTTTTAGGGTTTGCATGTGGGTGAGTTTTGTTTTAGGGAGAAGGGGAGAGACATGGTATTATGGGGTGAGAAAGATAGAGACATGGTTTTAGGGGGTTGCGTGGGGGTGAGTTTAGTTTAGAGAGGAGAGAGCATAGTTGCATGGAAACTTGTTTGGGAGGCGAAAACGCGTTTTCCAAGATGGGTACGAAACTTGTTTAAAAAATTTGGGAAACCGTTTCGGAAACTCCTGGGAAATGTTTCGAAAATTCTTAGAAAACTCTTGGGATACTTAATAGAAACTCTTGGGAAACACTTCGAAAACTTAAAATGTTAATTCTTATACATTTTTTCCCTTAAGTTTTAACTAAGTATCTATAAAATTATTTGCATAGGTTTCCACTAAATTTTCCAAAGGTCTCTACTAAGATTTCCCAAGGTTTCTACTAAGTTTTTTAAAGGTCTCCACTAAGTTTTGAAAAAGTTTTCTATTGAGTTTCCCAATTGTTTTCCACTTCCCTTTCCCCCCTATATGTTTTGGCGGCGCTTCCGTTTCCCATTTTGGCAACTATGGAAGAGAGATATGGTTTTAGGAGGTTAGGTGTGGGAGAGTTTGGCTTTTGAAGATTATATATTTTGTGTGTGTAAAGTGTGAAGAAAGCGGCTAGTCCAAAAAGGAGAGTCTGAACCTGAAGTCTCAAGAGCCCCAACCCAAAATGTCAGGTAAGAAGGAGACTCCTCCCCCAGTAATCACACTTTTTGTTGACTTTTTTATAAAAATAGATCGTTATGTGTTAGTTCATTTATCATATTATATTTATAATATTATAGTCTACAACGCTTTTATTTTTTAGAAAAGTTTTAAACCAAGTAAGAGGAGATATCAGAGTAAAGAGAGTAAAGGTAAAGTAATTTGCATTGACTGCTAGATTCATCTATTGTCTGTGCAACGTACACTACCAATTGAAGGGAGACCAATGAGGCATATACCCAGTAAGAAAGTGAAAGTGAGAAATTGAATGGAGAGAAGGAGAGAGACTTGGTTTTAGGAGGTTGCGTTTGTGTGAGTTTGGTTTTGGGGAGAAAGAGAGATATGGTTTTAGGGGGTTGAGTGTGGGAGAGTTTGGTTTTTGAAGATTATATATTTGATGGGCATGAATGTGAACAAAGTATCGAGTTCGAGAAGGAGAGTCCGAGCCCGAAGTCTCAACCTAAAATGTCAAGTAAGAAGGAGAGCCCTCCACCAGTAAGCTTTGTCTTCAAGTTCTTAAAATGTTTGTTTCTTCAATTTTTTAATGAGTGTATTTTAGTATCAGATGACAATAATGACTTGATTGCATATGCTTCATTAAGAACTCACAAATTTTTTTGTCTGATTATTTATATGTCTTTATCTCACTAGCTTTCTGAGACCTCTTATTGTACAAGAACGGTCTCCAAAAGTACACCCAAAGATCAAACATAGCCCTCCCAATATACGAAACAACTAATGAAGGAGTTCAGCATATGCTGAGTTTTAGGTCTACCATATGCGTGGATGGTATGTCCTACACATCTCCAAAAACATTCTTAAATCGAAAGGCTACAGAGCAAGATGCTGCTATAATGGTATTGGATGGTACAACAAAAAAAAATCAAAGGAGAAAGATGTCCTCTTATTCCCATGGTATGTGGCATGTATGATTCTAATTTTTAGGTTTTACTTTAACACATAGGCAAAGCGACCTGGAGTTTTGTAACATGTAATAATTTACATTTTTGGTCACTAATTTAAGTTTTTTATTTTCTTATTTTAATGGATTAGTTGGCTGTGTAGCCCAATGATTTCATATCCTTTACAAACTATTCTCTTTTTGAGACATAAAAATTATTAATCACACTTTTTTTTATGTTTTATAAAAATAGATCGTCTTGTTTTTTAGGTAATTTATCATATTGTATTTATAAATTATAGCCTACGACGCATTGATTTTTAGAAAAGTTTCAAATCAAGTAAAAGGATATAACAGACGTGAGAGAGAGAAAGAGAGTGAGAGTGAGAGCGAGAGAGAGAGAGTAAGTAAAGGAAAATTAATTTGTATTGACTGCTTGATTCATCAATTTATTGTGCAATGTACACTACTAGTTGAAGGGAGACTAAAGAGAAATAGACTAAGTAAGAAAGTGAAAGTGAGAAATTGAAGGGAGAGAATGAGAGTGACATGGTTTTAGGGGGTTAGGTGTGGATGAGTTTGGTTTTGGGGAGAAGGAGAGACGTGGTTTTAGGTGGTTGCATATGTGTCATGCCCCATAATCGGGCCTATACAGATTTAAGGTACATGACCAACCAATAGTGAGACTACCCAAGGCCACATTACATAAACCGGTTGATCACCTGTGCATAATCATTAAAATGATGCATAATTACAGAACTAGAATTTTTATAACTTGAAAACATAATTTGTGTCATACATGGCAAAGCTGTGTCTAATCCAAAACATAACATACATATGGGCCTAATCAAGGCCTACCAAAGTTATAACATTTATATTGTTACAAAACATTGGAGTCTAGCCCTCAAACATATTACAAAACATAGGCCTGTGGGCCATAGCTCAAAATTCACATATGGCCTCGCTCTAGAGCCTCCCAGATTGTCTACCTGAAAACATTTAAGAAAACATAAACTAACACTTAGTGAATAACAATGATGCATAAGCATGAAATTACCATAGACTAACAGTTATAACTAATGTATAAATTAATGGATAAGTGTTATGCATATAAATCATGAGCATCATATTGAAACATTCCGCTTTTTCAAACCATAATATCATAGAAGAGAGATGGGACATATATAGCTCATCATACGCATTTAAACATATCTTGGTTCTTATTCTAAATCATAAGTGTGCTATAACCCGACATATGAGCTAGTTTCTACAGTAACCTTGTAGGTCACGCTAAGGCTGTTTAGGCCAAGGACATCTCCCAACATAGATAGTTTATTTCACATCCTCTATCGTAGGACTATCGAGCTAGATTAAGGTCTTGCCACGAGAAGATCTAAGTTGGCACCATACATTGGAAACTTAGCATCTCTTTCATTTATACATTGTAGTCCATAGGGTTTAATTCATAATATGAGTATAACATGCATGCGTTTAAAATATGATATTCGTAATTGAACATAATATTAACGCATTGAAATATATGGAAAACATTACATGATGTAGGTTGAACTTAAAACAGGCATATCGTTACTCACCTCTATCCAAAAGAACGGGTGCTAAACAAAGTGTTCCAACACAAGATTCACATAGAAGCATAGAAATATCAACATAAGATTCTAAGGCAAAGTAATAATACATAAATCGAGACTAAGCACATAAGTCCCTCAACCCTGACTCATCAACACCTCACTCTCACAATGGGAGAATGAGGCTAAACTCTAGAACAAAGCCCCAATGTAAAATAAGGACATAAAGGTTGAGGTTCGAACATAAAAGTTGAAACATCGACTCCTTCATCGCGTCCCAATCACCTCTCAAAGATGAGTTCACACTCTAAGCTATTTCCATTTGAAAATAGGCTTAAAGGTCTTTAATTTAATAAGCTATTGGTTAAAAACACATTTCGGATGAAGAAGTTATGTCCCATGAAAAATGGACTAAAATTCTGGAAAACAATGTTGTTGGCAAAAATTTTGGGTCAAATTTAAAATTCCATATCTCCCAATCTATAAAGAATTAGAGTAAAAACTTTATATGAGTACAAAGTTCTATGAGTCTACTTTCTAATGCTTTAAACAGTGTATCAATCCAAGTTTTCTAGAGAAAGTGATGCCCATTTAACTAAACAGTGTCAGAGTTGAAAAGCGAATTCGGGATGTGTCGACACATGAAGCAAGGTGTCGATACATGAGCTGAAGAAATCAATTTAGGAGTCCTCTGGACGAATGTGTCGAGACATGAGGCAAATGTGTCGACACATTACCTAGTAAAAATGAAATCCACCCGAAAAATTCCCAAATCTCACCCAAACTCCATCAAAACTCCCACAAAATCTTTCAATGCTTCTAGGATCCAATGATTTATCCAAGAAAACCACAATAACTCAAAATAAAACACTTTAAATAAGTAAATCGAAGGGATCTAGGGTTTTAGAAACCCAAGCCCTAACTTGCATAAATTGGGAATTTCAATCCCAAACTCTCAAATCTTTTAATGGGGCTTACAATACTCTAGATTTAGTCAATTTGGGACTCAAAGGAGTCACCTATAACAGCCCAACAACACAACCCACCAAGATAGATACATACACATATACAATTGTAGAAGAAAATGGACCCTTACCTTTCTTCAAGCTTGCCCAAGTCCTTTAATGGCTTCTCTTGGCTTGGATGGAAACTCTCTAAGCTTCCTCTTCCTTCAATCTTCCCTTTTCTCTTTCTCTTCTCCTCTTCTCCCTCTCTTCTCTCTCTCAACCAGTGGTGAGTGTGTGTTTTTTGTGTATGGGTGTGTGTATAGATAGGTGTATAAGGAGCATACACATGGGAATACTCTCATGTATCTCACCCTATAGGTTTAAGTTACAACATAAGCTCTTGTTGTAATTTTTGACCCAAAATATGTAATAACTAACATTAAACAATGCAAACACTAGAAATTCACATTAATATAAATAAATAGAGGCTCCAGATATTACATCATTCCCTCCTTAAATAAGTTTGGTCCCCAAACTTGATACAAGCTATCATTCAAATAAAAAGGGATAACGCTCCCAGATCTTGTCCTCACGTTCCCAAGTAGATTCCTCCCAAGTGTAGTTCTGCTATAAAACTCATACCAATGGAATGACCTTGTTCCTGAGAACTTGGTCATGACAATCAAGAATCTTAATTGGTCTCTCAATGTAGCTTAAATCTTCATTCACGGCCAAAGGATAATGATCAATCATATGTGTTAGGCCATAAACATACCTCTATAGCATTGAAACATGAAAGACATTATGAACTTGCGAAAGTTTCGGAGGAAGAGCAATACAATAAGCAACGGGTCCAACCCATTCAAGAATTTCAAATGGTCCGATGTACCTTGAACTAATTTTCCCTTTTTGCCAAAACGATTTATCCCCTTAGAAGGAGATACCTTCAAGAACACGTGGCTCCCTTCATCAAACTCTAAGTCACGCATCCGCACGTCCACATAATTCTTTTGGCGACTTTGAATAGTTTGCAGCCGTTGTTGAATTAACTTAATCTTGTCGATGGTCAATTACACAATCTCTGGCCCAAAAATCTTTCTCTCTCTGACTTCGACCGAACAAACTGGAGCTCTACACTTCCTCCCGTATAGCACTTCATAAGGTGTCATTTCGATGCTTGCATAAAAATTGTTGTTGTAGGTGAATTCCACTAATGGTAGATGATTCTCTCAGCTTCCTTGAAAGTCGAGGACACATAACCTTAACATGTTTTCTAGGGTCTGAATGGTCCTTTCTAATTATCCATCGGTTTGTGGATGACAAGTTGTGCTGAACTTCAATTCGGTGCTTAAAGCCCTTTGCAAACTCTTCCAAAATTTTGACACAAATCTCGGGTCTTGATCAGACACTATCGAAACTGGCATACAGTGTAATCAAACAATCTTTGCAATGTAAAGGGTCTCATGCTTTGATAAGGAGTACGTAGTCTTCATTAGTAAGAAACATGCAGACTTGGTGAGGCAATCAACAATAACCCATATAGCATCACAACTCCGTGGTGATCTCGGTAATCCTATGACGAAATCCATAGTGATATGCTCCCACTTCCATTCTGGTGTCGGTAAAGTTGAAGTAGTCCCGCCGGCCTTTGATATTCTGCTTTGATCTGTTGGCATTGTAAGCATCCTGATATGAACTCGGCTACTTCCTTCTTCATTCTCGGCCACCAAAATGTCTTATTTAAATCCCAATACATCTTTGTGCCCCCTGGATGCATAGTGAACTTCGTGTTGTGGACTTTTTCCAAAACTTGTCTCCTGATCTCGGGCATATTTGGAACACACAATCGACTTCTGAACTTTAAAGCTCTATTCTGCAAAGTGAAGTTAGGCTTTGGATTCTTTTCCATCTCTTCATAGATCTTCCACAAGTAAGGATCTTTAGGTTGTCATTGCTTTACAACTTCTATCAACGCTAGTTAGGCGATCATGATGGTAAGCATCATATTGATACACGGTGCAACAATCTCAATCTCCGATCTCTCCAAGTTAAGGAGCAAGGGCCGCTATAACGTAACAAGGCATGCTAGGTTGGCGGCGGACTTCCGGCTCAATAAGTCGGCCACCACATTGGCCTTGCCCAGATGGTACTGAATGAGAACGTCGTAGTCCTTGATCAACTCGAGCCATCTTCTTTGTCTCATGTTCAGCTTCTTCTGTGTGAAAAAGTATTTCAAACTCTTATGGTCGGTGAAGATCTCACATGTGACACTGTACAAATAGTGACGCCAAATTTTCAAAGCGAACACCACCGCTGCTAATTCAAGATCATGGGTTGGGTAGTTCTTCTCATGTGGTCTCAATTGTCCCGAGGCATATGCAATCACCTTATTGTGTTGCATCAATACACATCCCAATCCTTTATGCGAAGCGTCACTGTAAATGGAGAACCCGTCAATCACGATAGGCAAGGCTAGAATTGGTGCAGACACCAATCAGTTCTTCAATTCTTGGAAGCTTCGTTCCCTCTAATCATTCCATTCAAATGGTGTGTTCTTCAGGGTGAGCTGTGTTAGAGGAGTTGCAATCTTGGTGAAATCCTTCACAAATCTTTGGTAATACCCAACTAAGCCCATAAATCTTTTAACTTTGAATACATTCGTATGTCTCGGATAATTCACAATGGCTTTAACCTTATGAGGATCAGCAGACACTCTATCCACACTGATGATGTGTCCCAGAAATGTTATACTGTGCAGCCAAAATTCACACTTTCTCAGCTTGGCATACAATCTCCTGTTTCGTAGTGTCTAAAGGACCACTCTCAAGTGGTGCTCCTGTTTTGCAATACTTTTAGAATACACTAAGATGTCATCAATAAACACAATTACAAAATCATCAAGGAAGGTTTAAAAACCCAATTCATCAAATCCATAAATGCAGCATGTGCATTTATGACTCCACACGGCATAACCAAAAACTCATAATGACCATATCTAGTTCGGAAGGTCGTCTTCTCCACATCACTTGCCCTCGCCTTCAGTTGGTGATAACCTGACCTTAGGTCAATCTTCGAAAATACTTGCGCGCCTTGTAGTTGATCAAACAAATCATCCACCCTCGACAATGGATACTTATTCTTAATGGTGACCTTGGTCAATTTCCGGTAGTTAATGCATAATCTCATGGTTCCATCCTTCTTTTTCACAAATAATATCGGAGCAACCCAAAGTGAGACACTAGGACGGATGAATCCCTTTTCTAACAAGTCTTGGAGTAAGACCTTCAACTCCTTCAACTCTAAAAGGGACATACGGTAAGGAGCTTTGGAAATGGGTCTAGTACCCAGATTAAGGTTAATGTGGAACTTAATCTCCCAGTCCACCACAGAACCAAGTAGCTCATCGGGAAAGACATCAGAAAATTTTTGAACAACATGGATGTCTTCTAAAGGCAGTGGGAAATTGTGTGTGTCAAAAATGCTACACAAGAATGCACGATTCCCTTTTTTAATAAAACGATGTGCTTGCATAGATGAAATGAGATAGGGTGGAGGCATTACACCAACTCCCTCAAATACAAGTCTTGAATGGGTAGAAGAATGAAACACGACTTGTTTAAGCTCAGAATCAATGATAGCACGGTGAGAGGACAACCAATTCATTCCTAAGATGACATCAAAGCCCTGTATTTCCAAGGGAATGAGGTTTACAAACATGGGCACATCATTAACAAGAATTTTATAAGAATCATAAATCCTATCACATAACTTGGAATCCCCGGATGGCAACGATACTGCCAAAGCATAATCAAGAGGTACCGGAGATGTATAAAAGTATTAAGCAAAAAGATATGAGACAAATGAATGCGTGGAACCGGAATCAATAAGAATGTGTGCAAGTCAACCAAAAATAGGAAATATACCTGACACTACAGAGTCAGTAGCTGGGGTGTTTCCCGGAGTAAATGTGAAAGCTCAGCCCCGCCGTGTTTTATTTTCCCTTCTATTAGTCATAGATTGTTGAATTGAGGCTGATGTTGATGCCCCGGATCCCTATGCTCTATTCTTTTTCAGACAGTCCTTCACTTGGTGACCTTCCTAGCCACACCTGTATCAAGCCCTGCATCCTAAACGACATGTGCCCTAATGCTTCTTCTGACAATTTAGGCACGTCAGTATCCCACTGGCCGTGTTGCCTCCTTGGTTAGAGGTATTCCCCTATAGGGTAGAAGAATTCCCACTAAAAGATCCAGAACTTTGCCGCTTTGAACTTTGTCCCTTGCCTTGGTCACTTCTCAATCTCTTCTTGTTGTTCTCTCGGTATTGGGACATTTCATCATTTGCCCTTTCGGCAATCATTGCTCGTTGCACAACTTCTTGATGGGTCTCTAGTCGTAGTATGCCCAACTTCTTGTGGATGTTCCATCACAATCCCATCTCAAACTTCCTCGCCTTGCGAGTCTCTGATGACCCAATGTATGGGGCATATCGTGATAGTTCCATGAATTTGGCGTTGTACTCCGCCATGGTCATATTCCCTTGCGTCAAACCAAGGAACTCTGTAGTCTTCTGATCCCTGATAGTCTCAGGAAAGTATTCCTCATTGAACACCTCCAGAAACCTAGGCCACAACCATAGTGGCTCCGTCACTTTCTTCAATTTTCACCAAACAAGTGCAGCTCCTTCAAAGGTAAAGGTGGCAAAGGTCACTTTCTGTTCATCTGTGCAAGTCAGCACCTCGAACACCCTTTCAATTCCCAAAAGCCAAGACTCCGCAGCCATTAGGTTGGGAGTTTCCTAAAACGTTGGGGGCTTTAACTGTTGAAACTACTTAATGGTAGTACATGCCACTACTTCTCCTCTTAGCACCTGCACTGCCGGCTGTTCTGCCGCATTGGCGGTGTTGCTATGAGTATCTTGAACCACTTGGACAAGTCCAACTAAGATCATTTCTATGTGATCAATTCAGTTTTCAGGCTCTCTGGTCCCCTTACGACCACCTCTTCTCGGCGACATGGTTAACTATACGCGCATAACAAAACGTTGAGCATTTAACATAGCACTATATGTATTACACATTAGCATGTCATTATACACATAGCTTACATATATACACGCATAGCACATACTCAAGTCAAACCTAGAATTCTATCTAAACAAGACTCAATCTTACGGTGTCAACCTATAGCTCTGATACCATGTAGTCACGCCCCATAACCCGGCCTACACGGATTTAGGGTACATGACAAGCCAATAGTAAGGCTACCCAATGCCACATTACATAAACCGGTTGATCACCTGTGTATAATCATTAAAATGACACATAATTGAGAAAATAGAAGTTTTATAACTTGAAAACATTACTTGTGTCATATATGGCATAGCTATGCCTAATCCAAAACATAACATACATATGGGCCTAATCAAGGCCCACCAAAGTTATAACATTTATACCATTACAAAATATTGAGGTCAGCCCTCAAACATACTACAAAACATAGGCCCGTGAGACCTAACTCAAAATTCATATATGGCCTAGCTCTAGGGCCTCTCGGATTGACTACCTAAAAACATTTAAAAAAACGTAAACTAATGCTTAGTAAATAACAATGATGCATAAGCATGAAATTACCATGAACTAATAGTTATAACTAATGTATAAATCAATGGATAAATGTTATGCATATAAAGTGTGAGCATCATATTAAAACATTCCGCTTTTTCTAACCATAATATCATAGAAGAGAGATGCGACATATATAATTCATCATAAGCATTTAAACATACCTTGGTTCTTATTCTAAATCATAAGTGTGCTATAACTTGACATATAAGCTAGGCTCCATAGTAACCTTGTAAGTCACGCTAAGGCTCTTTAGGCAGGGACGTCTCCCAACATAGATAGTTTATTTCACGTCCCCTATCGTAGGACTATCGGGCTAGATTAAGTTCTTGCCACGAGAAGACTTGAGTTGGCACCATACATTGGAAACTTAGCATCTCTTTCATTTAAACATTGTAATCCATGGGGTTTAATTCATAACATGAGTATAACATGCATGCGTTTAAAATATGACATTCGTAATTGATCATAACATTAATGCATTGAAATATATGAAAAATATTGCATGATGTAAGGTTGAACTTAAAACATTTGAAAAGTAATAGAGTTTTACTCATGGTATATCATTGCTCACCTCTATCCAAAAAAACGAGTGCTAAACAAGGTGTTCCTACACAAGATTCACATAGAAGCATAGAAACATCAACATAAGATTCTAAGGCAAAACGATAACACATAAACCGAGACTAAGCACATAAGTCCCTCAACCCCGACTCATCAACACCTCACTCTCACAACAGGAGAACGAGACTAAAGTCTAGAACAAAGCCCCAATGTAAAACAAGGACATAAAGGTTGAGGTTCAAACATGAAAGCCAGAACATCGACTCTTTCATCGCGTCCCAACCACCTCTCAAAGATGAGTTCACACTGTAGGCTAATTCCATTTGAAAATAGGCTTAAAGATCTTTAATTTGATAGGTTATGGGTAAAAAACACATTTTGGATGAAAAAGTTATATCCCATGAAAAATAGACTAAAATTCTAAAAAATTATTTTGTTGGCAGAAATTTTAAGTCAATTTTAAAATTTCATATATCCCAATCTATAAGGAATTAGTGTACAAGGTTTATATGCGTAAAAGGTCTATGAGTCTACTTTTCAATGCTTTAAACGGTTCATTAATCTGAGTTTTCTAGAGAAAGTTATGGCCATTTTACTAAATAGTGTCAGAGCTGAAAAAGCAAATCCGGGATGTGTCGACACATGAAGCAATGTGTCGGCACATGAGCTGAAGAAGTGAATCTGGGAGTCCTCTGGAAGGACATGTCGACACATGAGACAAAGATGTCGACACATTACTTGAAAAAATGAAAATCTACCTGAAAAATCTCCAAATGTCACCCAAACTCCATCAAAACTGTTACAAACTCTTTCATTGCTTCTAGGATCCAAAGATTTATCTAAGAAGACCACAATAACTCAATATAAAACAATTTAAGCAAGTAAATCGAAGGGATCTAGGGATTTAAAAACCAAAGCCCTTACTTGCATAAATTGAGGATTTCAATCACAAACTCTCAAATCTTTCAATGGAGCTTACAATACTCTAGATTTAGTCAATTTGAGACTTAAAGGAGTCACCTATAACAACCCAACAACACAACCCACCAAGATAAATACATACACATATACAATTGTAGAAGAAAATGAAACCTTACCTTTCTTCAAGCTTGCCCAAGTCCTTCAATGGCTTCTCTTGGCTTGGGTGGAGACTCTCTAAGCTTCCTCTTCACTCAATCTTCCCTTTTCTCTTTCTCTTCTCCTCTTCTCCCTCTCTTCTCTCTCTCAACCGGTGGTGAGTGTGTGTTTTTTGTGTGTGGGTGTGTGTATACATGGGTGTATGAGGAAGATATACATGAGAATATTCCCATGTGTCTCACATTATAGGTTTAAATTACAATATAAACTCTTATTGGTCATTTTTTTACCCAAAAGATGTAATAACTAACATTAAACAATGCAAACACTAGAAATTCATATTAATATAAATAAATAGAGGTTCGGGATATTACAGTATGGATGAATGTTATTTTGGAGAGAAGGAGAGACGTGGTTTTAGGGGGTTGGGTGTGGGACAATTTGGTTTTTAAAGATTATCTATTTGATGTGTGTGAAGTGTGAACAAAGTAGCTAGTCTAAGAAGGAGAGCCCCAATCCGAAGTCTCAAAAGCCCCAACCCAAAATGTCAGGTAAGAAGGAGCACCAACACTGGAAATCCTAATCCCCTCCAAGCGCTGCACAGGGTGTTGGTTCAAATGAAGGTGTGGGGTTTGCAGGTGCTGGCCTTGGGCCATCTATATTTCCTAGGCTTGGGTTCAATGCTCTAGGAGGTTTTAGAGCATCTAGCTTATTTGGAGCTAGGCTTCCAGAGTTTGAACAAATGCAGCAACGGGTGACGCAGAATCCAACATGATGAGAGGAATAATGAACATACCAACCATTCAGAGCCTAATGAATAACCATGACCTGATATGCAACTTGATCATGAGTTAACCATTTTACCACTGGGTCTGAAACAACTACAGGGTCTACTGTTCCGAATACCAATTCAATTCCTAACCCTTGGAGTGGTACTACTTGTGGTAAGCTCCTCTAGTTTTGTATTTTTCGATGCGTTCTTATTCTAACAGCATTATGTTTTTGTTTTTTGTCTGGTTTTTCTTTCATTTATTCTCTCTCTCTCTCTCTTTTTTTTTTTTTTTTTTGTCTCTTAGGTATTTGTTATATAAAACTTCCACGTTGGTTAAAAAAGTAAAACCATAAAAGTAGAGGCTACATGCTTTTTCTTCTTGAAAGGGAAGACATTCCAACTATACGAATTCCCATACATTAGCAGTTTTTGACCATGCAAACCCTGAAAAAATGGATCCCAAAAAAGGTCCAATCAATAAGGTATAAAACTCTTCAGCGAAAACATACAGACATGTATGTTGTGACTTATTATGACCACCCCACCCCTTGCACACCATCACAGGCAAACAAGTAGAATGGAGAAGAATAAAATAAAATAACCAAGTATTTTATTGTTGTATTTGTCTTTCATGCCCTCGTCTAAAATATTTTACGTGCTTTGAGACTCTCCCTTAATAATGGGTTACATAACAACACTCCACAAAGGATACGTAATTAAGCAAATAAATCTCTGAAGTGCAGTTCAGCATAGCAATTTGTGAAATTAGATTGCATTTCAACTTTCTTCTCTGAGTCCTCTTGATTACTTTTCTCAACAGAAGTAAAAAATTTTAATATACCCTTTACTGGCAGTTCTAATTGAATGTTACTTCTAACTTTTCTCGAATATTTTTCTTTTGTAATTGTGAATTCTAAAGGGCCTGTTTGTTACTTTGTTTAAACTTTTTTTTTATTTTATTCTTTCGATTTATAAGTAAAAAAAAAAAAAACTAGAATGTTTCTATTTTTTTGCTTTTATAAGTTAAAGATAAGTAAAAAAGATAAAAAAACAAAAGCAAAAAAGTTTAAAAAAATTAACTTTTTTATTTACTTATAAGTTAAAAAAAATTAGGCCCACAAGCGAGGTCTAAGGTGGTTCCCAAGCAATGTCAAATCCTAGATTAGGAGTGCTTGGTCTTCCAGAGTTGGAGCGCACCTTTGGCATGCCCAACCCCAGGAATCAGCTCTTGCAAAACTCTGTTGTGTCCCAAATAATGCAAATCAACGGATATATGTATAGGAACTGTACTTGTTTTAGTACAGCCTGCTATCCATGCCCGACCCCTCCACAATTTGTTATAGTTGTATTTTCAAAAATTACTTTTCGTTCTAGAAAATAGAAAATTTTATTTAGCAAATTGTTTTTGAATGTTTTTTTAAATCACTCCATTTTAAGAAACCATTTTTTATTATTTTTAATTTTACAAAAACCGATTTAATTGAAGATAAAAACCAATATGAAAATAATAATGTTTTTAAAATTTTCATTGTTTTTGTTTGTGAAGTCATTAAAAAAAAAAAACTAAAAGTAGAAACAAAATGTTTTAGCATGATACCAAACAAACCAGTAATGAATCGTTTGGATTAACTTTTTTATGAGGATCTTTCTATAAATTTTTTATTTTTTACTAGCTTTTAACTTTTGGATTTCGGTAAAAAGTCAAAAGTCTAAATAAAAAGGTTATGGAAGTGAAAAAAATATTTACCAAAACTAAAAGGCCTAATATTTCCTTATAAATTTTGATTTTTTAGGAAATTTTTAATTGACTAATCCCCTCAAAGTTTTTTTTCTATTATTATCTAGTTATATCCCGTTTATTTACAGGATAAGAAAATGAGATAAGTAATACTATGAGATTAAGAAGGTGATAATGGATTATAAGTAATACTTGATGTGACGATAGATTACTTATACTACGTTTGGTTAGGATGAGATTATGATGAGATAAGTAATATTATTTTGTTAAAATATCACATTAAAAATAAAAAAGATTAATTTTAAATTATAATATAGTTATTTAATATTATATTAACCTATTATAATAATAAAAAAAAGGTAAAAATGTTATTTTTGAGCGTATTCCAATAGAGGGGATAAGTAATACTCTTTTCTTATGATATTATTTATTCCCTATTTTGAAGGATTAATAGTTCAAAGAGATTACATCTCCTCCATCTCTTTTTGTTTTTAAACATGGAATTAGATGCGGTCCACGAATAACAAATCAAATCCCTTACTCTAATCCCCCAAACAAACATACCCTTAGAGTGCTCGGATAAGATTACGCTACAGATGAACATTAGACAAGCTGGGTTGGGTCAAGCTTGGGTGAGTTAAATGGGTTATCCGGCTCAACTAATTTATTTTTTATTTTTGATTTTTTTGATTATACAATCAAAGGTGTCTAGGTAACTCATGCGTAACTTGACTTATTACTTTTCTAATCTAGATAAAAATAGATCATTAGCATTAGGATTAGGGAATTTACAAGCTTATCGCACCTAAATTAATTTTTTTTTGGTCTAGCTAAACATGCCATTAACACTAAGATTAAAAAATTTATTAGAGATAAATCTCCTACAACTTATATTCCAACGGTTACCAAGTTTTGAAGGTCTTTATATATTTTTTGTATCCAATTTTTTTTCATATCCATTATTTTTTTATATTATATAAGGTTTTTGAATTTTGTGTAGGGTTGAAACTTTTTCAAATGTGGTGCACAAAAAGAAAAGAAAACTGAGTAAAAAAAAAAATCAAGTGTGGTCGGCACCAATTCAGCCTTATTATATTACTATGTTATCCTTTATTTAACAGCACGTGGTTCTAGCAGCGCCTCGGCCTGAACTTTTTGGAAGAGAAAGGCGGTAGCTGCGGCAACCGTTTCTGGCGGCGAAGAACGAGTTCTTGTCCATGTAAAACCCTAACCCTCCTCCCATTTTCATGTGCGATCTATATATACATATATATGTACATGCACACGGCGCACATATGTATTTTATTGAAACAACAGTCGTTCTTTTGTATTGACTTTCTTGGTACATGTATTCATTTTTATTTCTGTGTTTCGGATTAATTCTCTCTTAAAAATCTTGTATATTGTGCTTGTGTATTTACATATATTTCTGTCCCATCTTTTGCTTGAGCTCTGGGTTTAGAATTCCAATGCCAGTGAAGTTTCATTTATTTTTCTTGGAAAATTTGGACTGCGGAAATATTTTTTCTTCTGAACACGATCCTTTGACAGGACTTTTAACTTTGTTCAAAGAGACTGATGAATTAGATGACTCAGTTATGGATTTATTACAGAGGAACCACTGTGTTTTGGAACCCGTATGGTGTTTAATAACTTGCTTAAATTACTCGATAGTAGAAAGTTACTGCAGAACATTTGCTTGAGCTGAGGCTCGAATTAAATTTTTAGGACAGGGTCAACATATCAGTGGGAATGCTGTCATGGTAATGTAGGGTTTATTGAATTAAAAGTTCCTTGATTTCTGTTTTCTTTCTGTAATGAGTTTTTATGGGTTTTCAATAATGCAGCTAAAACCTCCAAGTGAAGTTGTTTATTCATTAATCTTTTTATTGATAATATTTGAAACCATTGTGTGTTTTCCAATGTGATTGCACTGTACCACCATGCCTAGACAACTGTGGTTCTCCTAGTAAATTAAAATTGATATGGATTTATGTGACCAAAAAAATTCAGTCGAAATTTTGTGAAATATGAAGTTAGGTTGCCAGTACAGTACAGTATAGTGCAGAGAGGTTTCATGCTTAAGTTTTGGCTTAGATTTTAGCTACTTCAGAACTGGACATCTGAGTGACTGGTTGGTCATATATTTTATCCATTAAGAATAGCAGTCCGTGAGATCTCTGTGGGGTCAGTCAATTTGAGAGCTTGGTGCTTTCTATTTGCCAATTTCTACTCTGGTTTGCTTGACAAATGGATGACAGGAAAATGTTGTGATTATATTGACAGAGGGGCTGCTAATCATTGAGATTGTTAGATAACTTAGCAATGTTGAAAATTGACCTCAACAGAGTTGAATGAAATTTGTGAGTCCAGCCTAATTCTTAGAAAACGCTCTCCCTGAAGTAAAAAGAGGGAAGTGATCTGTGTGTGGTGCTGTGAAAACACCAGTTATTGGGGTTTTGTTTTAATGGTTTACTGCATGAACTTCTCCCAGCTGCACTAATGTAGTACTTTCCCAAATGCCAATGAGGCACTTTGGTGCATTTTGTAATTTGAAAAATAGATGAGATTCTAGTTTTATGAAGTGTTTTCTGAAAGCAGCAAGAGATAGGTTATTTAGGGTTGATGTTATTCTAATTTTCCCTTCATGTGGAGTTTACCAGAAACTACATAAAGTGGTAGCTGCATTCCAAAAATTGAAGTTATGGACAGCTGGCTACTAAGTTCTGTTTAAGTTCACAAGAGCCAAACATTTTTATATACTGAAGAGAAGCTCCAGAGAGGGCTTGGCATCCTCTTGATGCTCTTGTCTAAGTAAGGGTCAACCATGCGTCACTTGATATTTTCCGTAGTTTGTAGACATCAAGCTGATCAACCATGCTTGTGATATGTTTTATCTTTGTCATGGTCACAAGTCTTTCTCATTTGTGACGTAGTTTCATTTAATGAATAGGTACATAAAAGAGCAGGCTACCATCTAGTTAGGGGGATGATGAAGTCTACTGGACATACTTTGTTTGCTTCTTTTACTCCTAGTCATTTTGTTACCCTAAAAAATCGTCGCAGTGTATCATCAAATATATTTTATGGAAGTTCCACTAAAGCAAGAAAATTATTTGCTTACAATCAGAAGCATCAACTGGATATAAAACCTGTGATGGTTTCTGCACGGTATCCTCCTCCTTGGTTCAGGTGAGTAACTTTTGGATTTTAGTTCAGCTTTTTTTTTAGTAAGGTTTTATTTAATCTTTGGACATGAATTTATTTTGTTCACCTGATCTTCAGTGTTGCTCCAATGATGGAATGGACGGATAATTATTATAGGACTTTTGCCCGGCTCATTTCCAAACATGCGTGGCTCTATACAGAAATGCTTGCTGCGGAAACAATTGTTCATCAAAAAGGAAATTTGGTAACTTTTTCCAAAAGTTAAATTTTTTATGGTTATGTGAAGTGGAAGTGGAAATATTGTTGGCAACTCATTGTGGCATGGAAAGCAAGGGACTTTGTAATAAAGAGCTAAAATGAAAAAAATTGAGTACGAAGTTTTAAATTTTAAAGGCTGTTCCCATGTTTTTGATTGCATTGCTTGTCTTACTTTTATTTCCCTAAAATCCTATAAATATTGAATATGAAGGGACTGCCAGAGTATTGATGGAGTATATTAAAGACAGAAACATATCTTCAATTGGTTCTCAGTGATTTGAAGAATGCACGTATAGAGATCTTAGTTGACTTGGTTGTGGGGAAAAAATTTATGCTGACATCATATTTGTTGAGGTGGCAACTAGAACGAGATTAATTAGAAAAAAGCAAACAATAGCTCTGAAGTAGTAGGAAGCAACATGAAGGGGTTGTGATCAAAATAGGCTTACACTATGTCTTGGCTTCGAGCAGGCCATGGTTATCTATTTTGATGCTCCATACCAATATGAGGTTCTTTGGTGTTTATTTGCAAATGAAATGGTTAATTGTGGTTCAGATTCAAGTGGGTTCATTGAGGGCAATCACTAGGGAAGTGCCCTGCCCGGAAATAGAAGGGGTGTAAGCTTTCTTCCTCAAATGGCCTTCTGATTCTCTCCAGTTCATTTAATGAAAAATATAAGGTGCATTTTTTGCCAATCGTTATTAGTGTCACGTTTGTTGATTAAAATTAAGCATTGGTGGAGAATGTGACATGATGTTAGGTGGTTGCTGCACAAGTTTTGATAGATTTTGCCCACTGTGATTGGTGGCAAATTTTTTGTTTTAAATCCATCTTTTTCTATGGAAGAGCACACAAGCTCAAGTGAATGCAAATCCTATCTCTTCTTTTGGTTGTTGTCTGCTAAAAAGCTTCTCTGGGTGATTTAAGCTCTATGAATAGCTTAGTACTGCAATCTTAAAAAATTTCTAGCTGTTAACATAGCTCTTCTATTTGCATTTGGAGATTACAATAGGTGGTAGGCATGCTGCAACTGTCGTACAAAAATGTTTTATATATTTATTCATGTGAACGTGATTACTGATTTCTTGGTTTGGAAGATTGTAATTTTTGACAACTTTATGCTTGGTCCTCTGATAATCATAAATGGCCCCGAAGTAGGTGAATGAATTAGTTTGGTGGAATGTTTGTTCGACACATTTAACTACTGACTATATATGTGATTGTTTTTATCTTCCTCGACAATCATTTCTGGCGTTAATATTTCGTTCTTGGCCTTCTATTTGCAATGGTTTTACTTCATTGGATTAGATTTCAGAGCAAGATATGTCAGTTCCCAAAGACCCCTGATTCTGTATATATTGATTGGGATTGCTCAGGACAGATTCTTGGCGTATTCTCCAGAACAACATCCTATTGTGCTTCAAATTGGGGGAAACAATTTGGAAAACCTGGCAAAAGCAGTCGAACTAGCAAATCCTTATGGTTACGATGAGATTAATTTTAAGTTCGTCCTGTTGCTTTTGCCAATCTCTTAAATTTTCTTTTTCTTTTTCATCGGTGAACTGAGATCTTATTCATCTTCCAGCTGTGGATGTCCTAGCCCAAAGGTAGCTGGACATGGGTGTTTTGGTGTACGTCTTATGCTTGATCCAAAGGTTTGAATTGTTGTGCTGAATACATCCTTTTATGCAACCATTCTAGGAAGTGGCTGTATATGTCAATTTGCTCTGATATAAACATCTGCTTTTTACAAGGAAAGTTTGTTGCTGAGGCGATGTCAGTGATTGCTGCCAACTCAGATGCTCCGGTCAGTGTTAAGTGCCGCATTGGTGTTGACGATCATGATTCATACAATGAGCTCTGTAAGTTTCTTTTTCTATTTCAGAATATGTTCAAGTTGTGGCAATAAATTTGAATTACTATTTTACTGGAGAATTACATTTACACCCTCAGAAAACCCACATGGGGCAGATTTTCTGTTTAGAAAGATACTTACTATCTGCTTCCTGCTATATCTCAGCAGACTCGAACATTCATTTCTTGCTCTCAGAGTGCATTTGAACATCCTAGGGACCTGAAGCCTTTCTTTTTTATATTTCAAAGTCTGTGGAAGATGGAGCATATCTGTCTTATGCAATGCTGTCCCTATAAATAATTTTGGAATAACACAGCAATACAGCATATGATGGTAGAAAGAAACAAAAAATGAAATTATATCTTATGACATTATTCAATGACATGCAATGACACTTCAATCATTACATGTGCTGTGGAAAAGTAAAATAGAAACCATTTGAAATGCCAAGGGGATCAATGGAATAATTTTATTTCAAATAAAAGTTTTCAAGGAGGCCATAGAGTAGAGGAACTACCACAAAATGCAAAAACACCAAAATCCTGATTGTGAAAACAGCAGAAAAACTAAGTTCACATGAATCTGCTGATATTTTATTGATATGAAACCATTCCTGCTTGGGCACATTACTGCTTCAAATTGGTCAACTGGGATTAATTGATTGGGTTTACTAAAATCTTTGAAAGTTCACCTTCTTCTTTTGACAAGTTGGAGGGGCTCCATGGACCCCCTTCATTTAAGGCCAGACAATGGATAGTACTTAGTCTCCTCTTTCAACTTCTTCTTAAGAGGGAAGAGAAACAGATCTTAGCAGAAAAGGTTTGGCTTATTTTGCGAAATGTATTCAACCAACTCCAATTTTTTTACCCATTAACATCTTAGAAGATTTCACAAAACCTTTATCACTTAGTTTTCGACTTTGAGGGAATATATTAGTCGATGAATTAGTAGTTGTTATTGTTTCTTAATTACCTTTAGTGGTTCTTACACCTATCATGTTCCGTGGATTATTTACAAGTGGTATTCAAGCTCTTATTTTTGCTACTTTAGCCGAGAAGTTGAAGTCTCGGTAGTTGACGCAGATCTTTCTCTTGCCATTTTTCTTTTGACTGGAACGAGATTGGCCAGCCGATTATGACAGTAAAACGATCAAAAGATGCCGATTAGAAATGTAAGGCCGAAGCTTTACTAAGATAAGGGCTAATCTTGCTTCTCCAGCTCCACCAGAGTATTTAAAAAGAGTGCTCGGGAATAAAGTCTGATCAAAGCGGGCAAACCGCTTCTATAGGTGAATTTATGGAGGGCCATCATTAACTAGTATTCGAAATAGTCTCTTTTTTTTAGCCTAAGGCAATGTATGCGTAGCTCAAGATATAACTCATTTAATCATCTTATAATTCTTGCTATTTATTAAAGTATTAAAGTAATTCTGGTTCATATGTTCATTTACTAGATGAGAAGGGTCCTAGTTTTATCGTACAAACTGTTAACTATATCAATTTTGGAAAGTAGCAGTCGCTGTGATCTGTCAAGATATCTTTCTAGCGAGATTTTAGAGGGAGTGCCCATAAAAGTCTGTGATCCAAAATGCAAACGGAGCACATATCAAAATTGGAGCTTGACCATACTCTCTTAAGGATGACTTCCAGATGGAATGTGTATGGCTTAAGGAAGAGGAAACTCTAACTCAACCCTGGATAACAATGCTATCAGAAACTTTTAAAGCTGTTATTCGGAATAGAAAAGTGACTGAAAATTATGTTTCTTGTTGTAGATGGAGATCTATACGTACTTACAGTTTTTGCCCTTATTTTTCTCCTTAGTTCTTTCTTGCCTATATTTGCTCTCAAAAGCTTTAGACATACAACAAACTAATGTTACATAACAAAATGCCTCCTTTCTCATACATGGGTGATTTGCAATTGGAGAAAGTGCAATTTTAAAGTTCACAATGGCATCTGGTCTTGTCGAACACATACTTTAGAATGAGGGATGATTATACCAATTTAAAGTGAAACAAATCTTAGTCAAAAGTACTTCTTTTGAACTAGATAGGTTGAAAGAAGAATATGCAAGGATTTTGAAGTAATAATGTCTTAACTGTGCAAATTAATGGTAATAGATTTATATTGTAGGAGATGGAAAAGAGAGACAAGGGAAAGAGACATAAAGAACTTGGTGGAAATATTTTTTTTCAAAGAATAAAATGCTTGACAAATGAAAGTGTAATTTAAGTATCCAAATCAGTTTAAGTTGGTGCAAGATGGGTAGCTGCATTAACGGAGTGGGGAGGGGTCCTTGGGAGAATCTAAGGTGATTGAGCTGCCATCTAGTGGATCTTGGTGGTTGAATAGAAAGGTTCAAAAAGAAAACAGAGCTAGTTGAACATTCACATAAATGTAGCAATGATGAAAATTTTAAAAAGTATATATTAGCTAAATAGGAATATAGGGAGGTGGTGGGGGCTAAATTTAATGCTTAAGTTAAAAGCAAATGGTGGTGAGAAAAGAAGGGAAAGTTGAGGAATTATTTTTAAGTGTTTAGAGTGTGAAAGGTTGTTAATAAAGTGGGATCAAATGAAGAAATGTTTGGGAGTTATTTTTAAAATGTTTTAATGGAAATCATTCTGGGTGCTCAAGTGTAGAAACACATAGTAACTTCAACAATAGTAGAGATTTTTTTCCCAAAAAATTATAGTAGTATAGGTTATGCAAAATTCTATAGACAAAGATATAGGACTTGATGTAATTCTTTTGAAGCTTTTGGATGATATATGTAATAGTATGGTTGAATAATTGGTCTAACAAGGTTTTACAAACTAGAATGTGCCTATGCAGTGTTGGTATTCACACAAAAAGAAAAAAAACAAAGGTGATATGTAAAGCTACACCAACTATTGAACATTGTAAGACAGTAATTAAATTTTAAGACCACAGCCGAGGTGACTCCGTACCGACGCCTTTCCCTTTGTAGACGGCTAAGTTACTTCGTTACCTTAACGTACTTCTTTTTTACTGTAGCATTTCCCCTATGGAGAGAGATTTCTGAAAACATATTTGGTTAGGTGCCTAAAAGTCCATTTTGTGAAAGCTGTTCTCTTGATTGGGGTATCAATGGAAAAAAATAAAGAAAAAAAAAAGAGCAAAAGAAAGAGAGGATGTCTTGTTGTGTACTTGTATGCTGATGACATAGTTTTTAGTTTTTAGTTTTTAGTTGATGAATCTAGAGAAGAAGTTGATTATACTCTAAACTCTGGAGAATTGAAGAGAATGTTGTCTACGGACTTGAAAATATGATGGATGAAAGGGAAAAGGATTGAAGGCTATTTTGTAACTCTGGAATTCCTGCTAAGTTGGAAGGAATATTTTATAAGATAACTATTAGGCCAGGCTGGCCAGCTATGTTGTACGCTAGAAAGTAGGGCAATTCAGAAATATGTTCAAAAAATGAAGTGGCTGAATGGAGATATTGAGAATGAATGAATGGTGTTATAATAAAAGATGGAGTAAGAACTCAATGCATTTGTGGTAAGGCAGAAGCGGAAGATCGAAGATAAAATGTGGTAAGAAGTCTGAGACGGTTTTACTGAATGCAACATGAACCAAATTGTGCGTCAGTACGGGGAAATGACTTCATCCAAATTTAGGGGGCTTGAAGGACTAGCTGAAGCCACAAAGAACTGGAGCTAAGGCCATTTGAAATGAGATGATTGACTTGTATGTGACCCAAGATGACTTCAACTAACTGAAATTAAGGCTTTTTATTTGAGTTGCCCTACACTGTTCACAGGTAAGAGTTCGTTTTATAAGAGGGAGGGGCTACTGAATCCCCAAATCATGAGCTTTGCTATATACATAAACTAGTTTTAGGCCTGTGCGATCCACGGGATTTGGAGTACTTTTTTGGGTCCATTCTTTAATGACAAAGGTTTTAAATAAAACCTAAATATAATTTATTTGGATAGGTTTTTAAATTTTTTATACAATTTAATTAATTGTATTGTTTATTTGTATATCCCTATATGCTCATAGTAAACTGAATATTAGTATGCTTAATAGTTTAACTATTTCTATTTATGTATTACAAAAATAACAACATTTTTTTACAAAATACTTAAAGGTCATAAATGTAATTATTTTTAAAATAAAAATTAATTATGTGCACAAAGAGAATAATGAAAAGATGGCTAATTTCTAGTTATTGTATATATGGTTTTTGTAGTAAAGTATTAAAATTATCTATTACCTATATATTTACATTCATAATTAAGTTAAAAAGTAGTGAAAATTTATGTCATTTGAATTTAGTGAATACAATGTACAATGGCAGGAGTTTTTACGCAAGTTGTTTGAAATATACATGTATGAAACAATGTATTATAAGTATGAAGAACACATTTATTTAAAGTAATAATTGAAGTAATTAAGAAGATAATCCAATTGACTTTTAGAATTCATATTGGATTCAAATGTACAATTTGTATGGAAATTATATATATGAAACAGTATTGTAAGTGAAGAGTTTTGCTAGGAAACATGTTAAACATACATTGTCTAGTTGTACAAATCGTTGGAAGTTGTGAAAAATATGAGGCCCACATTTTGTACAACCAGACAATGCATGCTTAACATGTGCCTTAGCATTTGCTTAAGTAAAAAAATACATGTATTTGAAGTAATTGTTAAGGAAACTAAGAAAATAGTAAAATGACTTTTAGAGTTCTTATTAAATGTAGATGCATTCACAATTTTTAGGAATGTATTTGAAGTAATGGTTGAGGAAATTTAAAAAAATAGTGAATTAACATTTAGAATTCTTATTAAATGTAGATGCATTCATAATTTTTAAAAATTTATTTGAAATAATAGTTGAAGAAACTAAGAAAATATTTGATTTTAAAAAGAAAGGATGCACAAGATTTGCTTTTTATTTTTTAATCTATTATTTTTCTGTAGTGATTTTACATTTTTTTTTATGAGTGTTGTTTGATAGGGATAAGGAACTTAGATAAATTTAAAAAAAAAAAAAAGGAATAAAAAAATACCATTCAAAGTAAACCATTTGCCGCAATCACAACCACAATGGCGGAGCCACAAGATTTGTTTTTTTTTTATTTTTTTTATTTTTTTTATTTTTAGGTCTATTATTTTGTTTTAATGTTTACATTTTTTACACTCCAAATAAATATTCAAGATAGCTTATTAATGTTGGTGTTTTAAATAAATATCTATGATGGGATTTGAGGGCTTTCCTTCTTGTGAACCCACGTCATATGGTTTGTATTAGGTGTTGCATGATTCTTTTCATCAAAAAGATCTGATTTTCAGCTCTCTCTCTCTCTCTCTCTCTCTCTCTCTCTCGCGCGCGCTCTCTTTCTCACATCCAGGATTGCTTAGTTGGATAGGCTCTTTTCTTTGATTAGTCGAGCTAAATGGAGAGTTGTGATGACCCCAAACCCACCTTGTGCGGATTAGGAATCATAACCAGCTAGTAGCTTAGTTACCCAAGGCCGAAATAAATCAAAAGATTGATCACCTACATTTGATATAATGCGGAAGCATGATTCACTCTTTTATTTATAAGTAAACATAAAGCAAATACCTATGTCTAACACAAATTTAGGAAAATCTATTAGTTAAAACTTATCACAAATCAAAATAAGTTGAGTCTTTATGACATTCACACATAGGTAGCTTAGCTAACAACTTTCCAAACAAGCTCTCAATCTTGGTTACCTAAGAATGTTTAGGAAAACATTAGCTACAAGTCCAATGAATAATAGAATAATTGAAGTATCGAAATATACCATGGGTTTTTTGCGTAAGATCTTGAGACAAGTAAAAGTGATATCCATATATCAAACATAAGCATGCCTTTTAAAGGATACTAATTTAGTTTTATACTTGCAAAAGCATCTAAAGAACAACATTATATATATAATTCATAATGTACCCATGATTTCAACTAAACGAAAAATTTGTAATAGAACGTATGCACTAGTGATGCATAGCAAAACGACAAAAAGTCATGAGGAACGTCTTCTTAATCATATTAAGCTTTCAGCTTATTTTAAGTCCCCCCGATATAGGACCTCTGAGTATGGCACATATAACTTTCAAATCTTATTCATTGTATACAAAACTTAATCCATGAATTTTCTTGATAGAATAATACAAAACTTAGTATCAGATATAATAACTATTTTTTAAGAGTAACATAGACATATTATCATTTGTTTTGAAAACATATTGTTTAAATCATTGGCTTTGAAAACGTATTAGTCAATATAATTTGTAGAAAAATAATATTTGTATTGAAAATATATACGTTTGACTTCAAATACACCATTACTCACCTCAAGTGTTTAATGCGTGGAATTCCTCTTCTAAAGATTGAAACTTAATTTTCAAGAGCAACCTCCTAACCTTCACTCTTCTTTTTTCACTATGCTTAGACTTACTTGTATTTAAACCCTGTTATCTACATGTACTATTTATAGAAAAAAGTAAAGGAAGTAGGTATAATACTTTATTAATTCTTTATTCTCCACTAATTTAGTGCACTAACTTTCATTATCATTTAGGTGAAGATAATTATCTCAGTTATCAAGTGGAGAAACTTTATTCTCCACTCATATATGTGGAGTATTAGTTTAATGATTACTTTGTTAAGTGCTACCACCATTTACTCTTCTTTAGTTGTGTATAAGTAAAGAAGTATAAGTGTGAAATTAATATATGCATAGAAGAGAATTATGACGTGAGTGTAACTTAATGAGTGTGAGGATTCTAGGGTGTTACTAGAGTGATATTTGATTGGTCTAAATAACTCTTGGGAGTCATCTTCTTTTGCATTCTTTGTTTTTTTTTTTTTTTTTTTTTCCTTTTAATAAGTAGACCCCCATTTGCTTCTTTTGTGGGGTGTTGCAGGCTTCCATACCTGGATGGGCATTCATATCCTTTGTTTCCATGTGGCTTATTGAAGTATTTGGCACTGAAGAAGGTTCTGTATCAGTTGAAGGAAGGATTAAAGGAGGGGAGATTTAATGTCCTTGACTTGAAGGAAGGATTTGCTGTATTTGCCTCATTGGATTTTGGTTTTGGTTTTAGGGGCCTCTTTTGGCACTGCAAGGATAGCTTTTTTTGAAGTTGTCTCCTTTTGCAGCTTCTGGAAAATCTGGAAGGAAAAGAGATAGAGGGGGAGCTATTAGATGTCTGCTATTTAACTAGCTTATGGTCTCTTCAGTTCATAGGAGAGTTTCTACAAGCAGGTTTTGCAATGGAGAGAAAACCTTTATACCTAACTCTTGTTGACTCTTTCAAGCATCTAGTTGTGTGATCTCTTGCCGGTTTATGAGGGCTTGTTACTGTGCCCTTTTCCCTCTAAACAATTTTATCCCTCGTGGAGATGAATGTCGACATTTTCATGTCCATTCTTGCATATCACGCATATGTCAGAATCCCTTCACTTTGAATAAGAGAAGAAGGTCCAGTTGTGAAATGATGGTGACTCTTTCTATGTCTCTGCCTTCAGCCTCATGGTATCACTATATATAAAGTTGCTTAACAATGAGAAAATATGACATTACCAATCCATCAATCTTATAAACATATAACACTTTCGAAGTGTTAAATTTTTTGTTAAAATTCCTTTCAACCTGATGGTTGTCAAAAGTTAAGGAAACAGGATGTATATAATAAAGAACTACTACTTTAAATATTCTCTATTTGTGGGATGGGGGAGGGGGAAGGTGGGGGGCTCGGAGTGGAGATGTTTAAATTTATATTGTTTTAAAACTCTGTATGCATAAGCATCATAAAGAAGTACTTAGGAAAAGGAATGAAAAACTAAAAAGTTAAAGAAACGGGATAGTTTTAATTAATTTTTAGAAGAAAATGATCAGTTTTCATCTTGCTATAACGACTTTGAAAAACTCATCAAGTAGTTGGATATGAAGGTGAATGAGTGGCAAGTCTAGGGATTACAGCATACAAACCAAACATATACGAGGAAAACATTAACCTGATAGTTTACCAAATTTTCCGGATAAAGGATGTATGCACCGCACCATTCAGGGGTGTTAAGTGTGCTGGTGGGAGATAGTGAAGGCTAAGGGTACAAACATAAAGAAGGGGGATGGTGGTAGTGAGAAAAGAGGTCTAACTTCTTTAGAAAAAGGTAGGTGTAGCTAACCATCTGCAGTTGGGATTAGGCTTGGGTAATGCTGATAATGATAATTCTTTTGCGCCAGCATACCATATGAGGGGGAAAACCTTCGGCAACACTTAGTGGCAATGCTCAGTTTGCTATTGCTGTGAGTTCTTTGTATATTTTCCCTTCTATTTTTCCTGTTGCCTATTCCTTCCTAGCAAGAACTATATAGGTCACAAGCTTACAGATGCCTTTAATTTCTGAAATTTCTGTTTTCCTTGGTATCTATGCTACGTGCACACTTGGTTGTATATGGAGTACCCATGTGTTAGAGACAGCTCAGTATGCATTCATTGACTATCAAACACTTCCCTAAGATACCTTGTAATAATAATTTTAAAGGAAAGCAAGTGCTAGTGTCTAAAAAGCATTTTTCATAGAATCTTCATTTCATCCTCAGGGAAAAAAGGAGAGCAATTAGTCATGTTGATCATTTTGCTGTGCTTTGATGGCCTGAGTTTTAGAGTTTAGAAGAATCATTCCTAGACAGACCACATAGCATGCTTTTTATGTTCACAAAGCAGTGGATGTTATCACGCCATAAATAGAACCTGTTGCTATGTCCTTGCACTAATTAATCTGAAAACTTATTAAGAGGCAGCTTAAGCAGTCTGTTTTAATATTGTCACTGTTTTTCATTTTTCTTATCTGTGGAAGGGTCATATTTGTTGGAATCTCTTATGAGAAAAAGTTGCATCTGAATTTTTTGGCCATTTTCTTATCTTTTTGCAGGTGATTTTATATATAAGGTTTCTTCTCAATCACCAACTAAGCATTTCATTATACATTCAAGAAAGGCATTGCTCAATGGCATTAGCCCAGCTGATAACCGAAGAATTCCTCCGCTGAAGTATGTAATTTATTGGTACTTTAGTTGTCATTAAGCATGCATCTAATTTAACCAAAGTTATCAATTATATACATCATTTAGTCATTTAATTAGTCTTAGATTTATCGGCACAATGCTACACAGTAAAAAAAGTTGCTCAAATTTATGAAGGATACAGTTTTTCAGATCAGAACAGATATGTTGCTCTTTTTGTAGTGTGGTTGACAGTTTCATTTATGCAGATACGAGTACTACTATGCCCTCTTGCGTGACTTTCCGGACTTAAGGTTTACAATTAATGGAGGCATAAATGGTATTGATGAGGTAACGGTTATTTTGGTCTGGCAAACTTGAAATAGAATGCAGAATAGTCTTGTGTCTAAGCCCAAATACTCCAATTTTATAGATATAAAAGTCAAAAAGGTAATTACTGGTGTACACTTCTTCATTCTAATAATTATAATCAAGAGATATTAATGCTTGTCTGACCATATAGTCATTTTGCTTTGTAACTTTGTCCTCATTGCACCGTAAGTCTGTCCATACAAATGCGAAATCATGTGGTCCTGAAGTTTTTTAAACTTTGACAAATTATTCTATATCTATCTCATATCCCGTGGTTAGTTGGTCTTGGAAGCATGCTCCTTGTTCATAGTTTGCAGAAATACTATTTTTTTTTTCTTTTTTTTTTTGTGTGAACATGCAATTCTATTTCCTCTCTCTCTCTCTCTGTTTTTCTTTTTTGGTTGCTCTACCTCTATTTTCTTCTTCGTCATACTCTTGTTTAATTTTTTTCCTTGTCCCTTTTTTTTTTTTTTTTTATTTGGGAGGGGTTGGGGGTTGTTTGTGGGGTGTCAGAGCTATAGTTGCTGGTCAATCTGCAGGAATATTGAGAACACAATCCACCTAGTTCATTTTTGTCTCGTGTTAATTGATGCCAAGGTAGTTGAGCAACTTTTCAAGGTAGAAAGAAAGTACTCCTGACATGTACACCTATTTCGGAAGGATTTTTCAATGCAGTCTTTTATGGCCTATTCTATCATCTTTGAGGACACTTGGTAACGATTATGGTATGGTTTTGCCAGGTTTGGGATTTTGTAGGGCTGGTAGTTTCTTCTCTTTGTTTCTTTCCTTGCCTTGTTTGCCACTTATTGGCTCTTTTGTCTTTTGTCCATTGTGATAACTCTAGGGATGATAAGGGACCCCCATCCTATTGTCATTATCTTTTGTGTTTCGTCTTATTTTTTTGTGATTTGTTAGTCCTTATCAAAATAACTCCAACAATACTTTCACAGTGCAAACAATCAAGATCATTGCCACATCAAAGACTCTTGCTGCTTGGTGAAGGTCCACAAAGACTGCCCAATTAAAGATTTAATTTCTTGAGAAGCAGCATATTTCAACTCAGCTAAAGCAAGAATCTGTGCCTTATAAAGCTGGGAAATTGGAGGAATAGATGCTTAATAGTTCTTGTGTGCCTTGATTTTAACGGCATCCTTGGTCTTTCTCATCATTTTGGCTCAAATAGAAGGAGAGGGGCTCTTCTTAGACAAAGATGTGAATGTGATTTTAATGAGCAAGTTATCACTACTATCAGGCCCCAAGATATTTTCAATGGAATTAAGAGATAGAAATGTAATTCATAAGATAGGTGTGCAACAAGCTTGTTAATGTCACAATCATTATTATACTGAGAAAATTAGAATTCTGACAGTGTAAAGGTGACATGATGTAACAAAGTCAATATAGGAATGCGGGGGATTCTCAGAAGTTCGAAAAGGTGGGGAAATTTAAGTTTGTGGTTGTTATATCCTCCCTAAAGATCCTAATGAGTACATGATTCTTGATCCATGATGTCTTCAATAAAAAGGGAGATATCGTTGTATCATCTGAGGATATTGCTATCTAATGAACAATTATGAAATTCTTGACTGCCAAAATTGGCATCCCAACCACTTACTGGAAGGCCATAATTACTTTTATAGCTAATTGTGAGATGGAACTTTCCTTTTTGAGTGATCTCCCAATCATTTTCCTTAGAAGGCATTATTTTGAAGAGATATTGCCATACTCTAGATCACCGTCGTTCAAGGTACAACATACCATGGTATAGAGTATTTAGAGTTATTAGCACCAGACCAAGGAAACTCTCTTGGTGTCCTTAGTGCTGTCAATCTTAAGTTGAAATGCTTCATCAGATAGCCTAACGATAACCCAGCGATTGCGAACCCTGCTTTTCTCACAAAAAGGTAAAACGGTAAAACCACATTACTGGAGATGATTGACCATCCTCCTATTTCTGCTCTACCTTCAAACCTACGAGTTATCATACGAGCAAATTGAGTTAGTAGTCAGGACATCCACAACCAAAGTGAAGAGACATGGGGATGGATCACTTCGAATCAATTTCCTTGAGACTTCAAGCTTACCTTTAGCATCACTCTTATCACAACCTCATTTTTCACTGAAGTTAGGTATCCATTTATCAATTCCTCATCCCTCACGATTGGATTTTCTAGACTCCTGAATTATCCCCCAAAATGACGTCAATGGTCTTTCCAGCATTGACAAAAGTCTCTTGAGTGGGAACATGTTTTCAAGTGACAAATGATGCAACTAGTGGAGAGCACTCTAGCGATGCTAGTGGTTCTAAGGTCTCCAATTGTATTTAGAGCCATCATAGATGTTTACGGCTCTAGATTTACCCTCAAGGATAGTCACTTGTCATTAATGCTATTTGCTTGTGGAATTACATGATTAAGATTATCTTTCCTTTTTTATTTGATTTTAGAGTACCTCTTTTATTTTTTGCTGTTGTATTTGATGAGTTGTCATATATATGTTCTTTCAACTTTTGACATGATTTGGACTACCCTTCTATGCTTTTCAGCTGTATATATTATGCTTATATTAAACTTGCTTCTTTGTGTGTCAAAAAGTTTGTTGCATTTTCACTTTTAGCTATTTTTTGGTGACATTTAAACTCAATAGGTGAATGCGGCCCGAAGGGAAGGAGCTCATGGGGTTATGATTGGACGTGCAGCTTTCAACAAGTATGACATGTGCCATTGATAGACACCTTTTCTTTCTCTAATGGTTTTCACACAAAATTGTTGTTTAACCTGGTTTATGTTACTTTTAAAATGTACACCAATTGTAGAATAGAATTGGGAAATGTTGTTTTTCTAATTTAGTCGTTGAATCCGGCTGTTATTTCACAACTAATGCCTAATGCCATTATGTAGTTATACCTCAGATATGTAGTTATGGCCATACGATTTCAATGTTCACAATTTTCAAAAGTATAATTAAATTTCCTTTACAATGTTCTAGGTATTGATGAAGTGAAAACCGGCCCAGAAGTATTTATAAATTTTCTATTTCCTTTTCTATGAATAATTGATATCATTAAAAAGCACCAAAGAAGTAGGCACGATTCGACCAAAAGGGGCACCTATCTCTCTTCAAAATATATTATTTTGCCAACATTTATACGTACGAGTTCACAGTGACCAGAAAACATTCTGTGAGAGAACAAAAGGAAGAGCTTAATGTCCAACTTTTCAACTTAAGAAAAGGGAGTCTCACACCTTAGAATGCCTATTGAGCTCTCTATATATCCACCTGATCATGTAGAGGTGCGACTCCCCTGGCCATACATACCCTTGTAACTAACCAACCAATAGAACTAATACCATCCTCAGCATAATTCAAGCAACATGTATTTTCTAGTTTAAATATCAAATTTGGTATAAAAACATTGCTTTTATTTTACAGATCTAAGTTATTTTCTTCAAATTTGCAACATATTTGTGTGTAAATGAAGGACGCGGGTATCCAAGTGAGGGATTCATGTGTCCCTCAAGTGTCCAAAGTGTGTCTGATTCTAAAAAAGTAATAAATAATAAGACACGTTTGGCCACATGTCCAACACGTGTCAAGAGAGTGTTCAAAACAGACACGACACCTTCTTAGAATTGCCCATGCTTCTTAGCTTGGGGGCGCCCATATCATCACTTAGATAGATATAAATAACATTGCAAGTTTGAAGAAAATAACTTGGGAGCTAATGACTAAAATCAAAACAAACTTTATGCTTTTTAATTTTAGGAATTCCAAAGCCTAAAATTTCCAAATTTTAGTGAACAGGTTTTCGAAAGTAAATATTAACACTTTATGTTGACGCATTGTTGTGTCCTGATTTCTTGAAAACTAGGTTTTTGGCCCTTGCTATGCGCGGGATTCTTTTCTTTTCGGGTCTAGTTTTTGTTGTAGTGGTTTTACATAACAACACGGTGCAAATTTAAGGAAATAAAATTACTGGCATTGGAGTTCCATCTTGAGACTTCTAATTGAGTTTTTCTAGCAGTAGGTAGACTGCTGCTGATGTGTACATATTTGGTATAGCACAGAGATGTAGACTATTAACCATCTTGTGATGCAAAAAACTGCTGACAATCTTATTGGCTGCTTTCATGGATATGTCGAAAAGTGTAATTGTAACATAGCGGAGTTTCATAATTGTTTCCCAGAATTTGAGGCTTTATGTATGGCTTTTTTACCCTCAAGTGTGTAATTCAACCACTTATAACTTAGAGCCAATCATGGAGCACTGCATGACAATGCTTTGTAAGTTGCAACAATTCAGATATTTTGACAAAATAGTTAACTGGCAATACATTTGAATAGCTCTCTGGCCTTATAGACCCTTTTTCTATGGGTATAAGATGTGCATATATTTCTCTTCTTGTACTCATTTTTCATGCTTTAATTGTATACAACTATGCAGATCAGCACACATATTGGATCATGATTCTGAAGATACTCAGCGTATTGAGATCAAAACTGTAAAATTAACTGAGCATCTTTCAGAACATACTATATGAATATCTCTACAAGAAAGGTGGACTTAAGCAACACAAAAAGTTACCCTTTACCTGATATCCCTTTTCAATCCGCATATACACTGCTTTAATTTTTTTTGCCCTCTTATTAACTGGACTCTCCAAATTGTATCAAAGCCTGCATGCAAAACCACCATTTACAGTCTTTACATCAAAGCCTCACAAAAAGTCAGAATCCGCAAAAGATACCGCACGAAGCCCCTCAAGGGCCCACCAAGCTTTTATTTTGAGTAATGTTTGGTTTTCAGAGTATATGTTTGGTGTGAAAATTCAATTAGAACATCTGGTGTTATGATATAAAACTAATTAAATGAAAGCCTAGTATGAGATAATCATTAAATCGGAGCTTTTTGGGATCCTTTTTCATGTTGTGGAATCTAACCATTTGCAAACAGCAACAACAGTACTAATGAAAGACATTCAAATGTGTTTCTTTCTTCTGTTTTCTTCGGTCTTTGCTTGTGATTGACCTTTGTTTGTAGTGAATGATAGTCTGCAACTTGTTTTTTTGAGTGTGCATCATAGTTCTCTGTCTTCTCCGGTACTTTGTTAAAGTATTTCATAGCCTCTGTTTTAATATCTCCGTCCTTCTCCAATTTGTTTCCTCTTGATCAATGTATGCTTAAGATTTTGTTTCTTACTCTTTCTGCTCTGGAATCTGGTTATTATGGGGCCCCTCTGTTTTTGTTATTCCAGGTTAGCCAAAAATTTGTAGCTGTTATATCGTCCATCCCCAGTCTTTGAGACAGTTATTGAATTCTGCTACTGCACAATAATCTATTCCATACCCACACAATCTCTCATTTGTTGCTCTACTGACAATGTTAGAATCCTACACGAGTACACATTTTGATTACCTGCTATCAGATTGTTCCACTGCATAAGATTCCTCTATAGAGGTCTTCTCTTTTGAGTCCCCATTATTCCACGAGCAAAACTTTTATAGGCCCTGAATCAGAAGTTCAAGCACATGACAAAAAACTCATGACATAGATAGATAAGAACATAGAACCATTAGTTAAGATAGATCTGTTTATCACACACTTAATACTTATGATAGATATTAATGAAAATCTTACCTCAAATACTTCTTCACCAACACAACTCCATAGAATAAATAGACTGATAAATGAAGTGAACCAACGAGATTCAAAAGCAACCATCATAAAATTTATTATGTACATGAACCAAACAAATACAGTGGACCACATTTATAAAATAAATGCACCAAAATAAATGCAGATATAGGGAACCATAAAAAGTATAGTAATCTACATATTTTTTTATATGAACCTAAAATACATGAACCAACACATGCAGTAAACTCAAAAACATGAATAAAACAAATACAGTGAATCAAAAAAGAAGTGTAGAAAAGAAAACAACGAGCCACGTGTCAACCAAAGTGATAGTGGCCTCATTTTCTATATTGTATATAAATAGATATAGATATAGATATGGATATAGATTAGATTTCCGTGTCAGCGTGTTCGTATCGTGTCGTATCCGTGCTTGATTAAACTTCCCAAGCCTCTTAAAACCCAAATGTGAGTCCCAATTACGCAGCAAACGATGTAAGACTTCAAATGGTTTCAAGACTCCTCCGGCACCTGCCTCAAAAGAAGTCCATCTAGATCTTTTATGACCCTTTCCCTGTGAATTCTGAGATAGTAGATTAAGAGATGAATTACTGAGGTTAATGTAACCTTTCCTCCTTTCAAGAGAGGCTATTTCTTCCAAACCCTCTAGCTTCGTCTCAAACCCCTCCACAATTGAATCTCGAGCCAGTAGCTGCCACGTCGAACACCTCGCCCATCGGAATGAACTCACTTTTACTTAGAATGATCTGCAGGCCCTGACACTAAGGATGGCACGGGTCAACAAAACTGAGATGTGCTGTAGTTCCATAGGGAAGTTACATATCTCATATCCAATTTATTCACAAAGAAGTGACAGGATTAGTACTTGGCAGAGCATAAGGAGGAAGAAAGGACAAATGGAATGAAGTTAAATACAAGAAGAAGTTCATAGCAAAGTATGGGCTGGGCATGTTGTGTAACAAGGCTATTTCTAGATTTTATGATGAGGACTTTTAAGTCTAGTTAATTAGCCGATTTGAGATGATTGATTGGGTTATAGAATAAGTTGGGATTTTCCAATAGGCGAAAGTACCACAAATGGTCAGAAATAAAATTGTAATTACTCATAGAGTCTTCCAATTGAGTTTTTAATGTTACCTCCATGACTCAGAGAGGGCAACACATTTTTAAACTTGGAGTAATAGTATTGATGTATTGGATTTCAAAGAACACATATTCATGCATACTCCTGGAACTTTATGATTTAAGAGGTTCAACATTATTCTAATATAAGATTAGCTCTTATTTCATATTTTTTTTGTCCCATCCTCTCTTTCATCTATTTCTTTTTTGCTTTTTAACGTGGTTTTTTGTGTTTCTAAATTTGGAAACCATTCTGTATTTCTGGCAGCCCTTGGTACACTTTGGGACATGTCGATACTGCAGTTTATGGTGCGCCTCGCACTAATCTTACACGCCGTCAGGTTCTGTAGCAGTCTGGGTTCTTTGTCTGATGTATCCGCTTAATATCCGTTGACCACTAAATCCATTCTAACATTCTTTTTTACAGGTCCTCGAAAAGTACCAAGTATATGGAGATTCTGTTCTGGGCAAGTATGGAAATAAACCAACTGTTCGGGATGTGGCGAAGGTTGGATACAATTTTATTCTGTTTACTGAAGTCTTTGGTTGGCCATATATCCCCGTGTAATACATGTTCTGGGCTGTTTCGGAACTATCTCAGTAGATAAGTCCTTAAGTGGCTTCACCTGCATAAAAAGCTTGTGTAGTTGGTGAATGTGTTTACTTCTTTTCCTTTGTTGCTTAGTGTGTATGTGTGTACACGTAACACGTGCATGGAAATATTGTTTCCTTCATCTGCACAGTAATGAGAAATAGGATAGGTTTTTGGTGCTCTGCACATTGGTCAGGTCTTATATCGTTTCATTACATGTGACATGTATCACCATTGCATATCCTTTTTTTTTTTAGGTACATCAGAAAAATCACCACCGTCTATCATCATCTGGATAGCATCCCTCTGGTTCCTTATCTCTCTATTCACCTAAATTTGTCCCCTAAACTGCAGGAGAAACTCTGATCTGTGCTATTTTTCACTACTGATACAACAGTAGCTTAGATCAACCTTTGCAGATTATTGGCTAGTTATCACCTGTGGCAGAATTGCAATGTGGAAGGAACCTTGCTCTGACATAGAAAGTTCAGCCCTAGCCTTATGGGATTATTGGGTTATGTCCAGTGCCAAATGTAGTGATTGAGAGAGAGGAAAAATGCTTGATGTGAAGAGGGAAATTAAAGAATCCCTCTTTTCTTGATTTCCGTTACTGCTATATATATTGAAGACATTCCTCTATTCTGCTGCTGTGTGTGTGTTATTTATGGATAGTGCTGATGCACCAGTCAGTCTTTTGCCAAGTTTTTTGGAGCATTTTATGCATTTTTTCACACCCAATATTAGTTATGCTTATATTCCCTCGGCATATTGCAGCCTCTACTTGGTCTTTTCTATTCACAGCCTGGAAATAGCTTGTGGAAGCGCAAAGCTGATGCCGCTTTCCAACATTGCACGGTATGTCACTTACTAAATGCTACAGATTTGTATTTACAGGTGCTCTCCGTTATTCTGTCTCAAATTTTTTTTTTTTTTTTTCGGTGATAAGTTACCTAAGGTTTAGATGCAGAACAGTTCAGCCTCCAAAGACTAATGTTCAAAATTCATGCTTTTCTCAAGTACCTTGAGTAGCACACTTTTCTCCTCTGATTAATTGTTGCATAATCAATGTGTTTCATGATAAGTTACCACACATGGTGAACCTAACAAATATGCCCAGTGTCCTATGAGCTATTGAACATGTTATATTATGCCTATGACACTTCATCAGCATGGACTAAGTTTCTTTACATGATTCTCTAATCTTGCAGACAATCAAATCCTTTTTCGAGGAAACTCTTGTGGCCATTCCTGACTGGGTTTTGGATTCAACTCTTGGTGAGGCACCATCTGGTTGTATAGATACTTTTGCAAAATTAAACGGTTTGCTACCTCCTCCATATGCAGCAAGAGAAAATGAAGCTTTGTATGCTTAGTTTGTATATTGTGTTTCAGTTTTGTTACTGTTAAACTATGTCTCATTTGAAGTATGTTTAATTGTTCCAATTCTTTGGGAGAAGAGGCCCGTGTAACCTTTCCCGCATCTGAATACTTGGTGGGTGATTAGTAAATTTAATTTGAACAAGAACATTATTCTTTGCTACAATTGAAGAGATAGTTACTGATATTTTGATATATACAGTTGATGCCTTTGAGCTGGGGTAGGAGTAGATACTTTTTTCCTGAAGTCTTACATTTTTAGGATGATTGTGGGCCAAATCATGTTTATGCTGAATTAGAGAGTATGATTTTGCTGAAGACCTTAAAAAAGAGAGAAGTAAACAAAAAAAAAAAAAAAAAGCTACGAAGTAGAAGAAGAATATCTAAACCCTGCAACATTTATCAATGTTCTTGGCTTTCTCAATTGGATTACATGCTTTTAAATTACTGCTATGCATTATTTGTTTTTGCATTTGTTTATTCATAAGCAGATTGTCTTTTCTAGTTGTCAGCCATCATGTGGACAGTTGGGGGGCTCAGGGATAGGTAGATGTGAATTGGTGAGCTTTTAGCCAAACTAAGTATATGGTCAGTTCCAAACTTTAATGATTTAACCAGTTTTCTGAATTTCCTGAACCTCTAGAAAGGTTTCATGGTGTCAATGATCCTTTCCTAAAAAAATAAACTAATTAAGGGTTAGAAAACTTAGTTTTTAGGTGGGACAAAAGCATTGTGTCCTAACTTAAAAATGACTGGGCCCCTGTTCCTAGTCCAACTTTACTGTGTAAAATCAGCCAGTTATTTGAACAAGTATTAGCAGCAAGTAGGGAACTCTCATTGATGTCAAATTAGTCTGAGTGAAGGTGGGTGATGTCATGGGAACTGCAATTTAGACAATGATACTTTGTGAATTTATGGTACTGTGAATTTAGTTCAAAGAGTTGCCATTTTTCAGATGCAAAGTCTTGTGGAAGAATTGTGCCATTAAATAGAAAAATGATTTGAGCTTGTGGTGGTTCGAGGGCTTTTGGCTTTATCATGCATTATTGGGGATTAAAGTTTGGATCTATAAACGAATCCGGGATTGAGGTTAGACTGGACATTGCAGATAAGACTTGTATGATTTTGGCCTTTACATGGAGGTGAACAATCATAGTTTAATATGAGATGGATTCAAGATTATTTACGAATCTTGCACCTTCATCTCCTGAGCAAGATAGGCTGGAATAATTATTTTCCACATTTTGTTCAACTCGCCTTGACGAAAATAGGTTTGTGTGATTACCATGCCAGAGTTCTGAGGCAAAGCTGCTGCTGCTCTTTCTTTTTGACTTGAACCAGCTTCATTCAGGTGAAGCTGACAAAAATCTATTGGAGATTACTGTTGGTGGTATTGGATATTCTAGCGATTTTCAAAAATTACATCAAAAATATACATTCAAACAACACTACTTGGAACAATTTCGGAACTCTGCGCCATTTGAAGCATCTGAACCAGATTTCAACATTCTGCACGTTGAAAATTTGGAAGAATCCATCCCTAGTGAATTTAAACAATCCATTACGGACTTGGAGGCATTGTTGGAGTCTTCTTCAACATCAATCCACAAGAATCTTGATACTATAAAAAATTCTAGTGATTTTTCGGACCAAGAATTGATTACAGATTCTCCACCGCCAGGTTTTGATTGTGTTGGTCAATCCTTTACTCTTGATATAGAGAAGGAAAAGTGTCGAGATTTTAAAATCTGTTGAAAACAGTGTTTTGGAATTTTCTAACGTCAAAAAGGATTTTTTTTTTTTGCCAACAACAAAGGATTTGCCAGCGTCAAAAGTGAATTTTTCAGCATCAACAACGGAATCAGTGTCAACAAGGAACATTCCGACAAACTAGACTTGGAGAAACACAATCAGTTGTCTAAAAAACCTTGTTGGGCTAACCCAAATATATAAGGGGCCCAAGGTTTAAAACAACAGCCCGCAAGTCAACCTTGGCCCAGACTCAATTCAAGCCCAAAGTCACGGTCCAGGCCAAGTCCAATAGTGGTTCAACCCAGCTGCCCCAAGTTGACCTAACTAGTGTCCGACCCAGTCCAGACCCATTACCAATCTGACCTGGTTTAGACAAAACCTGTATTCGGTCCAATCCAGTCAACCTCGGTTCAATCGATCTGGTTTACCTGAACCAGATTCTTGACAAATTTGACCTTGTGGTAGTGTTTTTGCCCCATTTGACTCTGTTTCAAGGCCAATTTGGGTCATTCAAACGCCGATTTAAAGATAATTCAGAGGGGCATCACTCAACAACATTTAACCCCTAATTCTAAATTTTCAAAGTGTCCAAGAGGTTGGGAAAAGGTGGAATCTTCTCAAAGGATTCTTAAAAGGCGTCGTTCTCATCATTTTTCACCCTTTTCTCTATAGTCAAAGGTCCGAAAAGAGATTTCATTTACTACACCGGCACTTGTTCAATCTAAAATCTCTATCAATCGATGCTTGAAAGGTCTATATCCCCGAAGAATTGTTCGATCAATTGAGCAACGCCCTAGTGATCCGTGGCCATTAGGCATTCATAATCATACTTTTCATAAGGAAGGTGAACGGGTCAATTCGCCAAATAATAATTTGGCATATTGTAGGGGTTGTCTCAATAAGTACAAGGCGAGACTAGGGTAATATAATCCTAGTGTACTGTAAGTTGTTATTTTATTTTCACAGCTTCTTGTAATTTTTATTTCTTATAACCACAGTTGTTTTCATAATTAATTATTATTAATGTTATAAGTTGTTCTCTAGTTTTTCATTATGGGTCTTAAAGGTATAATTCAATCTACAAAAATTGAGATGCTCAATGGAGTTAATTTTAGAGCATGGAAACATCATATCTCTTATCTTCTTACCCATGAAAAAATGTTGCATACTCTCACTTCTTCCAAAGTATCAGCATTCGCTACTGATAGTGCTGCTATTATTAAAGTAAGGGAAAAGTGGGAGGAAGACAACGCCTTAATAAGGGTTTCCCTTCTTCATCATATGAATGATAATATCATTCCTCTTTTTGAAGAGTGAAACAGCAAAGGAGCTAATGGAAGCATTGGAAGTCAAATATGGTCCTAGATCTGACACTCATATTCAATTATTATTGGATAAATATAACAGCACTCGTATGAGAGAAAATGATGATATGGGCGACCATGTTAATCAAATGGAGCTTATTTCGAAGGAATTATCCAACGCAGGTCATGCTCTCACAAACAAGATGCAAGTTACTACCATATTGAATAGTCTTCCGCTGTCTTGGAATCATGTTGGGACATCTCTCACTCATAATGGAAGAGACATTACAATGGTTACATTACTGGTACTTCTAATTTTGGAAGAAGAAAGAATGAGAAGGAGACGAAAAGATAAGGGTTCAGAAAATTTGTTAATGGCTAAAACCACAAGGGCTTCATCTTTCAAAGAGGTTTCATCTTTCAAAGCATATCCAAAACATGGGAAGGCCAAATGGCAGCAGAATCTGCGTAGCAACAAACAGTCATTTGGTGGATGTTTCAAGTGTGGAAAGAAAGGGCATTTTAAAGCAAAGTGTCCAAAGAACAAAACGTCCCATGGGAAACAAGTTGCGATGATAGTTTCGGAAGCCGTGGCCGTTTAACCTGAAAAACAATCATGGTGGGTAGATTCAGCCACTACAAGACATATTGCCAGAGATTAAGATTTGTTCATAGATTTTAAAGAAAAGGCAATTGGTGAACACCGAGTCTACATGGGTAATAACACCTATTGTGATGTTTTAGGAGAAAGAAATTGTAAGTTTTCAGTGCAAGGGTCTATAGTGACACTGCAGAATGTATTGTATGTCCCTAGTATTTGTAGGAATTTGATCTCGGTTCCAATTTTGGATCAATGAGGTTATAGAGTTAGTTTTAGGTCTGGTTTAGTATTTATTAAGAAGGGTAATGTATCAGTGATGGATTTCAGTCTGATAATATGTACTTGATCAAAATTGATAATAATAAAGTTTCTCTTTCTGATTATTTGCATGTGTCTCATGATTGTAATGATTTATATTTATGGCATTTGCAATTAGATCACATCAACAAAGATAAAATGATTAGAATGTGTCGAACCGGATTAATACCACAATTAAATTCAGATAATTTTGATATATCTGAATCATGTATCAAAGGCAAAATGACTTGAAAATCTTTTACCAAACATTGAAAATCATTGGAATTACTTGAAATAAGCCACTCGGACATATGTGGCCCTTTACGTGTCAAAACCTATTAGGGCATGGAGTACTTTATTACCTTCATTGATGACAATTCAAGATTTGGATACATCTACCTTCTCAGACGTAAGTCTGAGGTCATTGAGAAATTTCAAGAGTTCAAATTAGAAGTGGAAAAACAATTAGGTAGATCTATAAAAACTTTGACTAATAACAGAGGTGGTGAGTATAAAGCTTTTGATATTTTTTGCAAGGAACAAGGTATAAGGCATTTATATACAATGCCTTATACTCCACAACAAAATGGCATTGCAAAAAGGCGAAATAGGACTCTAATGGATATGTCAAGATCCATGTTAGGATATGCTGATCTTCCTATTCATTTTTGGGGAGAGGTTCTATCAACTGCAACATATATTCTAAATAGAGTCACGACAAAAGCTAAACCGCCAACACCTTATGAATATTGGACTGGAACTAAACCCAATATACTAAATCTCAAGGTTTGGGGATGAAAGGCGCATGTCTTAACTCCTAAAGTCTTAAGAGATAAATTGGGAGTAAAACTTGGGAATGTAAGTTTATCGAATACGTGGAGAATGGGAGTGGATATAGATTTTATCATCCTGAATAGGGATTGATAGAATGTAGAGACGCTATTTTTCTATAATCAACATACATGGTTACTCCGATGAGCAAATCAAATTGCTTGATGCTAATTCTTAATACCAAATTCCCATAGATATTGTGGGTACAGAATAATAGGATTTGTATGTATGTTCTAATAGGGAAAAGAGAAAAGTTCCAATGGATGATGATGTTGTGGAAAGTGGGAGTAAAAGGGTTAGACGTTCATCCACCATTCTAAAAGATCATTATGTACTCAGCATTGATGAAGTTCACACAACAAATGATCCGATAAGTTTAATTGAGGCATTAAAATGCTCTAATTTTGAACAATGACTTAAAGCAATGAATAAGGAGATTAACTCCAACAAAACAAATGATGTTTGAGAACTTCAAGATCTCCCCAGAGGAAGAAAAGCCATAGGTTGTAAATGGGTTCTCAAAAAGAAATTTAAAGTAGATGGAACTCTAGATAAATATAAAGCTTGTTTGATGGAAAAAGGTTTTACTCAGCAACCTGGTATAGATTTTTTTTATACTTATTCTCCTGTAGCAAAGTTTCTCAGCAACCTGGTATAGATTTTTTTTATACTTATTCTCCTGTAGCAAAGTTTGCTTCAGTTAGAATAATCATGCTTGTCATTGCTAAATTAGATTTGGAATTGCATCAAATGGATGTTAAAAAATAGCTTTTAATGAAGAGTTAACAGAAGACATCTATATCACGCAACCAAAAGGATTCCAAGTACAAGGACATGAATACAAAGTCTGTAAGGGAAAACGATCTTTGTATGGACTCAAACAGTCTTCAAGACAGTGGTATTTGAAATTTCACCAAGTCATTTTGGAAATTGGTTTTGAGGTTAGTTCTTTAGATCATTGTGTTTATATTTATAAGTGCCATAAGAAGTTAACCATATTGTCATTATATGTAGATGACATATTGTTAGCTAAAAACTGTCCGGATATGATTAACAAAACTAAGACGTTCTTAGGATGTAGATTTGAAATAAAGGACATGGGTTCAACTAATTATGTTCTTGGAATTAGAATCACTAGAGATAAAGATTCTAAACTTTTATATTTAGATCAAGAAGTATATCTAGAGAAAGTGCTTAAGAAATTTAGCATGGAAACTTATAAATCTTTGAGCACACTTGTCTGCAAAGGAAAAAGTCTAAGTAAATCAAGGTGTCGTCAAACTAAGGTAGACATTGAGGAGATAAGTAATGTTCCTTCTGCTTAAACTGTGGGCAGCCTTATGTATGCAATGACAAGTACTTGGCCTGATATTTGTCATGCAATAGAATTGATAAGTTTATACCAGTCCAATCCTAGTAAATTACATTAGCAGGCAGTGAAACATATATTTAGATATCTACAAGGCACTAAAAATATGAAGCTATGTTTTGGCTTAAGTGATCTAGTTATCATAGAATATACAGATGCAAATTTTGCAGGTGATATAAATGACAGGAAATCCACAAGTGGATATGTGTTCCTATTTGGTGGAACGACTGTCTCATGGTTAAGCAAGAAACAGAGTTGTGTTGCGAAGTATACAATGGAAGCTGAATACATAGCATGCAGCATAACGGTAAGTAATGCAGTCTAGATTAAATGTTTTGTAGATAGTTTAAAATTAGATATTCCAAACAAACTAGTAAGTATGTTTTGCGATAATCAGTCTGTTATCTCATTAATAAAAAATGAAGCTAACAGTTCCAAAGGCAAACATATTGATGTTAGTTATCACTATATTCAAGATATAGTGGAGATGGAAGAAATTGAAGTTGACTCTATACCCTCAACTGAGATGGTAGCCGATCCTATGACCAAGGGAGTGTCTCTGGATAAATTTAGAGAGCATATAGCTATAATGGGATTAAGGACACCTAAGTGACGCAACTATGAATGATAGATAATCTGAAGGATCCGGGGACGCCTAGATAAACAATATTATCTAATTTTACCTAAAAGGGCATAATTGGTTAGTTTGAGATAGAAAGGTATTAACGAGATACGGAGGTTGCAGTTCACATGAAATGTAAAGTCCACAAGTATGCATCATGGTGATACTGGGAAACATCTATGCTCAATTAAAGCCAAAAGATGCTAATAAGGTGTATCAAGGAAAGCCTTTAGGAATTAGGCCTTTGAGTAAGTACTTGATCGAAATACTAGTGTAGGTCAACACTAAATGTTATGTGTGGCTGAAGTCGTCAATGGTGGTAGAGATGGTGGACCATATTCCTAACCACGGGAGTTTAATGCCCATTACTTGAAAGATAGTGATCTGTGAGTCACTTGGAATGTACTCGAAGAATAGTACAGGGCGAAAGGTGCAATTAGATACATAATGACATAGGGTGCACACCTAAGGCTAATCATATATCCAATGCCGATCTGCATATAATCACAGATGAGGGTTAGCATGGGGCAAGTATTTTGTACACATTTATCATATTACAATATTATTTTTTTTCACCAATGTTATAATGTGCTCTAGTGGGAGATGAAGAAATAAGGTGATCATACCATAACACGGTGGACCATCTTGCATATAATAGTATCTCTTATTAGCCGGTGAGAATTTTCATGTAAGAAGTCTAACAGTTAAACTTAACCGTTGCTAGATTCAAGTGTTTGTATTTGAATTGAACACTGACAACCTTTGTGTGAAAGGTTGTGTCTGTAACCAATGGGTATGAAATTCTCTATAAATAGGATACCTAGTTTGCTTTGTATCTTACATTATTTTCTTTATCTTCATTGGTTAGACTTTCTGTGTGTGATAAATACCCTAACAGGATTCATCCACTTTATATATATATATATATATATATATATCTTTGGGACTTTAAGAAGTAATGTCTTTAAAATCATATTCTAAACAGATAGAGCGTTTTCCCAGATTGCAAAGCTTGGGTTGAACTTAACTCCATAATTTTATATGCACTCAATTCAACTCAATTGAAGCTCGTTTCAAGTCAGCTTAAAAAGATAAAGAAGTTGCGCTTGACATTTGGATAAATTACATTAGCCACCTTTGAAATTTCACGAAATGTAGGATAATACTCCTCACTTACTGATGATAATATTGCATAAACCTGTCAGAGTTTGTTGAAAAACAACTACAACTGGACTTATTAAATTACATTTTTACCCTTACTAGATTAAAGTTTATTTTAATAAAAAAATCAATTTTTAGTTTAAAAAAAGACATTGGTACCCTTATTATTATTATTTTTTTCTCTCTCTCTACCTGAAACTGTCTCCAGCCACCACTTCCATTGCTAGGCATGAGCCCTTGCCCTCTCTGGCCAAGTGCGCCCTTATCAAGCGTGGTTGGGCGTCGATATTGGACTAGATGCATCGGTGGTTCTCTTCAGTGCCAATCACATTTATATTCCCAAACCCACTCTCATTTCTATTTATATATGTATGTGTATGTGTGTGTGTGTATATATATATGTATATATAGGAGTTTTGGGTTGGTTGAAGAAAATAGAGAGATATATAATGACTAAATTCATATATATATATATATATATTCCCAACCACCCACTTTGAAAAGGGTTTTGATTTTTGATGCATGGGTTTGATTTGTTCTTAATGAATTTTCATTGGTTAGAAAATTGAATTCAAGATGGGATTTATAGATTTAATGTTTAAACTAACAGATTGTGTCCAACATATTGTGTCAATACATAAGATACACATACGTCTTCATAATATTTTGTTATGTTGTTTGCATCCATGTAGACGATATCAATAATTACGTAACATAAAAGATTTGCGTGACATAATTTTAATTGAATATAAGTGGAGGTAATGGAATTGTAGTAATAGTAAAATAATATAAAATTATAAAAAGGGACATTTAGCACTTCTACATTTGTTTTTACTATTTATTTGTAATTTATAAAAGCTTATACACGCATTGCGCATGCAGCTATATATATATAATATGAGTTTTGACTTTTGAAGAACACAAACCCACCCACTTTGAAATGGGTTTTGATTTTTTATGCATGGGTTTGATTTGTTCTTGATGAATTTTCATTGGTTAGAAACTTGAATTCGAGATGGCATTTATAGATTTTGAAAGCTAACGAATTGTGTTTATCCATGTATGTAATGTTTGCACGCACACACACACACACACACACACACACACATATATAATGTTCCCCCTACCCTCTGATAGAGCAGTAAATTTGTATGGTGTGCCTCCAGATCCCGGTGAGCTATTCCGATTGGTTGTAAAAGGAAACTGGATCAAGGAACACCAGTGTGATGCCTGCCAAAAACCCTCCGATGAAAAAGTTAGTTTCTCAGAAGATCACTTCACAGAGTTTCTTGCTAGGGTTTTTGGTTATGTCTACCTTGGACATAGAGGTTGCCTCCTTTTACGTCCATAGTTGCTGTCCCCAGTACGTCTGCAAATGGTTGGTAGGGAATGATCACCTTTTCACATGGCTATACATCATTAGGGAGCCAAGTTTTTGGCAGGGTAGTTATGGGAGTAGTTGTCTCTCACACATGGCATCTTCTAAAACGCCTGTCACGCTGACGTTGTCATGTGGCAAGAAAGGTGGTTATCCACTACTCATTTTGTCCTTTTGATAGTACATAACCGGACTTAGTGTCAAGAGTGGTTCCCACACACCAGTAGAGGGGGATGGTCAGCATATTCCTGTTTGGTGTGCTCAACCAAACTGGTCGACCCCGGTATACTCGGCCACCTCCTATTCAGCACTGCCAAGATGCCCCGTTATCCATGGTCCCCCCAATTAGCCTCTCACATGGGGCTTGGTTAGCACTCGCCTAATCGGTCCCCATCAGTTGCCCCCAATTCCTTTTAATACCTAGAATGTGGTCAGGGAAATTCACACAGCGAGTGTGTCCCCGTGGAAAGGATGGGCGCATTTATGGAGCCGCAAGCGCAATTATGGCGATTGTTGACGATGACTAGGGGCGTCGCTCGATGCCCCAATGACGTGTAAACCCCTTATTGGGCTATACAACATGATGTGAATTGACGATCACCGACCGTTGGATCTGTAGTTAATGAGTTGATCTGAATCGTTGATTTCAACAAGGTGGGTTTTAGGCTTAGCAGTTCCAATCCTTGGTTGTCACTTTACATTCTTCACACTTAGGTAATTTTTGGTTTTCGAAACTTCTCCTTCGTCTTCCTCTCTGCGTCCTCGTGTATTTGCGCTTGGAGATTTGGGCTTCTCTCTTTGTTGGTAAGATCTCAAACCACTACTCTTTTCCCTTCCATGTGATTCTTCTTGGGACGTTGTTATTGGTATTACACCAAAGTAGGGGTTGCCCTTTCTCTCCAAGGGTTTGTTGGGAACCTGAGGTTATTTGAGTTTGTGTGGGAATCGGTTGATAGTAGTTTTAAGTCAGCTAGGAGATTGCATTTGGTAGGCATTATGATGGACTCGAAAAATGTACACTCTTTGGGTTCTGAGAACACTGCTTCTCAGAATCTTGTTAGGGTATGATGGAGGTCCCTAATAGTGCTTCTGTGGGGCCTTCTGGTGAGGAGTCATCCCATGGGGGTATGGTTCTTAGACCCAGGGGTATGGTAATCCCTAGGGTCAAGGAGTTCAATTTTGCAGCTGAGGGGTTGTCTTCCGTCATTACGCAGAGGAGGGTCAAGAAGCTGTGGAGGCATTACCAGTTTTCTCCTAGTTTGTCATATAAGATCCCTGAGAAGGGAGAGTGGGCTTGTTCTGCTCGTCCTGGGGAAGTCTGCGTTTATGAGGCCACCCTGGTTGGTGGCCTTAGGTTTCCAATTTCGACCCCCATTAGACGGGTTCTAAGTGTTTTAGGGTTGGCCCTTAGCCAGCTCATTCCCAATTCGTGGAAGATCTTGGTAGCCTATGTTGTGCTGTGGCAAGCGTGCAGTGCTGGGGAGGACCACCTCACTGCTGATGAGTTCTTATACTGCTACAAGCTGACCGAGCAGGAGAGGGGCTGGTGGTACTTCTCTGCCAGGAGGGGTGACATAACTTTGGTGATGGAGCTGCCCTCTTCCCACAAGAGGTGGAATGACAGATTTTTCTTCGTTTATGGCGAAGGTTGGGACCACCAGCCCTGGGAGGTTATGGGCAATGGTTCTGCTTGGGTTACTTAGTCATGGAATGTCCCAACTCGGAGGGGTACATCCCTTAGTTTCTGTAACTTTCGATTTTACTTAGTTGTAATTTCTAGATTTCTAGGGCTTTGACTTAGGTTCCTTGTGCCTAACTAGCTCGTGGTGCATCCACTCTGAACAAGGCCCAGAAGGCCAAGGTGAAGAGGGCCCAGGATTTTGGTGTCACAGATGCCAACGCTGTGATGAATTTAGAAAACTTGGGTACGTACTTGTTGGTTCCTGAGCCGATAAGTGAAGTTCTGAGGGCAGAACGTGAGAGGAGTGAGTACAGTTTGTTTTCCTTTTCTTTTTCCTTTGCTAATTGCTTGTTTGATGTTTGCCCTTGTTATTCCTATGCAAACCAAGGAAAGGACCACTTTAACAACGAAGGAGATATAGCCTTGGATAAGAACATCTTGGCAAAGGTGAAGCTCTCCTCAGAGCCTTTTGTACCTACCAAGCGTTTTAAGCTCTCTCTTAGCTACAAAGCTGGAAGCAGTGGTAGTAGGGGTGAAGGGTCCGACTAAGGGACCTGCCACCGCCCAAGGTTGCCAATCCTCCTCCTGCACCCTTAGTCATTCTGGAGGCACCCCCATCCCTAATTGGACCTGCAAACAGACTTCCCCCACCAAAAGCTATTAGCCCGCCTCCTGCAGATGCCCCAGCAAAGCCCACCTCCTCCCTTCAGGATCTTTTCGTTGAAGGAAAGACTATATTTGAGAGTGCAGACCTAGCATAGAGAAGGTTGGAGAGCGTGATCCATCCAGGGGTGTAGAGCAACTGGCGAGCAATTCGACGCATAAGCTGACCAGGGACATTGGTCAGGATTTGCTTTAGATAAATTTTACAAGTGTTGTTGCTCTGTGTATTCTACCTTATTTCTGATCTTACCCCTTCTGTTTGCTTAGGCTGCTACCAGGCTCGTTGTATTGAGTGACCCTGTCGTCGAGGAGTGAGAATGGTTTCTTGGAACAAAGGCATATTGCTGACCAAACCCTAGCTAATGCAGCTGATCTGAAGAAGAAGCTGAAGAAGCTGAAGAAGCTCTCCTCAGAGAGGGACAACTTGAAAGGTGGGGTGCTAACCCTGCAAGAGGAGAAGAACAAATTGGTGGGGGACAATACCAATGAGAGGAGTGCCAAGGAATCTATGTGCAAGAAGTTTTTCGCTGAGAGAGTTGCCCTAAAGGCTGCCTAAGCTAAGATAGCTGCCTTTCCCGCTTAGATTGAGGCAACTGTCAAAAAGGCTTTTAAGGAGTACCACCAGGGGACTCCTATCAGCTGGCATTGGGTAAGGCCTACATGTAAGGCTTCACAGAGGTGAAGGAGATGGTTGCTCAAGTCTTCCCTAACCTTGACCTCTTTGCAATCCAGGCTATCCTTGAGGACAATACAGTCTCTGTGGCTATTGAGAAAACCAAGGCAGGGAGTAAGGATGGGGCGACTGAGAAAGACGACGCCCATCAAAAGCTTCTACCTAGCCAATGCCCCCGCAAAAACTAAGTAGCTTTCCTTTTTCTTTCTTGTAAGTCTTTTTGCCTTTTTCTTTTGCCCTCTGTAGTGATTTCAGATGTAACATTGTTCAGGTTCTATTTATACTCATTTGACTCTTATTAATAGAAAAGACGTTTCCCTATCTAATCTTGCAACTATAGCCTTTGTTTTAGTTTCTGTAGGTGGTTTGTCCTTAGTTTTGTGCAGACACTTTGACTTTCCTCTGGTCTTCAAGTTAGCGATAGTGGGTAGAGCACTTGCTTCTTTTTTACAAGTAGAAACACTCTGGTCTAGGCTTCTTAGATGGGCGTTAAGCCTTGGGCCTGTAGGCTTAGGCATGAAGCCTTTGCCTTGGGCGTTGAGTAAATTCTTGCTCAGCCTTGGCCTAAGCGGGACTTTCTTGAAAAGGGTGTAAAGCCTTGGGCGTTTTAGCCTCTGCTTGCTCAACCTTTGCCTAAGCAAGACTTTGTTGGAGTGAGCATTAAGCCTTGGGCATATTGCCTTGGGCGTTTAGCCTCTGCTTGCTCAGCCTTGGCTTGAGCAGGGCTTTTCTTGAGTGGGCGTAAGGACTTGGGCATATAGCCTTTGCTTGCTTGGCCATGGCCTGAGCAGGACTTTTCTGAGTTGGCGTAAAACCTTCGGCATATTGCCTTTGCTTGCTCGGCCTTAGCCTGAGCAAGACTTTTCTTGACTGAGCGTAAAGCCTCTACCTGCTCAGCCTTGGCCTGAGTAGGACTTTTCTTGGATGGGCATAAAGCCTTAGGCGTTAAGTTTCTGCCTGCTCAGACTTGGCCTAGGCAGGGCTTTTCTTAGATAGGCACAACGCCTTGGGCACTTTGCCTTTGGGCGTAAAGCTTCTGCCTGCTCAGCCTTGGCTTGAGCAAGGCTTTTCTTAGATCGACATAAAGCCTCTGCCTGCTCGACCTTGACTTGAGCAGGACTTTTGTTGAATGGGCGTAAAGTCTTGGGCGTTTAACCTCTACCTGCTCGGCCTTGGCCTGAGCAAGACTTTTCTTGGATGGGCATAAAGACTTGGGCACTTTATCTTTAGGCGTAAAGCCTCTACCTACTCGACCTTAGCCTGAGCAGTGCTTTTCTTGGGTGGACATAAAGCCTCTGCGGCCTTAACCTGAGTAGGACTTTTGTTGAGCGAGCATAAAGCCTTAGGCATATAGCCTTTGCCTGTTTGGCCTTGGCTTGAGCAAGACTTTTATTGTTCCTCTTGCACAGAAAACGTTAAAACATTCACAAAAGTATAAGGAGAATCGTAAACAAGTCTATGTAGGTCATCAACTATTTAAGTTTTCATATATGCTTTTACATTTGGTGATAAAAAGAGTTGCTTACACATAATACTTTCTGAGGTACTCAGCATGCCATGGGTGGGGCAGTTCTTTGCAGTTCCAGTCATTCAGTCTGTAAGTGCCCTTGCTAGTGAAGCCCAATACTTCGTAGGGTCTTTCCCAATTTGGACTAAGTTTTTTGTCCTGAACAATTCTAGTAGATTAGTTAAATTTCTTCATAACCAATTTCCCTAGCTTGAAGTCCCTCGATCTCACTCGACTGTTGTGGTATTGGCGTATCTGCTGTTGATATGAGGCCACTCTGATTGCTACCTGCAGCCTCTTCTCTTCTAGCAAATCTAGGTCAACTGTCAGGGTCTTGTCGTTTGTCTTTGGGTTGTAGTTCTAAGTTCTAGGGCTTGGAACACCAATTTCTATTGGTATCACTGCTTCTGTTTCGAATGTGAGGGAGAAAGGGGTTTGTCTGATAGAAATTCTCTCAGTAGTTCTGTAAGCCCATAGGATGCTAGGGAGCTCCTTTGCCCATTGCCCTTTGGCTTTCTCGAGTTTAGTCTTGATGATCTTGAGGAGAGACCTCTTGGTGACCTCCACTTCCCTGTTTGCTTGGTGATGCTCTAGTGATGAAAAATGGTGGCTGATTTGTAGGTTTGAGCACAACCCACCGAATTGCTTCCTATTATCAGTGATGACCACCTTTGGGATCTCAAAGGGGCATACGATGTTCTTCCACAGGAAAGTTTGTCATTTTTTGTTCTATGATGGTGGCGAGGGCCTCTGCCTTGACCCACTTTGTGAAGTAATCAATGGCCACTATTGCGAACTTGCTCTACCCTCTTTCCAAAGGTAATGGGCCCACGATGTTGATCCCCTACTTGGCAAAAGGCCATGGGCTTTGGATGGGGGTTAACTCTTGTGCAGGTAGTCTGGGGATGTTGGCGAACTGTTGGCACGTGTCACATTCTTCACGAACTCTTGAGAGTCCTTTCTTATTGTCAGCCAGTAGTATGCTGCTCTAAGAATCTTGTTAGCTAGGGAACGTCATCCAGAGTGGTTCTCGCAAATTCCTTCATGAATCTCCCTCATAATCTAGGTGACTTCCTCATCTGTGGGGCACCTAAGAAGGGGAGTAGTGTGTCCTCTTTTGTACAAGATGCCGTCAAATATCATATAGCGACTGGCCCCGAACTTGAGTTTGCTTGCTTCCAACTTATCTTTTGGGAGAGTGTCGTGCTCTAGGTAATCTCTGATCAGTTTGGCCCATAAGGCTTCTGTTCCCAACACATTGACTTCTGGGATTTGGATGCTCGAAGAATTAAGGATCTCCAAGGGTACTTCAGGGTCGAGTTGCTCCGAGGATACTATCATTGCCAATCTATCAGCTTATTCGTTCTCTAGATGGGAGACTCTCTGTAGCAGTACATTTGAGAATTTTTTGACCAAACTTCTAACCATCTGGCAGTACTCCCTCATCTTGTCTCCCATTGCTTCGTATTCTCTCTGGACTTGCTTGATTACAAGCTGCAAGTCTACTTTGACTGTTATCTGCTCTACCCCCATTCTCTGAGCAATCCGAAGCCCAGTGATTAGAGCCTCATACTTTGCTTCATTGTTGGTGGCCGGGAACTTGAACTGCAGGGCATACTCGACCTTGTGGCCGTCGGGGGTGACGAGAACAATGCCTGCCCCACTCGAATGTTCGGTGGAGGAGCCATCAACATTTAATATCCAATGGTTCTCAGTATCGTCTAGCTTGGGTGGGGAGTCGGGTAGGGTTATAAATTCTGCAATGAAGTTTGCCGCTGCCTGTCCTTTGATGGCCACTCGTGGTCTATACTGGATGTCGAACTAACTGAGCTCCACCAACCACTTCATAAGCCACCCTGAAGTTTTAAGCTTGTGTAGTACTTTCTTTAAAGGTTGGTCGGTCAGTACCACAATTGAATGCGCTTGGAAATAGGGTCTGAGTCTTCGCGTTAATATGACCAAGGCAAAGGCTAGTAGCTCCATCTTTGGGTATCTCTTCTCTACTCTTCTTAGGGCCCTGCTGGTATAGTAGACAAATTTCTGGACCCTTTGGTCTTCATGGACAAGGGTCGAGCTCACTATTGTTGCCGAAACGGCCAAGTATAGAAAGAGTTCTTATCCGGTAACTGTTCGGCTAAGCAGAGGAATTAAGCCCAAGTATTGCTTCAACTGTTGAATGCTACTTCGCACTCATTAGTCCATTGGAATGCTCTTCTCGGCATCTTGAAAAAAGGGAGACATTTGTTAGTTGACTTAGAGATGAACCTGTTCAGGGCTACTACTCTGCCCATCAATCTCTGAACATCTTTAATTGACTTTGGTGCTTGCATGTTCAATATCGGGTTAACTTTTTTCGGGTTGGTCTCTATTGTTGGCCCAAGAAGGCAACCCAAGAGGGGGGGTGAATTAGGTTTTATAGAATTTATATCAAATAATGCAGCTGAAAACAATTTATGTATTTCGACAATAAGTAATCTAAGTATAAATCAATCAAGCAAATAATGGAATATAATGCAAGCAAGTATAGTAAGCAAATAAGCAAAACAGAGCAAGAAAAGAAGAACACCAGATTTATAGAGGTTCGGCCAACCTTGCCTACGTCCTCTCTTCTTCGATCCTTTCAAAGGTATTCCACTATGTAAAGTCCCTTACACAGCTGCTAGTTTTGCTACAAGTGCCCAGCTCACTCTTACAAGAGCTCTTCCCCAAGTTCTCATAACCCAAGAGATTTTGTCCAAGCTTCTCTCAAACTTACAAGTGTTCACTCAAACTTACAAGTGTTTTTACCCAAGAATACTCAAACTCACAGGTTTACAAACCCACCCAAGTGAAATGAATAAAGGTTACATAAAGAATAACTTTCCTAGTGAGTAGATGAACAAGAATAACTCAATAGATAACCTTAATCACTCAACAAAATATATAGCAGTGAAGGCACAATAGATTTTCAGCTTCAAGATATTGATTCAGGAAGTATAATCACTCTTTCTTATGTTTAGAAGCTGTAGGGATCTTGTATTTATAGCCATAGATTGTTTCTAGCCGTTGGTGGTGGATGTGAGGCCATTTGATGTAAGAACGGGGAGTATAACATTCAAAAAAGAGCCGTTGCTATAAATGAGTCGACTCTTTTGCTACAGGGGTCGACTCTTTTTATGTTTCAGCAGATTTTTCAAGGTTCTGCCTAAATGAGTCGACTCTTTTATGCTAGGAGTCGACTCTTTTTGTCTGAGACTGCAAAATCAACTCTCTGTTGGAATGAGTCGACTCTTTTTGAGTTAGGGGTCGACTCTTTTGATCTCCATCAGAATTTTCAGCCTCTGTTCGAATGAGTCGACTCTTTTTCTTGAGAGGTCGACTCTTTTTAAGAAAATCCTTAACTTTTGCAATATTTCTTCAATCTTCTTTAATATTTTCAAGCTCTTTAAAGATCATCCAAATAAGGTTTCTAAGGCTTGAAAAGACTTCTTCAAGGCTTGATGACTTCAAGAACATCTTCAATCCTTCAATATGAAATCAACTCCATTTTGATTACTTGTAGAACTCTTCAATCACCATTACTTCATCCATTGATTCAAGTTTTCTTCAAGATCTTCAAGAGAGCTTCCAAGACTTATTTCAACTGTTCTTTGAGAACTCTTTAACAGATATGGCTTCTCATTTTCAATCAAGGCTTTGAGCATTTCTTTCTTGACATCCATCATCTTAAAATATCTTCATTCTTTATACGATCACCAATGATGAATATGTCATTCCTTCATGCTTATCAATCTTCAATCCAAGATCTTCATCATCTTGAAATTTGTTCATTCCTTTAAAAGATTAGCTTTGCTGAATATGTTTTCTCATTATACTTATCAACCTTCATTCTAATATTTGCATCACAAGTTCTCCATTATGAGAAGCTTCAAGTCATGATAGAAATCTAATAATTAATTTGCACACTTAAGTAGAATTATTAGATTATTAAACTAAGTTTTGTTATCATCAAAATCAAGGCATTAAGTCAACAATCTCCCCATTTTTTATGATGACAAAACTTTTAAAATATATGCAATTAAGCTCAATATAAATAAAGCATAAGGATAAAGAAAATTAAGAATTTAAAGCACCATACTTCTTTTAAAAAATTTGTACAGAATATTTCTTCTCTTTTCATATATTTTTCATGAAGTATTTCTCTCCTTTTTTGTCAATCAGTCAAAAAGGACTAGCAAAAAATAGAATGTAAATGTAGAGTAAAAAACATTCATGCATATTCCAAATTTTCTTCTCAATAAAAAGTATTTCTCCCCCTATAATATCATGTCATCAAATATTTCTCCCCTATTGTCGTATTGATTTGCTCTCTCTCTTAACAAAAGATTTCTAATATGCTCAAAATCTAATAAACTTAATAATGTGCAATATCAGAAAAATGTAGAGAAGATGAAAGTTTCTTACCAAGCATTTACTCCCCCTTCCTTTTGTACTTTGTGCTTAAGAGTATTTTTCAGATTCAATCAAAGCAGTCAACAAGCTTGGAGATTCAGAACATATAAGCACTTAGAAAGTTAGAATATTCATGCTTTTGCTCCTCCTTTCTTACCAAGCATAGGCTCCAAATTAGGTTTCAGATTTAAGGCAAAGTAGATTTGAACTTAGATGTTCAGGGCATGTAGGCATCTGGAAATGCAGAATATTCATGCTGCATTCATTGCATTTGATGCTTCTTTAGAATATTCATGCTTAATTTTCTTTTTTTTTTTTTATCAAACCAATGATCCCCCTTTCTTTTGCAGTTGATGCTTCATTGCAATATAACTCTATGCCAAGCATTTAGTACCAGATAATGAAATATACTCATTAATATACTGTTTTCTCCCCCTTTTTGGCCTTTTGAGAATATCTCTCCCTCTTTTTGTCAAATCATAAAAAAAAGATAACTAGATGGAGAATATAAACAGGTACAATAGCAAAAACAAGTAGAATAAAATGATTGTTATGAAAAAGATAATGATCAAATTAGTGAAAACATTCACTTCATGCAACGGTCACAAGAAAATTAGCAATAATAAAACAAGGAGATTCAAAACACATCATACATTAAGAAATATTGAGAGAGTTTGACAAAAAGAATCATTCATAAGATATTACATATTTCTTATAGGATGACATGCCATTCTATTTAAAGTAAATGCTCAAAAACTCGAAATATGAAATGTAGAGGCAGAGGTTTTCATTTTCCTTTGGGAGATGGAGTTTTATAGTTTTAGATCAATTTAAGGCTAATGGATCGACTCTTGGCTTAAAAGGGTCGACTCATTTTTGTGAGGAAGACTTTCTTTAACTTTTTGTTCAAATGAGTCGATTCTTTTGTCAAAAGGAGTCAACTCTTTTCAATAGATGACTTCTGGAGCTAATTCCAGAATCCAGGGGTCGACTCATTTAAGACATGAGTCTACTATTTTCCTTCAGAAATACAGAGATGTATTTTTAAAAACTATAAAATGCATCAAACAAATTTATAATCTGTTTCAAAGGTACATATGCATTATCAAACACATAAACATCTAAGCATTCAAGATAAAGGATTGCTCATCCCCAGTGCTCTTCTAATCATACAAAATCTCTCTTCACTTAAAATCAAGCAAAATATCACCTTTTTGCACATAATCACAAATAAAATGATGTCTAATCTCAATGTGCTTTGTGCGAGAGTGTTGAATAGGATTTTTGGTTAGATTGATGGCACTTGTGTTATCATATCTAATCGGAATATGTTCAAATTTTAAACCAAAATCCTCCAGTTGATGTTTTATCCAAAGAATTTGTGCACAACAACTTCCGGCTGCAATATACTCAGCCTCAGCTGTGGAAAGGGCAACTGAGCTTTGTTCTTGCTATACCAAGTAACAAGCATATTTCCAAGAAATTGACAAGAGCCACTAGTGCTCTTTCTATCAATCTTACTACCAGCATAGTCAGCATCTGAATAGCCAATTAAGTTCAAAGATGTGCCTCTAGGATACCACAATCCAAGATTAGGTGTGTGCTTAAGGTATCTAAATATTCGTTTAACAGCAACAACATGTGATTCCTTAGGATTAGATTGAAAGTGAGCACACAAGCATACACTAAACATAATATCAGGCCTACTATCAGTTAAGTAAAGCAATGAGCCTATCATACTTCTATATAGCTTAGTATCTACCAAAATACCTTTCTCATCACTGTCAAGCTTTGTTGAAGTATTCATAGGGGTGCTCAATGGTTTTGCATTTTCTAGCCTAAACTTTTTTAGTAGATATTTGATGTATTTAGCTTGGTTAATGAAGATTCCTTCCTTTGATTGTTTGATTTGAAGTCCAAGGAAGTAATTGAGCTCACCTATCATGCTCATCTCAAACTCACCCTGCATACACTTAACAAATTCCTTGCAAAGCTTTTCATTAGTAAAGCCAAATATAATATCATCAACATAAATTTGCACAAGTAACATATCATGATCTTTGACCTTTATAAAGAGAGTTGTATCAACTTTTCCCTTTGTAAAACTATTTTCTGTCAAAAATTTGCTTAGCCTTTCATACTAGGTCCTTAGGGCTTACTTTAAACCATATAAGGCTTTAGTAAGTTTGAAAACATGATTTGGAAATAAAGGGTTTTCAAAACCAGGTGGTTGTTCAACATACACCTTTTCAGATATAAAACCATTCAAAAATGCACTTTTCACATCCATTTGATAGAGTTTAAAATTTTTAAAACATGAAAATGCAAGCAACATTCTAATAGCTTCTAATCTAGCTACAGGTGCAAAAGTTTCATCAAAATCAATTCCTTCTTCTTGACTATAGCCTTGAGTTACAAGTATTGCCTTGTTTCTAATAACAGTTCCAAATTCATCCATTTTATTTCTAAACACCTATTTAGTTCCAATTATAGGATGATCTTCAGGCCTAGGAACAAGATTCCATACCTTATTCCTTTCAAATTGATTTAACTCTTCTTGCATGGCCATAATCCATGATTCATCATTTTTGGCATCTTGAAAACATTTTGGTTCTATTTGTGAAAGAAAAGCAAGATGATTATATACATTTCTAAGAAATGATCTTGTTCTTACACCTTTGTGATGGATCACCTAGTATTTGCTCTGTTGGATGGTTATGGATAAACTTTCATTCTTTTGGCAGTCCATCATTCTCATCTTGTTGGCTTGAAGGAATGTCTTGGTTTCCTTTCTCTTGTGATGGAGCTTTACTTTGAATTGGATTGATATTTAGCTTGTCCATGCTTTCCTCCACATCATCTATATTATTACTAACAACCTTTCGAGACGAAGAGGTTAGTTCATCAAAGGAAACATAAATTAATTCTTCAACAACTAAAGTTTTCTTATTATAAACTCTATAGGCCTTGTAATGTGAGGAATATCCTCAAAAGACAGCTTCATTAGATTTTGCATCAAATTTACCAATGTTATCCTTATTGTTATTCAACACAAAATATTTACATCCAAAAGCTCTAAAATATGAAACATTTGGTTTCTTGTTATTCCAAAGCTCATAATGGGTTTTATTTAAAAGTTTTCTTATCAAAACTCTATTTAAAACATAGCAAGCTGTGTTCACAGCTTCAGCCTAAAAATATTTTGGCAAATTATTTTCACAAAGTATTGTTCTTCCCATTTCTTCTAAAGTCCTGTTTTTCCTTTCAACAACTCCATTTTGTTGAGGAGTTCTAGGTGCTGAAAAATTATGTTCAAAATCATTTTCATCACAATATATTTCAAAAGGTTTGCAATCAAACTCACCACCATTGTCAGTCCTAATTGCTTTGATTGTAAATCCCTTTTTATTTTGAACCTTTTTACAAAACTTAATGAAGAAAGCAATTGTTTCATCTTTGTGAGCTAGAAAGAATGTCCAAGTAAATCTTGAGTAATCATCAACAATGACAAGAGTATATTGTTTACCAGCTAAACTTAAAGTTCTAGTTGATCCAAACAGATCCAAATGTAATAGTTGTAGTGGCCTAGAGGTAGATAACATGTTTCTGGATTTAAAAGAAACTCTGGTTTGCTTTTCCATTTGACATGCATCACAAGCTTTGTCTTTTTCAAATTTGAGTTTGGGAAGACCATTTATTAATTCATTTTTCAAAATTTTTAAAAGAATGCTCATATTAATATGACCAAGCCTTCTATGCCATAACTAACTATCCTCATTGTTTATAGCAGCAAGACATTTGATTTTACAAGAAGATAATTCATTTCAGTTGAAAATGTAAATATTACCTTGTCTATGACCAGTTAATATGATCTTGTTATCATTTATGTTTACTATATCACATTTAGAAGATTCAAATCCTACTTTGCAACCTTTGTCACACAATTGACTAATGTTCAACAGGTTGTACTTAAGACCTTTAACAAGTAAAATATTATCAATAGTTGTTGAAGAATTTTTACCAATACTACCTATACCGATGATCTTGCCTTTGCTATTATCTCCAAAAGTAACCAATCCTCCATTCTTTGGTGTGAGAGAAGTGAATTGAGTTTTATCTCCAGTCATATGTCTTGAACAGCCATTGTCCAAGTGTCATTGATCCTTTATGAAATTAGCTTGAAGACATACCTATAAAACTAGCAATTCAACCTTTTACCTTTGGTACCCAAATCATCTTGGGTCCAGTGGGGTTAGTTTGTTCCATTAAACATAGGAGGTCTATTGGTGGATTGACCCTCGCCGAGAGAGCTTCCAAATATGGTTTCCATGGATCAACTCTAAGGATGTTAAGCCTTTAAACTAGAGCACAAGTTCTGATACTAATTGTTGGCCCAAGAAGGCAACCTAAGAGGGGGGGTGAATTGGGCTTTATAGAATTTATATCAAATAATGTAGTTGAAAACAATTTATGTATTTCGATAATAATTTATCTAAGTATAAATCAATCAAGCAAATAATGGAACACAATACAAGTAAGTATAGTAAGCAAATAAGAAAAACGGAGCAAGAAAAGAAGAGCACCAGATTTATAGAGGTTCGGCCAACCTTGCCTACGTCCTCTCTTTTTTGATCCTTTCAAAGGTATTCCACTATGTAAAGTTCCTTACACAGCTGATAGTTTTGCTACAAGTGCCCATCTCACTCTTACAAGAGCTCTTCCCCAAGTTCTCATAACCCAAGAGATTTTGTCCAAGCTTCTCTCAAACTTACAAGTAATTTTGTCCAAGCTTCACTCAAACTTACAAGTATTTTTATCCAAGAATACTCAAACTCACAGGTTTACAAACCCACCCAAGTGAAATGAATAAAGGTTATACAAAGAATAACTCTCCTAGTGAGTAGATGAACAAGAATAACTCAATAGATAATCTTAATCACTTAACAAAATATATAGTAGCGAGGGCACAATAGATTTTCAGCTTCAAGATTGTTGATTCAGCAAGTATAATCACTCTTTCTTATGTTTAGAAGTTGTAGGGATCTTGTATTTATAGCCATGGATTGTTTCTAGCCGTTGGTGGTGGATGTGAGGCCATTTGATGCAAGAACGACGGAGTATAACGTTCGAGAAAAGAGCTGTTGTTGTAAATGAGTCGACTCTTTTGCTGCAGGGGTCGACTCTTTTTATATTTCAGCAGATTTTTCAAGGTTCTGCCCAAATGAGTCGACTCTTTTATGCTAGGGGTCGACTCTTTTTGTCTGAGACTGCAAAATCAACTCTCTGTTGGAATGAGTCGACTCTTTTCGAGTTAGGGGTCGACTCTTTTGATCTCTATCAGAATTTTCAGCTTCTGTTCGAATGAGTCGACTTTTTTTCTTGAGGGGTCGACTCTTTTTAGGAAAATCCTTAACTTTTGCAATATTTCTTCAATCTTCTTCAATATCTTCAAGCTCTTTAAGGATCATCCAAATAAGGTTTCTAAGGCTTGAAAAGACTTCTTCAAGGCTTGATGACTTCAAGAACATCTTCAATCCTTCAATATGAAATCAACTCCATTTTGATTACTTGTAGAGCTCTTCAATCATCATTACTTCATCCATTGATTCAAGTTTTCTTCAAGATCTTCAAGAGAGCTTCCAAGGCTTATTTCAACTGTTCTTTGAGAACTCTTCAACAGATATGGCTTCTCATTTTCAATCAAGGCTTTGAGTATTTTCAATCTTCTTCCTTTACATCCATCATCTTGAGATATCTTCATTCTTTATACGATCATCAATGATGAATATGCCATTCCTTTATGCTTATCAATCTTCAATCCAAGATTTTCATCATCTTGAAATTCGTTCATTCCTTTAAAAGATTAGCTTTGCTGAATATGTTTTCTCATTATGCTTATCAACCTTTATTCTAATATTTGCATCACAAGTTCTCTATTGTGATAAGCTTCAAGTCATGATAGAAATCTAATAATTAATCTACACACTTAAGTAAAATTATTAGATCATTAAACCAAGTTTTTTTATCATCAAAATCAAGGCGTTGAGTCAACATTTATCCCTCGCTGCGAGACCATAAATCCTAGGAACTTTCCAGACGCTACCCCAAACGCGCATTTGGCAGGATTTAGCTTCATGTTGTAGGCCCTAAGGGTTTGAAAAGTCTTCTTGAGATCTTTAAGGTGGTCCATCGTCTGTTTTACTATTCACTAACATGTCGTCGACGAAGACCTCCACATTCCTCCCGATTTGGGCTTTGAACATTCTGTTCACCAGTCGTTGATAGGTTGCCCTGACATTCTTCAGGCCAAAAAGCATGATTGTGTAGTAGTACAGTTCCATGTTGGTGATAAAAGCGGTGTGTTCTTGGTCTCTTTCAACCATCTTGATCTAGTTATACCCCGAGAAAGCGTCCATGAACAAGAACATCTCGTATCCTGCAGTGAAGTTTACCAGAAGGTTGATGGTAGGTAAACGGAAGCTATCTTTGGGACAGGCCTTGTTAGGATCTATGAAGTCCATATACATCTTCCATTTTTCATTGGCCTTCTTGACCATCACCACATTTGAGAGCCAGGTTGGGTAATGGGCTTCTTTGATGAGCTTTGCTTGGACGAGCTTATCTACTTCATCGGCGATGACTTCATTGCGCTCTGGAGCAAAGCTCCTCCGCTACTACTTGATCGGCCTAGATTTGGGTAAGATGTTAAGGTGATAGGCAACAATCTTGGGATCAATGCCTGGCATATCCTCATGCATTCAGGCGAAGACGTCAGCGTTACTTTTGAGGAAGCTTTTCAGCTCTTACTTTAGTGGCTCTGGGGCCGCTAATCAGATCATGACCATTCTTGGTTGGGCTGGGTTGCCATCCAAGTTTGCTTTGTTGTTCTGGGTTGGACTGTCATTCAAGACTAGTTCCAGCTCTTTCACTAGCTCTCCTATCTTTACTTCTTCCTCATCTTGGACTTCAAGCTCTTCTATTGCGAGGGTTTCCTTGGCAATGCTCCCTTTAAGGGGCACCATGTAGCACTCTCTGGCTATGATTTGGTCGCTTTTGACAGTTCTCACTTGCTATTCCGTCAGAAACTTCAATTTCAAATGATAAGTGGATGTGACCACTTTGAACTGGTTCAAGGTTGTTTGCCCTAGAATAACGTTATAAGTTGAAAGGCAGTCCACCACTAGAAAGTTGACCAGCTTAGTGGCTTGTTGAGGGTCATCTCCTAGAGTTACCGGCAGCTTAATGGATCCTACAAGGGTAACCCTATCCCCCATGAACCCCACCAAAGGGGAGGTCATGGGCTTCAAGGCTTTTTTCTGTATTTGCAACTGCTCGAAGGCCTCCCAGAAGATGATATCTGCTGAGCTATTGCTATCAATAAGGATTCGTCTGATCTAGAAATTAGAGATGACTGCGCTGATAACTAAAGCGTCGTCATAAGGGTGGCTCAACTCTACAGCTTCTTCTTCTGTGCACACTATGTCCAGAACACCCGAGCAGGGTTTTTTACTCAGTCTCTCCATTGCGAACACCACCACTTGCTTGGCCCTCTTAGTATGGTGTTTCATTACTGATGAGGCTCACCACCCCTTCCAAATCCTCTGGCAATGACCTTTATCTCTCCAATATGTCGCTGGTGTGATGGGGCTCTATATGAGCTTCTTCGTTTTGCGACATGTGACCTATCAGGCTCTTAGTTTGCCACAAATCTTCTCAGTCGACCCTACTTTATCAGGTTTTTGATTTGCTGCTTCAGATCTATGCAGTCATTGGTATTTTGCCATGGTCCCTATGGAACCGGCAATACTTCCTTTGGTTTCTTTGCTCTAGGGGGCTTCTTGATCTCCTGGGCCATTTTAACTTCGGATCATTCTTGATCTTGTTCAGGACATGCCCCACTAGTACCTTTAGGGGGGGTGAAATTATGATCGAAGCCGGTGAACCGGTTCCTCACTCCCTCTGCTCGAGCTGCTAGTCTTTCAGTTCTCGAGGTCTTCTTTTCCCTGTCCTCCCTGTTGTCGTCACCTGACCTTTTCTTCTTCTTGGGGCGAGAGCCAGCGTCCCCATCTTATTCGTGCTTCGTATTCATGGCATCCTCCGCATTCATGTGCTTTTGGGCTCTTAGCATAAGGTCAGCCATGATCTTTAGGGATTCCTTGGCCAATAAGAACAAGAAGTTGTGGGTTCTCAGACCGCTCATAAAGGTCATAACTGTGACCTTGTCGTCAACATCATCCACTTCTAGGGTTTCCAAGTTGAACCTAGTACCAAACTCCCTAAGTGTCTCCTCCTTCTTCTGTTTCACATTAAGTAGGCAGGTGGTCAATTTCCTTTTCCTCTGGCCTCCAATGTAGTGTCTTACGAACAACTTACTAAGTTGGACCAAGGAACTGATAGTGGAGGGTTAGATTTGGTTGAAATACACCCGGGGGGCACCTTTGAGAGTGATTGGGAAGGCCCTGCATATGATTTCATTTGGAATGGCTTGAAGCTGCATTAATGCCTTGAACGTCTTTCAGTGGTCCAAGGGATCCTTGGTCCCGTTAAACGTCTCTAGGGTCAGTATCTTAAACTTTAGTGGCAGGGGCACTCCAATCACTGCCTGGGTGAAAAAGGAATCAGTTTTGTTTACCAAGCTGTCGACAGTGTTGGGAGTTCTAGTCTTGACAGCCTCCATGACCCCTGTCAGCTGGGCTTGGAGGGCTTTAATACTTTCATCCTAGGCGGGGGGATTCTCTGCCCTCTTTCCCACCACTTCTATATGTTGGGGGTAGTGCCGCAAGTATGACCTCAGGGTGTGGCTGTGGGTTTCCTTCGGATGGCCCCTCCGTTCGGGGGTGGTGCACCGCTGTTTGGGACGACATGATTTTCATTCTCGGGGCTGGCTTCGTCATCCTTTTTTTCATCTCTAGGTTAGGCTCCAGGTTGTTGGCTTTCTCCAGGTGCAGTGGGAAGTAGCCGAAACAGCTCCTGGGTTTGGGTTATCAGCATCTGCATGTTGGCCATCGCATCGGCCATTTGGGTCTCAAAGGCTGCAACTCGGTTTATATTCTGATCCTTCATGGTTTGTGATAGGTGTGAAGCACCGTACCTGGTTAAGACCATGAAAATAACAAGAATTTAATTCCCATAGACGGCGCCAACTGATAGAGCAATAAATTTGTATGGTCTGCCCTCAGATCCCGATGAGCTATTTCTGTTGGTTGCAAAAGGAAACTAGATCGAGGAACACTAGTGTGATGCCTGCCAAAGACCCTCCAATGGCAAAGTTAGTTTCTCAGAAGATCACTTCACAGAGTTTCTTGCTAGGGTTTTTGGTTATGCCTACCTTGGAGATGGAGGTTGTCTCCTTTTACGTCTATGGTTGTGGTCCCCAGTATGTCTGTAGATGGTTAATGGAGAATGATCACCTTTTCATGTGGCTATACATTATTACGGAGTCAGATTTTTGGCAGGGTAGTTGTGGGAGTGGTTGTCTCCCACACATGGTGTCTTCTGAGACGCTTGTCAAGCTGACGTTGGCGTGTGGCAGGAAAAGTGGTTGTCCCACTACTCATCTTGTCCTTTTAGTAGTACACAACAGGTCTTAGTGTTAGAAGTGGTCCTCACAGGCCAGTAATGGGGGATGGTCGACATGTTTCGATTTGGTGTGTTTGGCCAAACTAATCGGCCTCAGTATGCTCAGCCACCTCCTATTCAGCACTACTAGGATACCCTGCTAACCTAAAAGGCAACCCAAGGGGGGGTGAATTGGGTTTTTTAAAAATTAATACAATTAAGATTAATTAAAAACTAATTTAAACAATAGAATAGTGATCCAAGATAGATGAAATGTAATGTAATCAATAAAGAAATGAAAACAGAGTAAGAGAAGGCACACCAAAAATTATTGAGGTTCAACCACAATTCGTGGTCTACGTTCTCACCCCAAGATCCACTTGAAGTCTTCTTCCACTATGCAATCTCCAATTACAAAGTAGGTGCTGATTTACTAAGTGTTCAGCTCATTTTTACACAAGAACTTCTTCTCAAGTTCTTTCAGCTACCAAGTGGTTTTGTCCAAGATCCACTTCAATTTACAAGAGTTTTTCTTTTATAAAAGAACTCTCAAACTCTCACTTACAAGTGTATAAAAGTTATACAAACGAAATACAAACTCTCTATCAAGAGTAGATAGAAAAATAATAGCTCATGAAGTGCCAATTTGAAGATAAAAGGAATGTTCAGATTTTTTAGCTCAATCAGTCAGTGGATGTTGTTGTTTTTGTCTCTCATTTTGTATAAATGCAGTTGGAAGCTTGTATGTAAACTCCTGTAGTAATTTCATCCGTTCATGGTTGTTGGGGGTTCATTTAATGCAAGTTCAGTCCGTTATAACGTTAGAAAAACTAGTCTTTAGTCCCCAGGTGTCGACACTTGGCATCATTTGTCGACACATTGAGCTTGCATTTTTTAGATGTCGTCCACTGTCTCCATGTGTTGACACATCAACCTCATTTGTTGACACTTTGATCATCTTGTCTCCAAACTTTGGCCATGGTTCTCATGTGTCGACTCTTCATTTTCATGTGTCGACACATTACTCAAAAATCTTCATTCATCCTTCCTTTGATTAAGTTCAGCTTTAATAATATTGTACGATATTTAAGGAGTCTTCTCTTTGGGGTATGATGATAGATCAAAGTCTTCAATTCATCAAAGTTATCTTCTATTCAATTTGGATTGAATTTATCTTTTAATAATCATCTTTTCTTTGTTTCCAAGTTGACAGAACTCCTTTCTATTAATGTCGAGCCCTTCTTTTTTATTACGAGTTCTTTCCATCTGCTACTAATGACTTTTTCATCCATGTAGAGCTTCATATTCATGATGCCTTATTGCCGAGCTCTTTTTTTTTGGCTACTAATCCTTCTTTCTTGTTTAGGATCACTTCAATGAGTCTTTTATAAACTTGATGAAGTCTACTCTTGAACATCTTCAATTTCTTTAAACGCATATCATCTTCATTGACTCTTTATATCCTAGATGGAGTCTTCACTTAAATTCTTTAGGGAGATTTTACATCTATAATAAATTCTCTTTTTGAACACCTTCAATTTCTTCGAATTCAAGTCAACTTCATTGAGTCTATGCATACTTGATGAAATATTCTTTTGAACACCTTTAATCTCTTCGAATGCAAATCATTTGATTGAAGTTGGAATAGATGTCATCGCTCTGTTTGGTGCATAGCATGACTCTTAGAGTGCATTGCTTGACTTGGCTTGTTGTGCATCCACTTTGACATGTATTAGACTTTAAGTCAAAACTTTTATGTCTAAATTATAATTTTTATTAATCTGCACACTAAGTAAATGTGTTAATAAAATAACAAAAGATTTAGTTATTATCAAAATCAATATAGGAATCAACCTTGAGTCAACAGCCTCGTTATCCGTGGTCCCTTCAATCAGCCTCTTGCAAGGGTCCTGATCAACACTCACCTGATCAGTCCCATCACCCTCTCTTCATTTTGGGGGTTTGGAGCTTCGGCCATGGGGATGGGGTTTAGCTATGTAGATGGAGATAGGCGTTTGATTTGGGGCTGTGGTACTAGATGGTTGTGATTAATGGGGCTTTGGCAATGGGTGGTTGGGAGACATTGGGGAGATGGATTCGGGCAACAGTATTTTTACAGTGAAAATGGTGGGCGGTGGCTTTGGTGTAGTGGAGCTATGTTGGTAGGTGGTGGCTACCATGGTAGGTGTTCTAGGTGGGGGAGAAGATGAGTTTGGGTGGTGGGTGGAGGCAATGGGGGTGGGAGAAGAGGTTGGGTCTACGGCGGGGTGATGGTGGTGTTGCGGTTGCTCCGGTTCATAGGATAGAACAGTGAGAGAAGAGAGAAGGTAGGGGAAGGGTTGGTTTGGTGACACATGGCGTAATATGAGTTTTGAGTGGTTCTAGTATTTTTATTTTTGCTTATTTTGAGAGAGTGGTACTATTAATTTAATAACGGTAAAATGAGTATTCTATAAATTTATTAGATGTACGCATAACGGCAGTTAAGTGTTGACTAACTGCAAGAGAAAATCTGTTACAAAATCTTAAAACTTGAACGAAAAGAGGAGTAGTGTAAATGTCAATAAATTAATAGTACTATTTTACATTTGGTAAAACTTCAAGATGATCACTGTAATTAACCTCATGATATTTTGTCGTTGCATCGGGTTTGACGCAACGGGCAGTATAGCCTTACTATTCGGTAAGAAAAATGTTATTTTTTAAAAAAATTTATACAAAAAATTTATCAAAATGATGTGATAATTTATAAATAAAAGTCACTATAATAAGTGTTATATTTTTAAATGAATGACTTATTTAACCACATTATTATGATAATAAATTTTATTTAAATTTTTTTATTTGTATAACAGGACTAATTGGCATTCTAGAGTCAGCCATCCAAATGCCAAAAGAATAAACCAAAAAAAAAAAACAAAAGGAAAAAAAAGCCTCAATTCTCGTGAAGACCCGTACTAATTTTCCGATTTGAGAGACAAGGAGAGGGTTGAAGGCCACTAGTTCAAAGTTCTAACAAAGATAACAATGTGACACGTGGCAATGACCCATTGCTCATTACATTTCTTGTGATAACGTAATGGATTGCCCCAAAGTTCCAAACAACCACATTTTCTTTCCCTCACTCGCATGATCAACAAGAAATACTGTAGAGAGAGACAAGAACCTGTAAGGCGCCAGAAAAGAAAAAGAACAGTTAAAAAGAGAGTTTTTTCTAAGTCAGTTCAGAAATGGCATCAGTGACCATGACAGCCTCATTCTTCGCCGGAGCCACCCTGGCTGACAGGTCTCCGGCAACAACCCACCGGAAATTCATCATCACAAGCAGTGCCAAAGCCAAAGTTGGAGAGAGAGTGAAGTTAAGCCATGACGAAAGCAAGAATGAGAGCAGCAGCGGGAGGAGGGACTTGATGTTTGCCGCTGCAGCTGCAGCTGTTTGCTCCGTTGCCGGCGTTGCCGTGGCGGGAGAGCCGAAACCGGGAAGCCCAGAAGCTAAGAAGATCTATGCTCCAATTTGTGTCACCATGCCAACAGCTAGGATCTGTCGCAGATGAAGATCCACTGTTTGTTGGTTGCGATTGCATCAATTGGTTAATTTGAAGAAGTGGTGATGTTGTAATCCGTTTTGCTTTGTAATTTAGCTTTGGAAACTCTATCTCTCTCTCTCTCACCTATTTGTAATCATTGTTTTCTCTGTTTTTGCTGATCCAAATCAGAAGTCCAGTATTGAAAATCTACGATTTTTATCTGTACATGTTCATAAGAACCAATCAACCTATATAAGTACTTACCCGGCCAGTAACATAACCGTCCATGAGCAATGCAGGTATATATTTCAATGGTGGGAGATTATGCATTAATCACCCCAACTAGGTGTGACTTGACTTAAGGTCCTAAATGGTAAACCGAATGCCATTGTACCACACGGGTATTGGCGCAATATGATGTATAAATTTAGCAAACATTCGATGTGATTTCGGATGGATGTGTGAAAAGAATGAAAAAGAGATTCGTTAGTGGTTGATATGCTTGAACATCAGTTTCTGGCTGGCTTTGATGGAAGTTTTTGTGAATCTCCATGAAAATGAAAGAAAGAAATCCACTTTCATGCAGCTTCATCTAAGTTTATTTGAGCTTCTAGCTCCCTTTCATCTTTTAGTTCTAGGAGTTGTACTACAGAATCCTTAGTAACCGGTGAATCCTAGCAGGTGGATTCTAGCTGAGCTGGCTTCCATCAATCAATAATTGATCATTAGGCACAATTGATAATAGTATTCTACTTATCGCTAAATCACTAAGTACATATGAAATGCTTTCATCCCGCATATTATATGGCTTGGTGGTGTAAGGTACAAAATTGACTTGAAGAACAGACTAACCTCCACTGGTAGAAACTGGTATTTTGAAAATACAACTATTATTTGACTTTTTCAATAAATAAATAAAAATAAATTAGTTTTCTTTACCAAGCACTAGACCAAGCAGGCTCTTATATGTACCCACAATGCATGTTGGCATTATATCATTGAAAATATATTTTCTAATCAATCATTCTCATCATTAGTAGCTATCTCCTATCTTTCGAAGTCTTACAAAGTGGTAGAATTGAGTGTGAGCTCTCTTAACCATAATTTCTCTCGCATAAAAAATATAAAAAAAAAAACTTGTGAGATATGTATTTGTGGTGGATTATTTACTGCTCCTTGAGCTAGAGAATACTCTACTTAAAAAGTAGAGAACCTACTCCTAAAAGGTAAAGTAACAGTTTACCTTACTTCAAGAGTACGTACTGAAAAAAATTTCTAAATAAAGAGCTACATATAGTCTTTTTTTTTTCATTTTTCTTTTCACTATTTTTTTTGAATCTCTCTTCTTCCAAGTTTAGCGCCCCCCCCCCCCCCCCCCCCCCTTTCTTTTCTTTTCCATTAGTTTTTTTTAGAAATTTTATTTATTTTTTTGGGTACAAAATTTATGTTGTGTATTGAACACTTCACATTAGGAAATTTTATGTTCAATGATTCACCAGTCACTAGTCCATAAAACAAATTTCTACTTTAGAATAATATGACATGTTAAGTCAAGAAAAACTTTTCTTTTCCATCTATAAAAAATATATATTTTTTAAAATCTTTAGAGGATATTCAAAAATGTATTATAAATCCATCTCAAGCTTCATGATAAAATTATACACTGACAATTGAGAAAGTAATGAAATAAGTTACTTTATATTGTCTAGAAAATAAGACCGTGCAGAAAAAGTTATGGGAAGAAAATATGCAGTCCTATTTTAAATAGTTGTGCCTATAGTATACCTCAATAGATTTTTTTTCTCAAATTCTTGCTTATTTAATATTTATGGAGCCATAGAAAATATATAAAATTTTGCTTCTTGGTTAGTTTCAATTATTTCCTTTTCTTTTCGAAACTACTAGCCAAACAATGCGCACTTTGGCTTTCGTTTTTGACAATTGTTTTCTGTTTTCGAAAACCGAAAAAAATGGTATAAAAAACTTATTGGGCAAGCTGTTTTCAAAAATTATTTTAGAGAAATATTTTTGAAACACCTTGTTAAGTACTTTTAACTCTATAAGTGAGATTTATCTTTTCCATTGACAGAAAAAAATTTCAGAAATTCTTAATGATAAATTTTTAATTAGTATTGACTAAAAAAGAGCTGATTTTCTGATTTTTTTAAAAAATTACGACTTTACCGTCATCTCTACGCAACAAGAATGATTATCTGTGCTTCATTGTTGCCAAAACCTCAAAGGCTCGAACCAAAACTCGCAACATTGAGAACGAAAACAGAGAAAGTGAACACAATGGAAGCACAGAGCAACAGCAACGACGACAATGGCAACAACAACAGCTATTCGTGGAACTCCGCGACAAACTGGACAATCGCCGGTGGCTCGCTCGACGTTTCGATCACCTTCGAGTCGTCGGACGCTCCATTCGACTCCGAAACCGTTGATTCCAAGAGAAAACTTCCTCTCGTCCTTAAACCTCCCTCACCTGATTATGGCCCGTGCGAGATCAAGAGTGAGTCTTGTTCCTCCGATTAAAGTTCAGTTGAATTAATTGATGCTTTTTAATTGTTAATTTTTAGTGAATTAGGCTTCTGGGTTACGAAAATTGGGACGAATTTTGATATTCAATATATATATATATATATATATGTATATATGTATATGTATAAAGTTTAGGGTTATATATGTTTGAAGAATATTGATGTTAAGAGCAATGTTAGTTTTTCTTTGTTTTTTGTTTTGAGTTATCTGGATGAATGATTTGTGCTGAAGCTTTGGCTGGTCGCAATTGTAGCTATTTTTATTTTTGGAATGTGGATTTTGATTTTCCTTTTTTTCAACTTCATCTTCAGTTAGCAAAGCACAAATATTATTGGTATGTAAAGTAACGTATGGGTTGAAATGTACATTTTTCATATGCACATATATTTACACACATTATCCATAGCTAATGTGTGCAACAAATGGCCCAATTTTTTTTTCAAACTTCCTTATGTTTTATTTCGAGGGTTTGTTCATGGTCAATAGTTCCTGAACTGATGAAAATATAGTTTGGCACAAATTTCTTTCCATGTTAATTCAGCCTATGCCCATTTGAGTTCAGCCAAAGAGTCAACGACTCAACAGGTAGTGACTGACTTCAAATGCATGGTGTTGCTTGTTGTAGGGGCTTTATATTGATCTGAAAAGTAAATGGGTAATTGCAGGAGATACATACCATCTGCAGAAATTTGTTTGAGGAATATATTATTGGACATTGTTGTGCTCTTGTGTGTTTTGGTATCCATTTATTTGTGTTTTTCTTCCTTTTATCCGGAAACAGGGAAACAAAAGGAAGAAGACGAAGTTTCATTAGTTGATCACCTTGCAACACTAGGCTGATCATGGCACCCATTAGCAATAGGGACAAGTAGATATTTGGCTAAAACATACAAGATTATGGCGCACATTGTTTTGCCAATCACTTGCAAAAGTAATCTAAACACCTTCAATGGTCGTTTTTTCGAATCCTACAAGGGAAGAATGCTTCTCTAGAGGCTCAACTTATTAAAGGGAAGCATTATGCTTTCAACACTTAAAAGAAACTGTTCTTGCAAACATTTCCATTTATGATTTCCTTTATTCCCACTCTTTGCATGTTCTTTAAGAAGTTTGCTGTTAAAAAATTATCATATTTCTAGTGTGCAGAATTGTGCTACCATGTCGTCAAAAGGCAATTGCGTGATCAACTTTTGTTAGCCAATTGGTTTTTTTTTTTGATAAGTTCATTAGCCTATTGGGTTGTTGAAATCAAGTACTTTTGGTTGATTATTAATATGCAATGGGTTAGTTCATATTATATTTTGGCGGAGGGATGATGAAACAGGTCATAATAATATGCTTTTATGTTTCAACAATACTTGTTACGTGTATTATTGTTTTGGTAAGTAAATTAGCATGCATGTTTATTCAAAATTCTAAATGCTCTTTAGCTTTTAATATTTGTGCATTATTTCTAAAGTGTGGCCTTCTTGTAATGCCCTTAATGTACTTTTCTAAGATGTCTTAATTGCCTCCTACTTCTCTTTGGTTTTTGATTACAGCTGTATTTTCCTTTTTTTGTCTCTTGTCTTGCACTGTTGTCCTAATGGTTGCGGGCTTGTCAGCCAAACTCATGGTCTGTGGTTCAAGTCACGGTAGCCCCCTTCCCCCTTCCCATAAGAAAAACAAACTTGTACCTATAAAAAATAAAAAATATATATATATATATATGGGTTGGCTATCAAATATTAAATTATCTTCTTTTTTTTTTTTTTTTGTTGTTGCTCATTTAATGTTTCTCAACTCATATCTTCCGGTTAATTTATGTGGCATGTATCATTTATGAATGCACTTTTCAGTCCTATTTCCCTTATGTGGGATGGCATTGTAAGCTTAAAAAATAGGCTTTTAGAAAAGTTGGTTAAACTGATTGTTGGAGAGAATTTGGAGATGGCTTACTTGAAGGTGTAGGAGATTATAGTGGATGGAAAGGAGGAGAGAGAGAGATCACCTTGTACCAAGGAGATCAAGGAAGTTACTTAATGAGGAAGTGCAAATTGCAACCCACCTATTAAACTAGTTGCTTCAATAGTAAATTGTTACGAACGAGATGACTTGATCACTTAGTAAACCTTGTAGAAATGTAATTTTTTGTACCCAATTGCAATCCACCTATTAAACTAGTTGCTTCAATACTAAATTGTTACGAAGGAGATCACTTGATCAATTAGTAAACGTTGTAGAAATGTAATTTTTTGTAGTTATATTTTCACTTCTACAAAATCAATAGAAAGACATCCCTCAGAGAGTACTCCCTTAATTGCAAGTGTTTAGGGTTCTCTCTGGTTTAGGTTGTCACTTCAATTTTCTATTTCTCTACCAAATGAGAATTGACTACATCATTATCTCAACCATTGAACTTTCATATACCTAGGGCTTACAAATTCTGAGTTGAATTCATGAAGCCACCTTATCTGAACGGATTATATTAATTTCTAAACTTGCTTAGCCACAATAATATTGTATTATTGCTATTGAAATAGAATTGGTGTTATGTTTGTTAGTATTTCAATGTGGTTTAATGATTGTGTTTCGTACTTTCAATATATTTATGTAATATAAACTAGTGGTTGGATGGGGTGGATAATCCACCTGAAATTGACCCATAACCAACTTTGGAAGCTACAAAAATTCCACTTGATTGACATATATACATCCTGATGGGTTTGGTTTTATGGTGCTCAAGAATTACAAAACACAATGATATCTACCTAGGCAAGCGGACTGCTCTAAATCTATGATGTACCCATGAAGGGCATATGAGAGTTGCTTAAGGGTATGGTATACATGTCCAACATGTCTATTTAGCAAGCATGTTGGGTAATTCAAGCTTTGTACATAATTGTATGTTAAACTTCCTCATTCTTCTACTTTTGTGATACTTAAATTAAAAAAAAAGAGTTACTTTAGGGCTATAGTTGTTTGGCACTCTCTGTTACTGAAAACACCATTTTACCTTCAACAATAGATGTCAAATATAAAAAAAGTAGGAACATTTTAGTCATATCCATGTATCCCTAGAATTGGAAATTACATGAATCCATGATTAGGAAAACGACCTGCACCTTGTACATGTTCCTGAGTCTAGGCAACATTTTCAACCATGTTTATGCACTAAGGTATCTGTACATTGATTTGTTTGTTATGCAGCTTATGCCTTAACATTGAAAGGATTTATAATTATATGGTTCAGTGTAGTGGAATGAATCTACTTCAATCTGGTTCATATATAAAATATGAATACAGGGATTAAACAATTTTGGCAAAAACTGATGAATATAGCAACATGGTGTCATCCCTGTTCCATAAGTTTATAGAGTTCTCCAAAGTGAAGCTTTGAACTTGACATAACTACAGTGACTGCTAATCTATTTCTTTCTTCTGAGTATCAATGTTGTTTGTTGAATAGCTCTCATCCTGCAAATGTCACATATTGTACATGTTTTTGTTCCAAATAGAATTTTCTTTGTTTTTTTTTTTTTTGTGGAAGAAATTCCATGGCAAACAATGCCATTTCTGGTTATATTCCCTTTGGAGGCACATGTTTTATGCAGCTGAAAGCTACTTATAATGGAGAGATGCTTGATTGATTCTGTTCAAGATGAGTCTGAATATCCTTTAGGTTCGTTATTGAAGGAAAAAACTACTTGGTCCTCTTCAATGGGATTCTTACGGAAAGGATTTGCAGCCTTCTAGAGGATTGCTGACATTTTATTTGTCAGTGGCCAAATATGGTTTCTATATAACGACAACTACATCCCCATAACTGAAGACATGTTATACTTTGATGATTGTTTGTAAACACTAAACTGACAACTAGTGGAAATATGATAAAAAACAATTATAGTTTGTTCATTGAGGGTCAAGTTGAAGGAGTAGAGGTCTGGATAGAGCATACTTACACCATCGTAGCCAATTGAATATGGTCTCCCACCATATGTGAGGTTATTTTTGAAGAAACTCAGCTTCTTTATGTTTATTTAAAGTTTGAAGCCCATTGTATAGTAGTTATGTACTAATTTTTGCATGCATGTTACATGCACCCTCATAGCCAATTGAATATGGTCCCCCACCATATGCGAGGTTATGTTTGAAGAAACTCAGCTTCCTTATGTTAGTATGAAGCCCATTTTATAGAAGTTCTATACTAATTTTCTCATGCATGTTACTGTAAGCACAATAATTGCACAACATATGTGTGCACGTTTACTATAGAATTCCATCATGAAGGTTATTTCAAGAATACCCTAAAATCAGTTTATATATGAGGCAACATCTATTATATTGGTAATATTGACCTCGACTTTGACCTATAAGAGATGTTCATGAAGTTTGTGGAAGGATACCGAAGCTTCAAGTACTATAGAATCCTAAGACATAGTTTGGAGAAAAGGTCAATATAAATAAAAAATGATAAAGAGGTAATGGATCTGATGGATTTGTATAATGGACTTCTTGTGGTAGGGATGTATATTGACAAAGGGTGCGAGGCTTTGCAAGTGATTAGAAGTGATGCTGAAGTCTTATTTCCTAGGTTACAAATCCAAGGCAGTGGTGTTGAGGAAGGAAATAAATGAGATGATGGAGGGCTGAAGGTGTAGGGGTTGTAAATGAAGGTGCTCAAAATGTTGGAGCCGAAGATTGAGGGGCTGAAAATAAAGGTGATAAAAATGATGAGGCTGAAGATGGAGGTGCTAAAAATGAAAATGCTAAAAGTGCTAGGGATGAAGATGGAGGAGCTATGATATCAAGTACATCAAAAATAACCTACCATAATAGATTTGTTGGATTGCAAGCTATTAACTTCAATGCCAACGTGGTTGTTATTTATGTCCACAAAAGCAGGAAAGAGTTTAGCTCTAACAGCAAGACCGCGATTTGAACTCTTCCCTATGTTGTGATTATTAAAGAACCCAAGATATTATTGAGCTCTTGCAAGCCATTTGAAAGGTGAAATAACGAAAGTCATTCCCCAAGCTGACAAATACTTGGATACTTGTAACATAACAAAAATGAAAGCAGTGCAAAAGAAGTTGATGGTTCCATTACTGGAGTTCTTGATGGAGAGGTAAGTTAAAAAAAGCATGACCTGTCTTGTTTGCCATTTTATCATTGCTAAAATTGAATAGGTTAATAGAATCAAGAGTTATTGTTCCTTTCATCTCCACGTATCCATTAAAGTAGAAATTGTCTTGGTTATTGGAATAGGCATGCTTCATAAGGAGAAAAAACAGAATGACCATGCATGTCAAATAGTCTTATGAATACAAACAAAGAGAGGAAATATAGGGATGAGAGGATCGCTGTTGAAGAATGGGGGGTGTAGGTGTTGTTATCTCTTACCATGTTTGTGTGTGAATTCGGAAGGCTTCTTCAACAACCACAAGGTTCTATAATATCTATATCACATTAATTCTCAGTATAACTTAAGAGAGCTTCTTATTCAGATTTTCTCTCTTTCCCCTCCCTCTAGAGATCTTCAACAGTAATTGTCTTCTTCCCCAGTTCTCACTCGGCCATTCTGAAAGTCAAGAGCTTTTCACTCTTACATTTTCTCTTCTAGATTTCTTCAACAGTGGTTGTTTCTCCCTAGATTTCCTCTCTCTGCTTGCATTCATAAGACCATTTGTCATGTCGTACACGGTCATCCTGTTTTTTCTCCTTGTGAAGCTTGCTTTTTTCAATAACTAAGACGATTTCTATTTTAATGGATACGTGGAGATGGATGAAAATATAATTCTTGATTCTAATGGCCTATTCAATCTTTAATGTTATGGTGGCGAACAAGACGGGTCATGCTTTCTACAAGTTACCTCTCCAATTCAAGAACTCTAACAATGCTTTCATTTTGTCATGTTACATGTATTTGAGGATTTGCCAGCTTAGGGAATGACTTTCGTTATCTCACCTTTCAAAGCACTCCTAAGAGCTCGATACTGGCCATATATTGGGCTCTTTAATAATCACAACATAGGGAAAAAGGTCAAATTGTGTTCTTGCTGTTGAGCTAAATTTTTTCTTTTGACTCTACTTTTTTGAACGTAAATAACTACCACGTTGGTATCAACGTTAACAGCTTGCATTCACCAAATCTGCTGTGATAGGTTATTTTTGATGTACTTGATATCATGGCTACCCCATCTTCAGCCCTAAGACTTTCATATTCAGCCCCTCCATCTTTAGCTCCAACATTTTCATCACTTTCATTTTCAACCCCTCAATCTTCAGCTCCAGTATTTTGAGCACCTTCATTTTTAACCCCTACACTTTCAACCCTCGATCATTTTCTTTATTTCCTTCCTCAACACCATTGCCTTGGATTTATAACCTAGAAAATAAGACTTTACCATCACCTCTAATCATTTGCAAGGTCTCATACCCTTTATCAATAGACATCACCACCACATGAAGTCCAATATACCAATCCATCATATTCATTTATCTCTTTATCATTTTTTATTTATACCGACCCTTTCTCCAAACTATGTCCATGAGTTCTATAGTACATGGAGCTTGGGTATCCTCCCACAAGCCTCATGTACATCTCTTACGAGTCAAAGTAGGACATCGTGTTAGGGTCAATATTATCAATGTAATAGACATTGCCTCCTATATAAACGGACTTTAGGATATTCTTGAAATAACCCTTATGATGCAATTTTGTAGTAAACATGCTTGCAAATGTTGTACAATTATTGTACTACTATATAATAGGCTTCAAACTTTAAATAAACATAAAAAGGAGCACAACCTCGCATATGGTGGGGGACCATATTTAGTTGGCTACGAGGATGCTTGTATGCTCTATCGGGACCTCCACTCCTTCGGCTCAACCCTTAATGCATGAGCAAACCAAAATTGCTTTTTATCATATTTTCACTAGTTGTTAGTTTAGTGTTTGTAAACAATTGTCCAAGTATAACATGTCTTCAGTTTTGGGGGTGTAGGTGTAATTATCTCTTACCATGTTTGTGTGTGAATTGGGAAGGCTCCTTCAACAACCGCAAGGTTCTATGACGTCTCTATCACATTAATTCTCAGTATAATTTGAGAGAGCTCTTCACTAAGATTTTCTTTCTTTCCCCTCCCTATAGAAACCTTCAACAGTAATTGTCTTCTTCCCTAGTTTTCACTCGGCCATTTTGAAAGTTAAGAGCTTCTCACTCTTACATTTTCTCTCTCCAAAGAAGGGCCGTGAAGGGAAGAAAGTTGTTGTTTTCCCTTGTTTGGTTGAGAAGAGAGAGTTTAGGAAAGTACCAAAGTCTTATTTTGAATGCGTGTACCTTGTGTTTGATTTGCTTGTACCCGACCTTACCATCTAAATTTTCCTTTCAAATCTATCCTCTTTATGAGAGAAGTTTGTCGCAAAGAGAAGAAAACTTTTAAAAATTTCCCACACTTTTCTTTTCTCTCCTTGTGAGCCAACCAAGCAATAGAAAGAAGGGATTTTGAAAATTTTCCCTTCTCTGTACTTCTCTCACATACTCAATAAAGATGGTCTCAAGGAAGAATTTGAAATTTTGTATCTAAAGGTCATCATTACCTATTTTCAGCCAAAGAACATGGAGTGTCATCATGTTTGGAACCCTCCATCATAGTCAAATATAGTTTTGACATGTTGTTTCTTTGGAAACTTAGTCAATTAGGAATTGGAGGCATCTTTTGGGACTTTGAAGAATATATGATTTTTTCGCTCATGAAATCAGGTGAAAATAGGTTTCTCCTTGAAGCAATTATTTTGGATCCTTAGGAGGGCCTTGGGCTCCATTTTTTTAGAATGGTTGCATCATTGTTTGACAAAAGGTGAGTCAAATTATGTGATTGGCTGGGTGAAAAGTTAAGGGACCAAGTGGGTGAAAAGTTAAAGTTTTGGTCCTTGCCCTTATATGCTAATTTGATGGGAGGAATTTTGATTCTCCTCAGGTGGATATGAAGCACCGATATGACATGATACGGACATGCTGATACAACAATTTAAAAAAGAAATAGGACATGATAGAATGAAGACACAAAAACAGATAAATATTTCCTTATATGTATACTTATAATAGTAGTTGTTTCTTCATTTTTTAAATTACAAGTAAGTTTATATTTTCTATATTAAAATTGTAATAAATTATTTTCCATGTTATACCTATTTAAAAATAAGCGTGAATAAAAATTCCTAATACTTATTTTAAGAGGTTTTGTTCATAAACAAATTGGAAAGTTTTGGGCTTTAGAATTTCTAAAATTAAAACGTTCTAAAGGAGGCTTCAAACTTGCAATGTGTTTTGTGTGTGTCTAAGCAATGAATGTATCCTCCAAGTGTTAAAAGTGTGTCCGGTTCTTAAAAAAATACTACACGGCTGACGCATGTCAGAGAGTGTGATGAGTGTTCTCTCTTATCAAGTAGATGTTAAGGAATCTGTTTTTTTTTTCTTATGTATGGCTTGTTTGAATTATTTTCTTCATTGTTGTGGCCATGAGATCTCTATGAGAATTTTGTTGGTCCCTCTCTCTCTCATCCATTCTGCCAACTCTTCATGATTATCAAAGCAAGTGTTGGTTTTTGACTGATAACCAATTTATACAGGAATATTTTTGCTCTACTTTGGTTTGTAGGTTTCTTTTGTCAAAATTCTAGTCTTTGCTATTTGAACCTATGGAAGAGGTTAAACTTCTATTTTAGGTATTAGCAGCATCCATTTTCTGATGAAAGCTTTCTTTTCTTTTTGCCCTTTTTCAGACATAGATACAAGGACCCATTTATGAATTTTTGGAATAAGAAATTAAGTTAATAGAAAGACAATGCATGAGTGGAAGACTGATAAGGTTCTTGAGTGGGGAATTGTTTTCATGCTAATGTGTGGCTGTTTGCAAATATCGGTAGTGTGCATTTCCTTCTTGGATTATTTAATTTTGTTTTGACCTATTGAAGTTGAAGATATTTTCCTACTTCTCAATAGCATTGCTCTTTTGAATAACTAAGAGTTTCTGCAACTACAGTAAGGTTTGCACAAAAGCATGAGGTTCGACAGGTCTACGTTCGAAGTACAGCTCGAGTCTATGAGATTTATTGTGCACCTTCTCTACAGAGTAGCAATGAGTATCTATGTACAGTTCGCTGTGGCATTGTGGCTAGAGATGATGAAGTACTCGATCCAATTGATACTGAAGAACTTGCTGATGCAGAGTCAAAGGGGCCGTCTGGAGAACTGGCTAAAGATAAATGCAATGATAATGGTAACATCATCTCCAATGAAGATGACTGGGTAGAGGTGAAAGCCCCTGATTCTTCATTACAAGATAACCAAAACAATTCAATGCCCAAAAAGACTGATGCCAATGCAGGAGCAAGCGTTCAGGTATTAGGGTTTCTTTCAGTCCAGACTCATTCAAACTATTGATTATCCTATTTTCTTGATAGTTTAATCTTGGAACATCTTTCTCACTCATGCACCATGCTGTTGATGTATTTTCTGACATGGTATTGCTCCGATCCAGTGGATTCTCTCTGTGGTAGGATGAAGTAATGGTGGGTACCATTCCCTCTATATATCGATTTGGTATGCTTTTATAGGTCACCATGACAGGGAGTACTGGTGTGGGAGGAGCTGTGCACTTACTGATTGTCCACATGTGCTATCATTTTCGTCCTGACCTTATTCTAATTGTCCTCTGTTTGTCCTTGTATTTGAAATGTTAAATTGCATGGCATCAGAAGTTAAAATGAAATATTCTGATTCTATTCAAATTAAGTTTAGATATTTTCACCATGGTACTGTAGGAAAATTGTAACTGCAACTTTATTGTAATTAAGTGAAGGCTGCTACTGAACACACACACACACACAAAAACAAAGGGGGAAAAGAAATCATTCATTATTATCTCTAGCTGATTGAGAATTCTCTTCAGGATTTTTACGAGGCTACAGCAGAGATTACTGATGCAGATGCTTGCGGGTCCCTTACACTTCGTTTGCTATCACTTCAAAGTAAAGGTTGCATATATGTTGATGAAATTTATGTATTTGCTGACCTTGTTGAGTCAGATGATTTAGAAACTCAAGCGCCTCAGATGGGAAACTCTGCTGGAAATTCTCTTATGGCCATTCTTGCCCCTACACTTTTGCAACTGGCTAAATCTGGTGTTAACAGAAGACAAGACAAACATACTTCTGATTCAACAGACAAAGGAGAGTACCTGGAAGTTGGGTTAAAAATAACTGAGTCAACCAATATTGCAAATGAAGTTCAGCAGGAAGAAAGCACAGCTGCTCAGTCGGATGTGAAGTTGCAGGAAGTGAATGAGGCTACACCTGAACTGCCTCAGTTCCAGATTCTGGCACAAGTTCCAGATAGAGAGCAAAGACATGATTCTGTTGCCAAAACTAATGTGCCATGTGATCATATTGAGAAAGCCCTTGAACAGCTTGTTACTCGAGTGAGCAGAATAGAAGATATCTGCTTGAGGTTCGAAGAACACATACTAAAGCCCATAAATAGCATGGAGGCAAGGCTCCAACGGGTAGAGCAGCATGTAGAAATGCTTACCAAGAATTCCCAGTATTCTGGATTGCCTTATTGTACAAGAATTTCTGCTCCTGCATTTTCATGCAATGGATCCAATTCCAGCTCCTTCTGTAATGAGGGAAGTGATTATCCTGCTTGCAGGGCATCGGAATTGGAAGAGAAGGATACACGGTTTGATAAGTTACCTAATCGACCTGATGATATGTCTGTTTCAGTGAATGATACTCGGTTTCTCCCCAGTCTTGTGGTCACGGCCCCAGAGTTTTCATGTGGTGATGATGAGGAAACCAATGATGCTTTGGAACCACCGAAGGATTGCCCACAAGAAAATGTGAAGCAAGCTTTGTCAATTGATGATGCTTTAGCAGCTGCACTTGCTGGGTTCTTATCTGCAACTAGTGTCCAGCCTTCGAATAATACCCAAACACTTAAAGTTAAAGCTCCTGATTTTACAATTGAGGAAAATGGTGATGATGGTGAAGTTGCCTCACTTGATGCTCAAAGTCACAAGCCTATAGTTCCCCCCATCTTTTCCTATGAATCTAATGGAACAGAGCGCATAAGTGATTCAGTTTCAACTTCCAGCTCCACTCCTTCAATACTGGGGCAAGTGATGGGAAATTTTGATGACAGCTGCTTCAAGGAAACATCTGAAGGAGTTGATGGAGATGAACTGTTGCATGAAGGGGATATTAGTTGCAGTTCTCTGGCTACCAGTGTCAACTGTCCCACTACTCAAGCTGAAAACGAGTTAGCACAGAAAGATGATTCTCAGATTGCAGAGTCTACCTGCAGAGGGGAAGCTAGCAATGGAATTAGTGATTCTAGAAAAACTAACATTCTGAGACAGTTCCTTCAAAGTCAGACTGAGGATAGCTCTGACACTTTGCATGAAGGTACTGATGCAAACGGTGAAGATGGTGTAGAAGGGTCTGAAAAAGACATGTTGCAAAATGTTTTCAAATCTTCATCCGCTTCTTGTGTACTGGATTTTGAACTTCCTATCCTGGATGTGAAATTTGCTTCCTGGGAAACTTCCAATGTGAAGTCCCCTCTTGAAGCCCTTTTTACTGACATGCCTGAATTTGAGGTTGAAGCTCCTTTTGTCCAGCAAAGGGATGATGCTGTGGAGGATGGGAACACAAACTGTCTTGTGACTGGTGACCATCTTTTGGTGGATTTGGACATTTATGATGCAAGAGATGCGCCTTTGAGTGTGGAGGGTGAAGACCTACAGGATTCTTGTACATGCAATAAGCAGGAAATGTTTGCCAGTCTCATATAGTATTGCCTGTTTATAACGCTATGCGTATTTGTTTATAGAACTGGACTAGACGAAGAATGGCTGGGTCAATGGTATTATACTCTAATAACGTTAATTTATTTTGACAAAGAAATGAACGAACTTCAATTCATAATCCTTTTCTTTTCCTGGAGCTATGCACGGAAGACCGTTTTATGATCACGGTCTTGCTACAAGTTTACATTCATTCTGGAAGGTACTTGATCTTAGAATTTATAGTGTCCCAAGCTTTTGATGAAGTGTATATTTGTTTGTTGAATGGATTTATAGTCTATACAGAAGATAAACGTGCACTGATTGTTCTTTTAGCAAGATTTTCTAGCATATCACCCTACAAGGAAGCTTCTATAATATTCTAGTTCTAGTCCATATATATTGCTTCATTGGTGCTGAGAGAATGGTTTGGGTCCAGTTTAGATGATCCAGAGAATAATTGGGCTTGTTTACTCGACAAGTGTGTATTTTTTAACTTTATCCTATATGGGTAGTTTTGAACTTAATTCAGCAAACTCAGTTAAAGTGCTCTTGTTAATAGCATTTTTAGATAAAGGAGAGTTAGCAATAGTGCTTTCTAAACATTTTACACATAATAGGCAGAGGATAGAAAGCGTTATTACTAATGCCGCTTTATTTGATGGCCCTATTCGCAATAGGACTTTACATTGGTACTGAAAAAAGTTCAAAATCACCCTTGTGGTAACATTAACTTCAAAAACTGTCTAATACAATTTCTTGACTTTTTATAAGTTCTGGTGTCAGACTAAAGGAGAAAGTACATTAGCATGTGGGTATCAAGCTTTGTTTGTATGATTGTCCCACCACGTTTTTATTAATTGATTGATGCATTTTTTTTTTCTTCTTGAGATGCAGTTTGATTCAATTTCTGGGATGTTTTATAGTAGACGATATTTAGGGCATTTGACACGACTTGGATCATTTCATGTTCAGTTCTATACACATTTCTACACAATTATCCATTGCCATGAATGATCTTCTATATGAAGTAGTAGTTATCCCCAGTGATGGTAGCACAAATTGAGATACCTCATTTCATGAAATGCAAACATTGATCCTTCACAATTTGGTACAGTCGGTGTAGGGTTGTAAACGAACTGATCAAGTGAATAGTAGGTTATTCAAAGTTTTAAATTTGGTTTGAAAAAGTTAAAGAGTTTCGAAATGTGTTCAAGTTGGACTTATTTAATTTTTGAGCTAATCTCAAAAGAGATTTTATCTAGCCGAACACGACAAACTTAAATTTTTATTTTAGTGCATATAACTTATCATGTAGAATTCGAACCAAGTTCAAAATATTAACAAACTTTAAAATGTGTTTAAACTTGACTTATTTACATAATGAGTTAATTTTAAACGAACTTTCAATGAGTCAAACATGAGCGTAGCTTGAGTGCTTGGTTTGTTTTCCGACGCTAATTGAGTGAGATTAGAAATGGACATTTACAGGTAAGCAAAATACAATTATCATTCCATTCCATGATCCAAACCTGTGTCTTCTAATTTGTATAACCTATATAGGTATGTATATATACATATATAGCATAGTACAATTGCTTGATATGCTGGTGGTTGCTTTCAGTGTGCTTAGTGTGATTATGTTCCATGTGTTGCTCTCAATGAAAATTAGCTGAGGCAGCATTTAGTCTATTGCTTTTCAATAAAACGATTGAAGATGTTTGCATGTAGTGATTGTAGACATGGTTGGAAGCCAAAGATCATTTGTTTTTCAGTCTATGTTTGTTGCATGGCAGAGGCTATTGGAACATATGATGATTGATTAGAACATTACACTTCATAGCCCATCATCTCAAATTCATGTGTAGAACAAACCTAACAATAAGATCTGCAGCTCTGTCGATGTAGGAGAGCACTGCTCCATTTTTTTTTCCACTTGTGTTGTGGGGTCCAAACCTTGCAGAGGCCCAGTGAAGAATCAAGCCAAAATTCAAAGACTCCCACCCACACAGAAGAATCTAGTAAGAAAATGCCCCACCCCACGAAAGTTAAGAAAGGAAATGGACAAAGCTCCTATAGCCTCACAAACACTAGGATAAATAATCCAAAACATAAAGAAAAATCTATCCTTGGCTTCACTTTTCCACTGCCTACCTAGTCCCAAAGTCACCATGACCTGCTTTTTTGACATGGTCAACGGCCAACAGAGAGAGAGAGAGAGAGAGAGAGAGAGAAATATAACTTTAAATTGATTTAAATGGAACTACAACATACATTTCATGAAATTATTCAAACGAGTGATTAAAAAGGTAAGGAATCTTGGGATTTCCCCACATGTCAGAGAGAGGGAGGGGGAGATTGGCCTACCTTTTTCTGTCCTTTTCTTTTGATTAAAATGGAACTAAACAAACACAAACACACACACATATATAGGAACATATATACACATGTATATCAATTCCGAAGCATCAATGTATGTACATATGTATGTATATATGTTTTGCATATATACAGATAGGTTGATTAAGATCTAAGATTATAGGGCTTCTAGTAGACTCTAATTATTGGTCCACTTCCCAACTTTGTCTGGCTGCAACCCTGTCATGGACTGGCGCATACTCCTGCAACATATAATAAAACCAATAAAAATTCATTCCCTACTTTTTCCTACCCCTCTGATTTTTCAACCCCTCCAATAATTCAGCAACCAAACTCCAATATATGGAGGGCTATGTTTCTTTTTGAGGGACGGGAAGGCAAGAGAACACACACAACACATGGAGGTAAAAACGCACAATCCGAGTAAGAAGTCACAAATACTAAACAACCTGTTAAAACGGAAAGGTTGTTGTGTTTTATAAGCAAGTCCCACCTCGGTCTGTAGAGGGCTATGTTTTTAAGAACCAAAATAAAATTAATTCTTCAAACTTATACCTCCATTTTGTTTATCAACTCTTCTGCTGTATCTGCTGAAACCACAATATGCCTTGCTGAACCTTCAATGAAACCTTCCTCCACTCCCTTATCAAAAAATGCAAGCAAACTATTATAGTACCCATCTACATTTAGCAACCCCACCTGTTCACAAATTCAAAATTCACTTAAAAAAAAGGAAAAAAAAGAAAATTTAAAATTCACCTTCTAGTCTAGATAAAGAAGTGGAAATTCAAAAGGATAATGATACAATCCAAAACCATCATACCGGCTTTTCATGAATTCCCAATTGAGACCAAGCTATGATCTCCAACAATTCTTCCATGGTTCCATACCCACCTAAACATATCAAGGTTTTAAGAACATATGTTTATGTATATACGTCTATGTGGAATAATCCAAATGACCCAATTTTGAGGGGAGTAAATACCACCGCTTTGATCTTTTTCAACAAAATCATCACGCAGTAAATCGAGTTCAACCTACATATATGTATATATATATTTACCAGGAAGTGCAATGAAAGCTTCAGCATGTTTCGCCATTTCTGACTTCCTTTGGTGCATGTCTGAAACTGTTACAACTTTCCCTATGGTTTCTCCTGATATCTGCATGCATATGTCTTTCATTGTCATTCCTTCACCAAGGCGATAACCGTTGAAAGAAAAAATTTCAAAACTAGGGATGAACTGTTACCTCATGTGGCACAAGAGCTCTTGGAATTACTCTACATATACAGACAGAAGATGAAGATACATAGGTGTAAATTTTCTTACAGAAACCTAATTGAAGAAAAGAAAATCATTAATCGATGTGAAAGAAAAAGAGAAGCATATACCCAAGAACATGGCAACCTCCATCAAAAACAGTTTTAGAGATCAAACCCATTAGACCAACACTGCCTCCACCATAAACCAAATCAATCTTTCTCTCAACCTGAGAAGAAAACAAAATTAATGAATTACAAGGCAAAAGCTCCTTAATATGACAAATATATACAAAGATGAAACAAGTGAAAATTTTATGTCTTTTGGCGTTCTACTATGATATACCAGCTGCTTGCCAAGCTCAAGAGCTGCATCACTGAATGCAGATTTGTGACCAGCTCTACTACCACAGAACACACAAATGCTCTTAAACTTTCCCCTCCTTTCATTTGTTGGAGATATCCCTTCATCTCCTTCCATTCTCCCAAGAAGATTAGAGAGAGAGAGAGAGAGAGAGAGAGAGAGAGAGAATAGGGCGCAGAAAAGGAGATGCCAAGATTGTGTACTTTGTATGACAGAAACCGACACCTTTGCTTTTGATCTCCCACTCCTCAATCCCAAATAGCCCTTTCTGTCTGCTTGAACAAGTACTCAGTGTTGGAGAAGGGGCCCAATATGTGTCAAGGGTCCATCTTCATCTCTCATTTTATCATCCTCATCATCAATCATCAATCATCAACTCTCTCCCTCTCTCTCTCTCTCTCAATAATTATTTATGAAGTTTCGTTGAATTCTAGAGAAAGCCCATGCCCATTGTCTTTCCCTTTGTGTCCATCTGGACCAATACTTTTGCTTTTATAATTCTGTTGTCCCCTCTCTCTCTCTCTCTCTCTCATTTGTAGTTGAAAGTATATTTCATTATAAACTCGAGAAAACATGATTTATTTATTTCTTTATCCTCTATCCCTATCCCCATCCCCATGCCGTAGCACGAGTTTGGTGTAACCATTTACTTAATAGGCGTTGGACCCACGGCTCAATTCTTAATTGCTTGGTTGGAGTGATGTTTTGATTCATTGATGGGTTAAAATCATGGTTTGCTTCGAGCCCAAATCCAATTAATTCCTCAGTTTATGTTCCTTCATTCCGTAACCAGAAATGTAGATGCCATCCGACGGTTCCTTCAAGCCACATTTTTTTGCGGGATAAAAAAAAGAGAATAAGTAATGCTATAAGATAAAAAAAAAAAGTAATTATGGCCAATAAATAATATTATAATGTGAAGAGTAATTACTTAATATGGTAGGTTAGAATAGGATAAATAATATTATATTGCTATTACAAATTAGTACTAATGGTATATTACCTTATATATACTTATATTAATTAACATATTATAATAGTAATATAAGGATAAAAATGTAATTTTTATCTTATCCTAATGAAAAGAATATGTAATACCACATCTCTCATAGTATTGTATATCTCCTATTTTAAGTACTACTTTTGTTTTGCCAAACATAAGTTTTGTGGATAGATAGCATCTCCAATATCCACACCTACGTATTCTTTGTCAATCAAACAGGGTTGAATGCATAGACACAATGATTATTGTGCCTAATCATGTTTAAGGACAATGGAAAAATTCCCATCCGTAATACTCTATTGTGGATAAAGATTTCCCGCAAGACAGGTAGCGGAAAACTCCTACTGTACTTGGGGATCTTTGTTGAAAATATTTTTCAAATATAGTATGTTTTTTTATTTTCAAAATGGGTTTTGACTTGTGTTTTTAAGAAAAGTTTTTTTGAAATTGAAAGTGTAAAAAATAATAAGCTATCTATAAATAAATGTCACCCACCTTTCTATGTATTGCTTTGAAGCTATAATGGGGTATTGCTTTCAAGTGGATGTGTTTGTATGTGATGCACACATGAAAGTCGCGTGGTGCAATATTGTGCTGCCCGAGATGGTTTAAAATTGCACAAGAAATTGTTGCTAACATTTTGACAAAGGGAAAGGATTACAACCACAAGGAAAACCATGCAGGAAAAACTGAAAGCCTTTGGGAGTTCTATGAATCAACTGTGCCTTATGATGCAAGGAACAATGGACCTACTTTTCTTGACTTTCCAACTCTTGCTTGTGCAATATGGATCTCAATTTTTTTCTTAAGGGAAAATTATTATACCGCTGTTCTTACTTAGCGCCATACAAAAACATAATGTTTTTTTTAGTAATGTTAGTCCATTGTAATGACTCTTGCAAGAGAAATTAAGTTGTGTTTCTTCGAATGAGCAAGCCAACCATAGAATGAATCAACATTGTTTTCTCAAGTTAGTTGCACGAGTGCAAGAGATCTAGATCTAGACTACAAGTTTACTGTCGAAAAATGATCATAACCGTTCAATTTTAGTCAAAATCATTCAATTATGGGAAACAATTTTCTAGATGGAAAATGTTGTGCTAGTGGTTTAACTAATTAAATGCAAAAAGCAAAAAACAAAAAATGAAGATCAAAGGGTTGACGCGACATTGTCTATGAATATATATGTTGCATAAGAAAGTACATATCATTTGGTGCTGATATATATTATTACTGCATCGGTCATTGGAGTAGATCCATGAATTGGATCCTCCATGTGGTTTGCAAGCACTAATACTTTGAACTTTCAACTAAATCTTGTGTAAAATGAAATTTGGAAGTTGAGAATAATAATTATTTGTTTATCTTTTGTACAGTGGTGCAAGTAATTGCAAGTAACAAAACTAAAAATTAAATTTTTTTTATTATTAATGTTTAAAACAGGGATAAGATGAGATGATTGCTGAAAAACTAAGTTACAACTATCCAATAAAAAAGGAAAAATAAAGCGACAGCTAAGTACATTGCAAAGAACAATTTAGTGGGTTTAACTAACAACTCGTTGCTCTCTTGTCCATATTTGTATATATGTATACACATAAGAATGAGATCTACGGTTTGATATTCACTATAGATAATAAGATTTTATTCTCAACACTATGCAGATCATTTGATGATGATAAGTAATTTTATACAACAAATCTTTTCGGTGGATTCCGGGAATGGTTGGTTCGATCCTCCATGTGACAAGAGTAAGAACTAAATATAATTAAGCTTATAATTAATTAAGTCCTAAGTTGATATACAGAATTCAAAAGCTGAAAACAATATTTATTTGCTTTAATAATCTAACGCCACTAAATAGAATTCTTAACAATTTGGGAAAGTGTCACTGCAGGAGGTGGAATGTTTTGTTAATTAGGATTTTTTTTTTTTGGTCCAAGATGCGCCTGAATAGACTTGGAAAGGCTGTGCTTAGTTCATATATGTTTCAATTAAAGTGCTTATGCATATCTAATCATATGTTAGGCTCAAGCATCGCATAGGAATAATTGCCTTTTCAATAATTATTTTGAATTTAGAACTCATAGTATTGTTTGTCTTCATTTATGAGATGTAGGGTTAACTTGAAATTCAATACTTAATTTTTTTTAACCGTTATTTTTAACTTCTTTTTTCCTTAAATAGTAGTCTAATTTTTAGAGTAGTTCTTGTCAAACCTTACAATGATAATGAAAATAACAAATGACAAGGAAATTTTGTATTTGAAATAGGATGGGTTGAAAACGAGTAACCTCTTCAAGAAGTAGGAAGCTGTATCTGTGTTTTGAAGCATTTCTTTATGGGGTCATGGCCAGATTCTTGCTTGTCTCTTCCTTCTCTTTCACAGGTCTCTTTCAGCTCTCGACATACCACATACTGTAATAACTAATTATAGTAAATTAAAATGGGAATCAACTGAAATCTCTCTATCTCTGTCTCTCTCTCTCCTCGTTTGGATGATATATGGCAAGAAGAAAGTGATAGGAATCTCTATAACCTAGATTAGGTAACAGTTCATAGGTAGCTAATTGTCAATGACAGCTAGGGTTTAATATTAATGGAGCACAGATGGAGGGAGGGAGAATGACAAAAGTCAGTTGACTTGACATCACCCTCCTAATAGTTTTCTTCCTCATAAAGCAAGTTATTGACATCGCTGAACTTACCTTTCCAAAAAAACAAAAAAAAAAAAAGACATGGCTGAACTTTACTTGTAGCAAGCTATAGAGTAAGGTTTGAAATTTGAACCATTGATTGAGGGTGGGTTAGCTGTTCACATGCTCAAAGGCTGTGATCAAGACTTCCTTCGAACATAATTTGTTTATCATTTATCATTAGTTTCTAACCACTGGATGCTCAACAATCATTGTTAGATCCTGGCAGGAGAAAATGTCAACCACGTTATAGTGGTTAGGAAAATGAAGATTGTAATAACTTTAATTCAACTCATACTGACTTTCTTGCTGATAGCGTCCAACAAAAAAGATTTCTTATCATTGACAAGTCTTTTTCATGGATTATTGCTTCTCAGTTCTTTTAATGCTGGGATTGTTGCCATCACCACAAAAGTCTTGGGTATTGATGATCCAAAGTACAGGAAAATGCTATTTTTTTTTTTAAGAAAATTTATATAGAAAAGCCATATGGTACTGATATTATTGTAATTAAGAGTCTATCATAATTAGTATTTTGTTTTAAAATGATTCTAGTAATACATTTTGTATAAAAAAAATTTGTTTGTATAGCATGAGATTGACATTGTGAAGTGCTTGTGGGGATGGCATTTGATTATGAGAATTTTGTTAGAAATAAATGATTAATGGTTGAATTCACATCAACCAGAGTATGCTCGATTATATCATTCACTCTTACCATAATCACTTGGTTTGCAAGTGATTGCATGCAAATGTGGAGATTATTCTGGACTATTGTGCTTAATTTATAATTCATTGCTGGTGATGTAAACAATGGCCGGAGATCCATGGGTGGCTCAAGACCATTGGGCCGGGCCCAACCCAAGTGTAAACCCCTATGGGTGGACTTGGGCGGCAGGTATATACGCCCTGGCCCAACCTGATGGCTTGCCCAAGCTAAAAGCATATTGAACAATAATAAAGAAGCGCAAAGCCTGAAGTCCGCCCAAGCCCTTTACGTCTTAGGAATGCAGGCTGGGCCTAGGGTAGGTTGGCAAATTGGCCCGGGTCGAGCCCACTTTTGGTGTGTGTCCTAGCCAGCCCCCTACCAGCCCATGTCGAAACTGGGCCGGGCCAGGTGAACCACTTTACATCCACAGTCATTTCGAGGGTTGGGCTGGCCTAAGTGCAACGAACCAAGATTGGACAAACAATATGGATTTGGAACTGTTAGCAAAGCTTATTTGTATTTGATGGATCTACCTGGCCCCATTTTCCAGTGACATTATACGTGGGTCTTCAAATGAAAGACCAGCTCATTCACCTTCAGACTTGTTGGTCCAAAATATAATATTATTAATAATAATACTAATAAATGAAGACATTTAAGTGGCCAGCATCTCATTTAGATGCAGTTTTTTTTTTTTTTTTAATGAACTTTTGGCTTCTCACTTTTGTGTTTAACTTACTGATTGCATTCCAAAAGTATAATAACACTTTAATTTATGCTTTGTTAGTTTTAATTTAAGAGTTTATATGCTTTTTTAAGTTAGATTTTAGTATTAATTAAATTTATTTTGCTTTAATAGGTTTTGAGCTTAAAACAGAGGATTTTGGATGCAATTCAGTTAAAAGGAGAATAAGTTTCAAGTAGCTACTTTTAGAGTACAAGTTGCTAAACGTGTGGTACAAACTGCTTAAGCATGCAGAGTTGAAACTTTGAAAGACCATATCTCTTAAACCAGAAGGGCTACCACATCCATAATACATGGATTTCATATAATTTTTCAAAACCTACACAACCGTTTGAACGGGGGCCCATTCTAATGGCCATGCAAATGCCCGTTTGAACGCTCAGCAAGATTCAGAGGCTAGTTAACGGTTCACACAACTATGTTATTTTTCAGCATATTTAAGGCAGTTTTGGCCAAAAATTTGGGGATCTCATTTTATTTTTAGAGTTTTTAGGATTTTTAGGAGTAGTTTTAGAGAGAGAAACTCTATATTTCTTTATTTGCATTGTAATCAAAAGCTATTTTCATCATTTCAATGTAATTTCTTATGAATTTAAGTTAATTACTTATGGAATCTAGTAGTTAATTCTTCCTTTGGGTCCAATTGTGAAGATCATCCATGGATTTCAAAATTTTCAATGGAGATAACGGGTTTGTCATTGTTTTATCTTCTTAAATAGTCAATTCTTAGTAATTGAAGCTTAGATATCTTAGAACATATAGATTATTGAGTATGTTTGATAATTTTAATGCACAATTTTATAATTGGTATTGTAATTGTACAAATCAATGGCATTAATCTATGATTCTCAAATTGACTATAAATCTCACTTCAAATTGCTATTGAATTGAATTTGTAATAATTTCTTAGATCCTACTGAAATCTTGTGTTCTTGACTAAGTCTTCGAGTGCCCATGCACGAACTTTCAATTTGGTTTGGGTATTGCTTAGATTGATAACATGAACACACGAATCTTATCATTTACAATTATAAATTGATTATCATTAATTTCATTGTTTTAATAGTCGAAATCCTCTGAATCAAAGGCTCACGGTGAAGCCAATGATTTGAGTTATCAAACCTCATTGGAAGCTTAGGCGAATTGAATGATTAGATCAATTGGGTCCAAGTCTTTTAGAATTCAATTGAGTGAAGCCAATGATTTAAGTTATCAAGCCACATTGAGAATTCAATCAGTGGATAGCAATTGGTGGATAGGCTTATGTGCTATATAATTATTGGTGGTATTTTTTTGCCTATGAAAATAGGAGGTTTTGGTTGGATTGGAATTGACTGAATTGGTGGAAATTTGTATGTGGAGATTAGAGGGTTTAGAAGAAAACTGATGATTGAGAATTGTGAATTGGCTTGCTAAGGCGGTTTAGAAGGAAATTGGTGGTTGAGAATTATGAATTGGAGTGCTAAATTGTTTGTGCATTGCATAATATTTTGTATTCGTGGCTCAATCGGTATGCGTTCAAGAGTAAACCCCAATAGTCATTCCACTATGCATGATAGCTCATTTTCTCACATATCGTCTCTACACATTAACATAGGCACAAAGGAATACTCTTTTCAATGGATTGAGCATAATGGTAATGGGAGTGTTCATGGTTATAGTAGTGCGGAAGCACCCCTTCTTCGGTCTCTTAGAGACTACTTGAAAGCTGCTAGGCATAGTTCTACCTGTAAATTTATGTAATTGGCTAAATTTCGTGACAAGTCATATTTGATGTAATTTGGGGAATTAAAATATCAATCACAAGCATTCGGAGAAGATTTAAATCTTATTCATGCGAACTTATGCTAAAAGAGACTTGTATGATACATCTTAGGCTGATAAAGGGACTTCAAGAGTTGTTGATGGATTGCGAGGGATCTCAATGGCGAAAATAGTGTGTTGAATGTAGAATAGGACCTCGCGAGATGTCGCAGGATGTCGAAGGTGTAGGTACCCCATTTTTGCCCGCTCGACAATCTCCGGTCCGCCTAGACTCACATTCAAACCGAGACAGACACATTCAAGTCTAAATCAATTTTTCAAACTCAATCTAATCAATCGATCGCTTTGCGGGCCCACTAGGCCCAACAGAGATAAAATGACCAAAATTCCTTTGTGGTATTGCTCAGTCCTATTCTGGTTGCATAATACCCTGAATCCATTAATTTCTCTTTTTATGTGTTTCTTTAAATTTTATATCATTCTAATGTGCATTTGGGTCAAGTTGACCAATTAAAAGTCATGTTGTAACTTAAGCCTGTAGGGTGAGACACATGGAATTATTTCCCATGTGTATCATCTTATATACATAACACACATTCACGCCCATATACACACACACCCAACGGGTTGAGAGGGAGAGGGAGCAGAAGAGGAAGAAGAAGGAGAAGGGAAGCTTGGAGAGCTTTAACCCAACCCAAGAGAGGCCATTTGAACACTTGGACAAGCTTGAGGGAGGTAAGGTTCCATTCTCTCTCTAGAATTGTATATGTATGTGTATCTATCTTAGTGGATTGTGTTGGGTTTTTGCGTCAATGTATCTAGGGGTGTTGTTGTTGAGTTTGGGGGACCTCTTGGGTCCCAATTACTTGATTTAGAGAGCTTGAAGCTCATTTGTTGAAGATTGGGAGTGGTGGGTTGAAAATCTCCAAATATGTAAAATGTTAGGGTTTTGAATTCTTTCTTTAGATCTCTTTGTTTTGATTGTTCTTTCTCTCCCATTTTGAGTTATTATCATCCTTGTGGGCTAATCTTTGAGCCCTAAGAGTATTGAGAAGGTTTGGTTATGTTTGGAGAAGTTTTGGTTGAGTTTTGAAATTTTGGGTCGAACTTCGGTTGTTGCCCAGAACTAGGCGTTCGAACTCCCGATATGGAGTTCAAACAGTATGGGGAAGAAGCCCGAGCATTCAAACTCCTCCCGGGGGCATTCAAATGGTCAGAGAATGGGTTTTTCCATTTTTCTTCCTTGAGTTCGAACTCCTATTTGGGCGTTCGAACTCCCAATTCACTTTGCCTGGCGTTTGAACTCCTTGGTTTTGCGTTCGAAAGGCCTACTAGTTTGGGCATTATTTAGTAAAACAGGCATAAATTTCTCTACAAAATTTGTATTGATGCATCGTTTGAAGAGTTAGAAAGTAGACTCATAGACCTTTGTAACCATATAAAGTTTACTCTCTAATTCCTTATAGATTGAGAGATATGGAAGTTTAAACTTGACCCAAAACTATACCAAGAACCTTGTTTTTCCAAAGTGTTACCCCATTCTTCGTGAGACCTAACTTCTTCACCCGAAATGTGTTTTTAAGCCATGACCTATCAAATTCAAGGCCTTTAAGCCTATTTTCATATAGATCTAGCCTTGTGTGAGAATCCTTTGTTGGGGGTGGTTGGGACACGATAAAAGGATCAATGTTTTGGGTTTTATACTTCACCCTCAACTTTATGTTCTCGTTTTACGTTGGGGCCTTGCCCTAGAGTTAGTCTCGCTCTCCCATTGTGAGAGTGAGGTGTTGGTGAGTCGGGGTCAAGGGATTTATGTGCTTAGTCTCAATTTATTTGTTATTGCTTGCCTTAGAACCTTGTATTGATATTTCTATACTTCTACGCGCATTTTATGTAGAAACACCTTGTTAACCACCCGTTCAATCGGAGAGAGGTAAGTAACGATATGCCATAAATAAAACTCTATTATTTTCCTAATGTTTTAAGCTCACTTCTATATCATGAATGTTTTCCATATGCTTCACTGCATCAATAATTACATTCAAGTATAAATGTCATGCTTTGGATTACATGCGAACCTTATCTATGATATGAATTACAGCCTATGGACTAGAATGTTCACATAAAGTAGATGTAAGATTCATAACGTACGACTCCAACTCAAGGTTTTTTGTGGCAAGATCCTAAACTAGCAACGATGGTCCTACGGTAGGGGACACGAAATAATCTATCACCATGTTAGGAGCCGTCCCTTGGCTTAAAGAGTGACCTTTACGATTAGTAACTGAGCCTAGCGCTTATGACAAGCCTATGTGTGATTTTTATGGTTACTAACTGAGCCTAGCTTTTATGATAAGCCTATGTGTGACCTTTATGGCTACTATAACTGAGCCTAACTCTTATGATTGGCGCAAAGAGCCTATGCATGACCTTCATGGTTACTATGTTGGCCTAAAGAGACTATGCGTGACCGTCATGGTCACTATGTTGGCCTAAAGAGTCCTGTGGTGACCTTTATGGTTATTAATGCAGAGCCTAGCTCTGATGTTGGCCTAAAGAGTCCTATAGTGACCTTTACGATTACTGATGTGGTGACCTTTATGGTTACTGATACGGAGCCTAGCTCTGATGTTGGCCTAAAGAGCCTTATAGTGACCTTCACAGTTACTGATGTGGTGACCTTTATGGTTACTGATGCAAAGCCTAGCTTTGATGTAAAGACATGACACTCTTATGTACTAGAACGAAAAATATGATTTATTCAAATACTTCACGACAAGTTGTGTATGTTTTCACAAATATTAATGTCATAATATATCTCTCCTTTCTACGATATTATGATATATCTTACAATATCATGCCATAGTATGCTTACGACTGCTACGTTATGCCTTACGAAATTATGTTATGTTTTATGTCTCGCTCCTATGATACTATGTCCGAAATGTCATTACATGTCGTCATGAAAACTCACGATATAATGTTTCAACACGATGCTTACGCTTCTTATGCTACCTATGTTTCCAAATTTACGCGTTATACGTTTCCAAGAATGATGACAATTGATGTGTTTAATGGTATCAAATGAGCTAAGATATACTTTTATGCTATGTCATAGTCTGCAATGTCACGTTATGACACGTCTCTCACCTTCTTGACATTATGTTTTAGAAGTAGCGAAATATGTTAACCTGGTGGTCGAAGCCATGCTTTTTCAAGCTTATACTTATACGTTTCTAGGTACATGATATATATGCATAAACATTCGGTTATTGTCATATACATTGAATTGAAATATATGTCACATCTCTCCTCTATGGTATTATGGTTTCGAAACGGTTTGATGTTTTAATACAACACCCATGCTCCATATAGACAAATGGTTACCTATTGACTCATATGTAGCTATAACTGCTAGTCCATGGTAATTCCATACTCATGCATCATTGTTATTCACTTAGCATTAGCTTATATTTTTTAAAAATGTTTTCAGGTAATCAAACTGGAAGGCCTTAGAGGAAAGTATATTACGTGGATATTTGGACGGGGGCCCACGGGCCTTATGATGTATAAAATGTTTATGGGCTAGATCCCAATGTTTTGTAATATTATAATGTTATAACCGTGGTGGCCTACAATAGGTCCACTTTATGATATGTTTATGTTTTCGAGATTTGGCATGGCTATGCTATGTATGACACACGTTTTTAATTCATGTTTATAAAACTTTAATTCTGTAATTATGTAACTTTAAAATAACAAATGCACAGGTATTCAATCGGTTTATTTAATGCAGTTTCGAGTAGCTTTGCTACTGGCTGGTCATGTACCCTAAATCCGCATAGGTCGGGTTATGGGGCATGACAAGTTTGCACATCTTCTTAGAGACAGTAAGTCCCTATTTCGATCTCAAATCCAATTTCAAATCCAGTTCCAATCTAGATCAAATTTAACACGCCTTTCGAGAAAGTTAATCCCTTAGGTAGTAAGACTATCCAGTCCAGCACGTTTTTTGAGAAACTCTTTAGATCGGTAAGTCCCTTCAAACCCGTCGACCGCGACGGAACCCAAGTTCCCAAGATGGTAGAACGATCCACCTTTGGCACCTGCTAGCTTACCAATGAAAAATGTTAATTATTCAACACGTCTTTTGAGAAAGTTGATTCCTCAAACGATAAGTCCACCTAGCAGCTTCCCGGGATCAAGCAGTCTCTAGAATGAACGCACACCATCAGAGTGGTGGAAACACTCACAAACATCGCAACTGTCAGAGTGGCGAAAACACTCGTAAACAGGTTAACATCTGGAATTGCCAACAAAATCCTTATGTCACAGGACCGAATTCGTCTCTTGGCCGTGACACATTTACCAAAGGACGAGATACCTTTAGAAACCAACTCGTCATAGACTATCAGAGTGACGAAAATACTCAAAACTTGGGTCAACACTAGTGCCTGTTAACCCACTCTGGTTAAAAATAGCCAAACTACCCCTTAGGCCTTTTTCGGCACATTTCTCGAAAAAGTAACTAAGTCCTCAGAACTGTAAGTCCACCTTTTCAAGATTGTCCCAAAGCTGATCCGGCATGTTCAACTGTCTTCCACTCAGTTCCAAACTAATTTCGAGACCATCTAGCCAAAATGATCATTTTGCTCCTAGCATCCGAGTGCTTCCGGGAACCACACCTGCTCTAGTTATCAAACCGGCAATTCCCTGAAACACTCTAGATAGTGTTTCCAACCTTCAAATCCTCTCATGAGTCATTCCAAGTCCATTCCGGTGATTTTTAGTCCAGTTGACCGTTTTGCCCCTAATGGCCCGACCGACCACTTTAACAATCCCGACATTATTTTTCAAATCTGTTACCCCTGGGATGCTATTTCAAGAGTTTCTACCCATTTTCGGCCCTCTGGATCATTCCTAGCCTCACAGAACATTCCCCGACTTTTCGGAGTCACTCGTAGTGGAGCCAAGCGAAAAATTACATGGTTGTCACTAAAACAGGCGCCCAAATCTTTTGCCTTGTGTATGAAAGGTCAAAAGATACGTTGCTTGCCGCCCTTAAAACTTTTCTAAGTGGCGCCAGAAAGAATGTTGCCCTAGTGTCATTGCAACAGGCTCCAGGCTAGTCTTGTGTCTATAAATATATAGTCTCCCCTTGCGTGAAAAGAGTCTGCAAACTCAGTCTAGAAACTCTACTTTTCAAATTACAGAGCTTGAAGTCTCTCAAAACCCTAACTCTCTTTAGTTTCCTCAAACCCTAACCTCCATACACTTATACACAGTCTATACACGCATACACAAGCCTCCAAAACCTCCATTGAAGACTTAAGGTGCTGTAACTTAGAAGCTCTCAAGGATCAAGCAAAGCAAATAAAGTAAGCAAAACAAGAAGAAAATAGGGTAGGCTTCCTTTTTATGTTTACATACTTCCCCCTTCTTTCTTCTTCCTACTAACCCACGTTGGTTTTCTTCTATTTTAATCCCTTATCTTCTCCCCTCCCCCCCCCCCCTTTCTTGCATGCTTGGAACAAGGGAATCCCTAATTCATATGTAGGAAGGATTGTTAAAAGTCACTGTGTCAGGAGCTTTCTTTTAATTCAACCTTAGACCATCTGGATTCGGCCTCATTGATTATGTGGTGAAGCCAACCTTGTATGTTCACAACCCTACTTGCATTGTGCATATCATATTCATACATCCCTTCAAAACTTGTTTTCAAAGTGATTTCAAAACTTGCATCAAAATCCTTTTTCAAACTTGCATTCAAAATCTCTTTCTCAAAACTTGTTTTCAAAATCACAATCTTAAAGTGATTTTAGTCATTCCATAATTAGGGTTGTTTTAAAAAAGTGTTATATTTATTGTGACCATCAAAGTCCATATTTTAGGTGCAAACCCTAATTTTCTTTTCATCATAACCATATTCTTAAGATGATTCTAGCCATTCTATGGTTAGGATTGTTTTAGAAAATGTGTGATATTTAATGTGACCATTTTGGTCTATATTTTAAGTTCATGTTGTTTTCAAAACCACCAACGTAGAATGGTTCTAATCTCTTCATGGTTAAAATTATTTTAGGAAAGTGAGACATTCAAAAAATCTTAAAAGTCCATGTTCAAAATCCTTTTTCTAATTGTTTTTTAAACTCCTTTCCAAAAACTCTCTTCAAACCTATTTCTAAAATTGCTTTTTAAAAACACTTTCTAAAAACTCTTTTCAACTTCCTTCCAAAAATTCACTTTCTAAAAAACTCTCTAAGTTTCCTTCCTAGAAGCTCCCTTCACAAGATTTACTTTCCAAAATCCCTTTTTCTTAGAGTCCAAGTCAAGCCCTAGATTTTATGGTTAGGGAGCCCTAATTCTCTTCCCTAAAAGCATGACTTCCACTTTTGCTTCAAATCAAAGTTTTCAAAAACTATCTTTTACATCAAATCTTAGATTTTCAAAATCTCATTTTTTGTATAAAGATCATAGATTTCCAAATCCTAAATTTCCAACATTCAACCTTCTCAATTCCATGTCAAATCTAATCTTCCCATTTATGAAACTAAATCAAATCCTACACTTTTAGAAACCATATGAAATCATCTATTTTTGAAAATAAAATCTAATCTTCTATTTTAGGAAACAAGAATCAAATCTTTCTAAATTCAAAGCTTTCTTAAGTTCAAACTTTCTAAATTCAAAACTTTCTTAAATTCAAATATTTTCAAAACCAACTCTTTCCTAATTTGAAAATTTTTCTAAAATGGAAACTTTCCTAAAATGAAACTTTCTTAATTCGATAATTTCCTAAAATGGAACTTTCCTATTTCAAAATTTTCCTAATTCAAAGCTTTTCAAAATCCAACATTTCCTAAACCCTAACTTTCCAAATCATTCCAAGTCAGGTGTTTTCAAATTAAATCTCTTTTCAAATCTTTTTTAAATTCTACTTTTCTAATTTGAACCTTTCCTAATTCGGATCTTTCCTAAGTCGAACATTTCTTAAATCCAATTTTTTAAAATTGAACTTTTCAAATTAAAATCAAATCCTTTCCAATTTAACTACATGTTCCAACCCTAGGACACCTAAACCCTAGTTCAACCCTAACCCTAAAGTTAGGAAGATTCAACCATTTTCTAAAACTCCTTTCTAAACCAAGATGGTTTTCCAATTTCAATCTAAGTCAAAATGTTTTCAAAATCTCAATATTTCCAAATCAAGTCCAAGTTCAATCTTTTCAAATCAAAATCAATTTCAAATTCTCAAGTTCTATTTCAAATCAAAGTCAATTCCAAATTCAATTTCAAGTCTCTTATTCAAAGTTCAAATCAAACTCTTTTTCTAATTAAATCTTTTCAAATCAAACTTTTCAAACCTCAAAGTATTTATTTTCGATCGGACTCTTGTCCGAACTATGACTGACCTAATTTTAAAAATTAATACGTAGGTAACCTTCATGAGTGTGGTAACAATCTTTTTCAAATTTCCAATTCTATAATCTATTTCAAATTTCTAATTCAATAACCTTTTCTGAGTTTTCAATTCCACAACTTTTCTCAAACTTCCAATTCCATGATCTATTTTAAGTTTCTAATTTTAAAATCTATTTTCAAATCTCCAATTCCAATTTCTAAAACTTTCTTTCAAACCTCAAATATTTTTTTCAAATCAAATCAAATTCTTGCATTTGCATGTCATGCATCATGTTATACTTACTTTCAAAAATTTTTTCAAAAGTGGATAGTTTTGAACATTTATTAATGAAAGATTCCAAATGAGTGAACCTAGGGTGAATAGACATATAAGTATCGTAAGGGCAGGGTAGGGTAATGGTTTAGTACGTCTTCCCTACACGTAACCAACCTCTGAACTTAGATCACTGTTTTTAAAGACTAAAATGGAGTTATTTTAAAAAATGGCTTAAATATTTACAAAGGTTGCTAAACAACCTATTTTCTTAAAAAACCCTCTCTTGAGAAAGTTTTCAAAACCTTTTCACAAAACCCTTAGTGTAACCTTCGGATTGTGTTTAGTTTTAGGTGACCTAACTTACCTTAATCAAGTTAGGTGGTGACTCCAAATCTTTTTCAAAAACTCTTATTCAAAATCAATTTTCAATTCAAATCTAGTCGCACTCTTTCTTCTAGGAAGATGAGTTCTAACGAAAATGTACTGTGTTTTTTTTACTCATGTGTATTTTTCTCGAGTGTAAAAAATCGGAGGCGACAAAAGGCAAAAATAGTGAGCATGCTAAATAAGCAGGACTTCGTGGGATGTCACGGGATGTCGATGGCAAAAATAGTGAGTATGCAAAATCTGGAGATTGAGGTCACGGGATCTTGTGGGATTGAGATGCGCAGGATCAGGAATCTCGAGATCGTGCCACTAGGGTTTTTGCACCTAGTTAAGCACTAGCACACTTTCCTAGACCTTGAGCTGAGTCGCCACATTTAAAACTCTTGAAGAGAAGTTTTTTCGAAAAGCTCAGAAACAAGTCTTAGCAACAATCTTCTTCAACTCAATTGAAGAGATCGAAAGTCTTGAAGGAGTTCTAGGCATGAAATCCTTTCTAAAGGGATCTGAACGGTGGTCAAGCACAGAAATGGTGAATCGTGAATGCGAGTAAGATCCAGACAATCATTAGATCAATGAGTTGATAGGTTTTGATTATAAAGAGTCTTGTAACCGTCTAAACTATAAGTGATAGTGCATGATCTTTATCCGATAAAGGGGAGACGTGATTTTTCTCCCATTTAGGCTTTTCATGAAAAAAATCTGGTGTGTTCTTGGTTGAATAGTTTGTTCCCTCTTCTATCTTATATTGTACAATACTGCTCATAGCCATTACATCTTGATCTAATATTGTAGTAATAAGTCTCTTGGACAAAACATAGACAAAGGCTAGGTTTTTTAATTGGTATCAGAGCAAGAGACTCAAAATCATTTTGATTGTTTTAAAGAGTGATGTCCTGATTACCAATGTCTATAAATTGGCCAAAGGAAGCTAGTTCAACTTATTGACTTCCATTGTTTGATGGGACTAACTATCCCTATTGGAAAGCTAAAATGAGGGTTTTTCTTAAAACAATCAATGAATGTGTCTGGTAGGTAGTTGTTAATGGCTGGACTCCACCTACAGTCATAACTGATGAGGTTACTATTTCAAAAGCTATTATAGCTTGGGATAGAGTTGATTATGAGGACTATGGATGGAACAGTAAAGCTATAAATGCCATCTGTAATGGGGTTACAATAGAAGAGTTTCATAGAATCTCGAACTGAAACTCGCTAATGAGACATGGGATATTTTACAGGTCACCCATAAGGGTACTACTACTGTAAAAATTGCCAAGCTTCAACGATTGACAACTGCTTTTAAAACTCTAAGAATGGAAGACGATAAAATATTTGATCAATTTTATTTTAAACTAAGTGATATGGTCAACTCGAGTTTCAACCTTGGTGAACAAATATCTGCTTCAAAAGTAGTTCAAAAAATCTTGAGGTCTTTACCTAAAAGATTTCAAGCCAAGGTTACAGCTATAGAGAAAAGTAGGAATGCTGATGCCTTGAAAGTAGAAGACTTAGTGGGATCCTTACAAACATATGAAGCAAATTTTTGTCAACTTAGAAAGAATAAAGTGTTGGCCCAATTAGGCAACCCAAGAGGGGGGTGAATTGGGTTTTATAGAATTTATATTAAGAATTGCAACTAAAAACAGTTTATGTATTTTTGCAATGATTAATCAAAGTATATATATCAAGCAAGTGAAGTATACATCAATACATATATTTATGCAAGCATGTATAGTGAGCAAATAAACAAAAACAGAGGCAGAAGAGAAGTGTACCAGATTTATAGAAGTTCGGCCAACCTTGCCTACGTCCTCTCTACTTCGATCCTTTCGAAGGAATTTCACTATGTAAAACTCCTTACACAGCTGCTAGTTTTGCCACAAGTGCCCAGTTCACTCTTACAAAAGCTTATTCCCAAGCTTTCAAAACCCAAGAGATTTTGTCCAAGCTTCTCTCAAATTTACAAGTGATTTTGTCCAAGTTTCACTCAAACTTACAAGTGTTTTTACTCAAGAACACTCAAACTTACAGGTTTACAAACCCACCCAAGTGAAATGAATAAAGGTTATACAATGGGTAACTCTCCTAGTGAGTATATGAACAAATACAACTCAATGAATAACTTTAAACACTCAGCAAAAATGTGTGGCAGTGAGGTACAGGAGGTTTTCAGCTTCAAGCTCTTGATATCAATGGTATATTCACTCTAATCATCAGCATTGAAGCTGTATGTAACTTGTATTTAAAGATATGGATCGATTCTAGCCGTTGGAGAAGAATGGGAGAAGATTTGGTTGCATTTTTGCCCACACCGTCTGTCAGAAAACTAGCCATTACTGTCTGGGGGTCGACTCTTTTCACAATAAGTCAACTCTTTTTGCATTTCAGCAAATTTTTCAAGTCACTGTCCAAATGAGTCGACTCTTTTGTCCCAGGAGTCGACTCTTTTAAGCAGTCTGCAAAATATTTGTTCTCTGTTGAAATGAGTGGACTCTTTTTGGCCAAGAGTCGACTCTTTTTGGCCAAGAGTCGACTCTTTTAAGTTTCCAGCAGAATTCCAAGGCTCTGTTCGAATGAGTTGACTCTTTTACTTGAGGGGTCGACTCTTTTAACCAAAAATCATATTTTTGCAACTTTTCTTCATTCTTTTCCAAAGCTTCCAATCTTTTCAAGGATCATTCAAATGACCTTTTTAAAGCTTGCAAACACTTCTTCAAGATTAGATGACTCCAAGAACATCTTCAATCCATTCTAAATGAATTATCTTCATTTTAATCACTTGTAGAGCTTTTCCATCATCAATGCTTCAACCATTGATTCAAGTCTTCTTCAAGATCTTCAAGAGAGCTTCCAAGAAAGCTTTCCAAGTCTTGTGATTTCTTCCATATCTTCAAGTCATTATCAAATCTTACAAGAAAGTTTCCATGGCTTTGAGTTGGTCACTTCTTCTAAGATATCTTCAAGTCCTCAAAGTCTCCAATCTTTTCAATCAAGACTGTTAGCATTTTCATTCTTCTTCCTTGACATTCATTTTCTTCATTCTCTTATAAGATCTTCACTTATTGAATATGCCATGCCTTCATGCTTACTAATCTTCACTCTAGGATTTTCATCAACTTGATTTCTTTATATTCTTATAATATCAGCTTTGTAGAATACATCATCTCATCATGTTTTTCATTCTTTATTCAAATCTTTGCATCATGAATCCTCCTTTATAATAAGTTTCAAATCAAGATCTAATTAATAGCTACTCTGCACATTAAGTAGAATTATTAGATCATTAAACCATGTTTTGTTATCATCAAAATCAAGGCATTGACTCAACAATCTCTCCCTTTTTGATGATGACAAAACATTAAAAATATATGCATTTAAGCTCAATATAAAACATGAGGATTAATATGTATTTGAAGTATGGGACTTCAAATTCCCATTTCAATATATTTTTCATAAGTATTTCTCCCCCTTTTTGTTAATCAATTAAAAAGGTATGCAAATTTGGAATGAAAAATGGGGAATCACAGTCCAGATAAGGAACTTTCTCCCCCTTAATGAAGGAGTTTTCTTTGAAATGGCATATAAAGAAGCATTTAAGAGTATAGACAATATGCTCAAAATTCTAAAAGGCTCAATAACTTGCAATATTAGAAAAATTTAGAGAAAGTGAGATTTTTCATACCAAGCATTTGCTCCCCCTTGCTTTTGTACTTTGTGCTTGAGAGGTTCAGGCCAATTAGCTACCTTGGAGGTTCAGGGCATGTAGGCACTTGAAAGTGCAGAATTTTCATGCTTTATGCATTACATTTGATGCTGTATTGCTCATGCTCCAGTGCATTATATGTATGCTCCCCTTTCCTCATCAAACAAATGCTCCAAATTATTTTTCAAATTCAGGACAAAGCGTACTCGAGCTCAAATGGTCAGGGCGTATATTCACTTGAAAGTTCAGAACATAGATGTTTTATTCATGTCTTTGGATGCTTCAGTGTTTATGCTCCACTGTATCAGGTTCATGCTCCCCTTTTCACATCAAACAAAGGCTCCCCCTTTCTTTTGGAGTTGATGCCTTATTGCAATACAATTCTTTTGCACTCATTTAATACTAGGGAACAATTCATTGCAGTCAACTAGTACCAGATAATGAAATGAAGGTTTAAAAAGAAATCTGTTTCTTATACCTGGTAGTGCATTTAGGAGTGTTTTCTCCCCTTTTTTGATCTTTTTAATAAAAATTTCTCCCCCTTTTTGTCAAATCCTCAAAAAGAGGAGTAATAGATGGAGAAAAACAGACATGTACAATAGCAAAAAGAAATAGAATACAATGATATTTATATGAAGATCATTAATTAAGGTAGTTAAAGTAATCATTCATTCAGCAAATTTATCATTGTTAAAGCAATTATTCATTCAGCATTGTTAAAGCAATCACTCATTCAACAAACATAGGTAAAACAGCAATGTTAAGACAATGAGATCCAAAACACATCATTAATTCATAAAGAAATATTGAAAGAGTTTAACGAAAAAAACCATCCACAAAAACATTACATGATGCTTTAGAAAATGTCTTGTTCAAAAACTAGAGGATAGGAAGTTCAAAGGCAGAGATCTTCATTTTCTTTTGGGAGAAGGGGTTTGAGAGAGATCAACTGGATTATCAACAGTGTTTGAAAATTTGCTACTTGAAGGTCTTTGTCTTAGGCCATATTTGTGAGGTGCAACAGAAGACTTTGGAGGAGTTTGGTCAAAGGGATCAGAGGGGTCTGCAGGTGATGGCTGAGAAGGGGTATGCTCCCTTCCACTAGATCCTTCCAACTCATCTGTGCTTGAATCTTCTGCTACAAATTCTGCTGTTGAAGGGAAGAGAGGCTGGTATTGGTCTCCCACCAGCTTCTTCATATATTTGCCAATATGCTCAGTGGAAAGAGCAATGCCATTGGCAACTTTCTCTCTTATTTTGTTTCCTTCAAACACAAAGGCCTTGCTCAATTCCCTCACCTTCTTCTCAACAAAGAATAATCTAGTAGCCCCATTATCAATTTTCTTGTCCAATTTAGTGAACATCTCTTCTTGATGCCTCTTCAAATCTCTTATCATGCTCATCAAGATAGACACATCCATTGATTGGCCACCTGGAACAATACTCATTGGAAAGAGTTCCCTTGGAGTAGGAGAAGGGGTAGGTCTAGAAGGTTCACCACTCTCTGGTATGGCACTGGAAGGTTCACCTCTTTCAGTGGATTCAATTCTAGGAGTCCCACTGTCAATATGTTTCTCCTTTCTAGGGGTCCAGGTCTTGCTTTGTGGGTTGAAGTGATAGCCCATCCTTGACAAAGTTTTCTGATTATACTCATCAGAATTTGAATCAGGGGTTCTGTGTTTTTCACCCCTTAAGTCTATCTTGAAGTGTTTGAAAATTTTGGTCAAGAGAATCCCATAGGGTAGGCTGACTTTGGTTCTTGAGGCCTTGACAATGTGCTCTAAAATGAACTCAGGCAAATCAATTTTGGTGTCTGTCAAATAGGCCCAAAGGAAAAACAATTCCCTTTTAGTGATGTAGTCAAGCTTCCCACCTTTAGGAATGAGAATGTGACAGATAAAGTGATGCACCAATCTCAGTTCCAAAGGCAATTCATTGGCCATGGGTTGGAATGAATCATCAGTGATCTCCTTTCCTAATAAGGCAGACAAAGCAGTTTTTTTACTAACATCTTTCTTGTCCATTTGCCCACCACTACCAATTTTTAAAATCTGACAGATCACTCCTTTAGTGAGTGTAATGGTTTTTCCCTTCACATAACTGATCACATTGACATTCCCAGTTTCCTTTTCTACATGGGCATAGAATTGTCCCACAATTTCAGGATATACATCATCCTTTAATAGGGTAATAGATTTCCAACCAAGGGCTTCAAATTTAGGTTCAAATGCAAACTTCTCTTTGGCAAAGAAAGCATAATTTATCCATCTTCCATTTAAAATAACTCTAGAGGAGAAGATTTTTTCATACTTATCTCGGTTGGACTTCTTCTCAAAGTAGATGGTGTTGTCGAGAAATTCATCTTCCTCCCCCTCAGTTTGCTTCCCTTTTCTCCTTTTTGAAAGCCTGAAAGAGCCCCCTTTTGTCATTCTGTCCGTTCCTCTTTTGGATGTGGGAGTCGGCTCTTTTAGGGCTTTCTTACCCTTCTTTGATAGAGTAGATTTTGGAGCCATGAAGGGTTGAAAATGGCGGTTGAGGGAAGTTAGAAAGACTCTAGGATGATCAAATATAGGTTGGGTAAGAATTGAGAGAGAGTTTTTCAGTGGTTGGAAGTGGAGGTGGCGGTTGATCGTGAAAGAGACAAAACTGAAATTTTGGAATGATTTGTATAAAACAGGGGAGTTACAATTTTAAAGCAATTTGGACTTAAATGATTTGACTCATGGCTAAAAAGGGTCGACTCTTTTGAGCAAAGAAAGCTTCCTGAGCTCTCTGTTCAAATGAGTTGACTCTTTTGGCAAGAGGAGTCGACTCTTTTTAACAGAGGACATCTGGGGCTGATTCCAGTGTCCAGGGGTCGACTCTTTTGGGGCATGAGTCGACTCTTTTTCTTCAGAAATGCAAAGATGCGATTTTAAAAGCTATGAAATGCATCAAACAAGTTCGTAATCAATTTTAAAGATTCTTATGCATTCATCAAACACATACAAACATCTAAGCATTCAAGATAAAGGATTGCTCATTCTCAATTCTCTCCTAATCGTACAAAATCTATCTTCAGTTAAAGGTTTTGTGAATATATCAGCAAGTTGATGTTCAGTACTCACAAAATCAAGCAAGATGTCACCTTTTTGCACATGATCACGTATAAAATGATGTCTAATTTCAATGTGCTTTGTGCGAGAGTGTTGGATAGGATTTTTAGTTAGATTGATGGCACTTGTGTTATCACATCTGATTGGAATATGTTCAAATGTTAAACCAAAATCCTCTAGTTGATGTTTTATTCAAAGCACTTGTGTACAACAACTTCCGGCTGTAATATACTCAACCTCAGCTGTAGAAAGGGCAACAGAGTTTTGTTTCTTACTAAACCATGAAACAAGCATATTTTCAAGGAATTGACAAGATCCACTAGTGCTCTTTCTATCAACTTTGCTACCAGCATAATCAGCATCCGAATAACCAATTAAGTTCAAAGATGTGTCTTTAGGATACCTCAACCCAAGATTAGGTGTGTGCTTAAGGTATCTAAATATCCGTTTAACAGCAACAACATGTGATTTCTTAGGATTAGATTGAAAGCGAGCACACAAGCATACACTAAACATAATATCAGGCCTACTAGCAGTTAAGTAGAGCAATGAGCCTATCATACTTCTATATAGCTTAGTATCTACCGAAATACCTTTCTCATCATTGTCAAGCTTTGTTGAAGTATTCATAGGAGTACTCAATGGTTTTGCATCTTCTAGTCCAAACTTCTTGAGTAGATCTTTGATGTACTTAGCTTGGTTAATGAAAATTCCTTCCTTTGATTGTTTGATTTGAAGTCCAAGGAAGTAATTGAGCTCACCCATCATACTCATCTCAAACTCATCCTGCATACACTTAGCAAATTCTTTGCAAAGCTTTTCATTAGTAGAGCCAAATATAATGTCATCAACATAAATTTGCACAAGTAACATGTCATGATTTTTAATCTTTATAAAAAGAGTTGTATCAACTTTTCCTCTTGTAAAATTATTTTCAGTCAAAAATTTGCTTAGCCTTTCATACCAGACCCTTGGGGCTTGCTTTAAACCATATAAGGCTTTAGTAAATTTGAAAACATGATTTGGAAATGAAGGATTTTCGAAACCAGGAGGTTGTTCAACATACACCTCTTTAAATATAAAGCCATTCAAAAATGCACTTTTCACATCCATTTGATAAAGTTTGAAATTCTTGAAACATGAAAATGCAAGCAACATTCTAATAGCTTCTAATCTAGCTACAGGTGCATATGTTTCATCAAAATCAATACCTTCTTCTTGACTATAGCCTTGAGCTACAAGTCTTGCCTTGTTTCTAGTAACAGTTCCAGATTCATCCATCTTGTTTCTGAACACCCATTTGGTTCCAATTACAGGATGATCTTTAGGTTTAGGAACAAGATTCCAAATCTCATTCCTTTCAAACTGGTTTAACTCTTCTTGCATGACCATAATCCATGACTCGTCATTTTCAGCATCTTGAAAATATTTTGGTTCTATTTGTGAAAGAAAAGCAAGATGATTACATACATTTCTAAGAGATGATCCTGTTCTTACCCCTTGTGATGGATCACCTAATATTTGCTCTGTTGGATGGTTGTGGACAAATTTTCATTCCTTTGGCAATCCTTCATTCCCATCTTGTTGGCTTGAAGAGTCATCTTGATTTCCTTTTTCGTGTGGTGAAGCTTCATTTTGGGTTGGATCGATCTTCAACGTATCCAAGTTCTTCTCCACATCATCTATATCATCATTCACAGCCTTTCTAGACAAAGAGTTTAGTTCATCGAAGGTAACATGAATTGATTCTTCAACAACTAAGGTTTTCTTATTGTAAACTCTGTAGGCCTTGCTATGTGAGGAATATCCTAGAAGGATAGCTTCATCAGATTTTGCATCGAATTTACCAAGGTTGTCCTTATTGTTATTCAACACAAGCATTTGCATCCAAATGCTCTAAAATATGAAACATTTGGTTTCTTGTTTTTCCAAAGCTCATATGGGGTTTTATTCAAAAATTTTCTTATCAAAACTCTGTTTAAAACATAGCAAGCTGTGTTAACAGCTTCAGCCCAAAAATATTTTGGCAAATTATTTTCACAAAGCATTGTTCTCCCCATTTCTTCCAAAGTTCTGTTTTTCCTCTCAACAACTCCATTTTGTTGAGGAGTTCTTGGTGCTGAAAAATTGTGTTCAAAACCATTTTCATCACAGAATATTTCGAAAGGTTTGCAATCAAACTCACCACCATGGTCAATCCTAATTGCTGTCATTGTAAATCCTTTTTCGTTTTGAACCTTTTTACAAAACTTAGTAAAGAAAGCAATTGTTTCATCTTTGTGAGCTAGAAAGAATGTCCATGTAAACCTTGAGTAATCATCAACAATGACAAGAGCATATTGTTTACCAACTAAACTTAGAGTTCTAGTTGGTTCAAATAAATCCATATGCAATAGTTGAAGTAGTCTAGAAGTAGAGAGCATGTTTGTAGATTTAAAAGAAACTCTGGTTTGCTTTCCCTTTTGACATGCATCACAAGTTTTGTCTTTTTCAAAATTGAGTTTGGGAAGACCATTTACTAACTCATTTTTTGAAATTTTTGAAAGAATGCTCATACTAATATGACCAAGCCTTCTATACCACAACCAACTATTCTCTTTGTTCATAGCAGCAAGGCATTTAATTTTACAAGAAGATAATTCATTTAAATTGAAAGTGTAAATATTGCCTTGTCCATGACCAGTCAATATGATCTTATTATCATTTATGTTTACTACATAACATTTAGATGATTCAAACACTACTTTACAACCTTTGTCACACAATTGACTAATGCTCAACAGGTTGTGTTTAAGTCCTTTAACAAGTAACACATTCTCAATGGAGGTTGAAGAATTTTTACCAATACTACCTATACCGATGATTTTGCCTTTGCTATTATCTCCAAAAGTAACCAGTCCTCCATCCTTTGGTGTAAGAGAAGTGAATTGAGTTTCATCTCCAGTCATATGTCTTGAACAACCACTGTCCAAGTACCATTGATCCTTTTTGGAATTGGCTTAAAGACATATCTGCAAGATTGAACAGCCACTGTCCAAGTACCATTGATCCTTTTTGGAATTGGCTTAAAGACATACCTACAAGATAAGCAACTCAACCTTTGACCTTTGGTACCCAAATCATCTTAGGTCCAGTGGGGTTAGTCTTCAATGTTCCTTTTGGAACCCAAGCTTTATTGACAAAATGAGATTTTTCTATAAGGAAACATCGATTTGCAAAGTGACCTCTCTTATGACAATAAAAGCATGTGATTGTAGCTTTTGAAAACCTTTTATGTTTAAAAACATTGTAACCTATTCCAGCCTTGTCTAGAGAGCAATTTCGTTTTCCAAGCATAACATCAAGTTTGTCTCTTCCATTGACACATTTAGAGAGAGATTTTTCTAAATTAGTGACTTTTTCTTTCAAAACAGAGTTTTCATTTTTCAAAATATCATTTTCATTCTGTAACTCTTCACTTTCTTCTGTGAGAGTGGATACCATATTCTTGAGAAGATTGTTTTTGATGCCTAACTTCTTAAATTCAACAATCAAATCATCGAAAGCATTTTGTAATTCATTAAATGAAAAGTCAGGGTTATTTACCTCTGTTTCTTCTTCATGTGCCATAAGACATAAATTGGCTACTTTATGAGTTTCAGATTCATCTGAGCTTGAATCTTCACTGTCACTCCATGTTGCAGCTAGAGCCCTCTTCCCTCTTTCTTTCTTTCCTTTCTTTTTCAGCTGGGAACACTCATTTTTCATGTGTCCTGGCTTTTTGCATTCATAGCATATAATGGTGGAATCCTTGTTGTTGGATCCACCCTTTGCTTCATTCTTTTTTCCTCCTTTCCACCTTCTTTTCATGAATCTCTTGAATTTTCTTGTGATGAGAGCAAGATCTTCCTCATCTTCTCCTTCACTTAAAGATTCATTTTCTGATGTGGTGGACTTGAATGCAACAGACTTCTTTCTCTTGTCGTCTTCTTCTTGAGCATTCTATTTTCGTGTCAGCTCATAGGTCATGAGAGAGCCAAAAAGTTCTTCAAGAGGTAGAGTGTTGAGGTCTTTAGCTTCTTGTATGGCTGTTACCTTAGCTTCCCATGTCTTTGGTAATGATCTTAAGATTTTTCTCACCTGTTCACTATTAGGATACACTTTTCCAAGAGACTTTAAACTATTAACAATGTCAGTGAATCTAGTGAACATTTCAGTTATGGACTCGTCAGATTTCATTCTAAATAATTCATAATTATGCACAAGAATGTTAATTTTTTGACTCCTTGACCTGATTGGTCCCTTCATGAGTCACTTCAAGTCTGTCCCAAATTTCTTTGGCAGATTCACAGGTGGAAATCCTATTGAACTCATTTGGGTCTAATGCACAATATAAAATGTTCATAGCTTTAGCATTAGATTGCATAAGCCTCATGTCATTCTCATCCCATTCATTTTCAGGTTTAGGGATAACTTCTCTTTCACTAAACTTGCTGGGAGTTTTAAGACCATTAATAATAATCATCCATAACTCATAGTCAACAGATTGAATATAAATTCTCATTCTATTCTTCCAATAGTTGTAGTTTGTACCATTAAACATAGGAGGTCTGATGGTGGATTGACCCTCACCTAGAGAGCTTCCAAACATGGTTGCTATGGATAAACTCTAAGGATGTTAAGCCTTTAAGCTAGAGTACTAGCTCTGATACCAATTGTTGACCCAATTAGGCAACCCAAGAGGGGGGTGAATTGGGTTTATAGAATTTATATTAAGAATTGCAACTAAAAACAGTTTATGTATTTTTGCGATGATTAATCAAAGTATATATATCAAGCAAGTGAAGTATACATCAATACATATATTTATGCAAGCATGTATAGTGAGCAAATAAACAAAAACAGAGGCAGAAGAGAAGTGCACCAGATTTATAGAGGTTCGGCCAACCTTGCCTACGTCCTCTCTTCTTCGATCCTTTCGAAGGAATTCCACTATGTAAAACTCCTTACACAGCTGCTGGTTTTGCCACAAGTGCCCAGCTCACTCTTACAAAAGCTTATTCCCAAGCTTTCAAAACCCAAGAGATTTTGTCCAAGCTTATCTCAAATTTACAAGTGATTTTGTCCAAGTTTCACTCAAACTTACAAGTGTTTTTACCCAAGAACACTCAAACTTACAGGTTTACAAACCTACCCAAGTGAAATGAATAAAGGTTATACAATGGGTAACTCGCCTAGTGAGTATATGAACAAATACAACTCAATGAATAACCTTAAACACTCAGCAAAAATGTGTGGCAGTGAGGTACAGGAGGTTTTCAGCTTTAAGCTCTTGATATCAATGGTATATTCACTCTAATCATCAGTATTGAAGCTGTATGTAACTTGTATTTAAAGATATGGATCGATTCTAGCCATTGGAGAAGTATGGGAGAAGATTTGGTTGCATTTTTGCCCACACCGTCTGTCAGAAAACTAGCCGTTACTGTCTGGGGGTCGACTCTTTTCACAATGAGTCGACTCTTTTTGCATTTCAGCAGATTTTTCAAGTCACTGTCCAAATGAGTCGACTCTTTTGTCCCAGGAGTCGACTCTTTTAAGCAGTCTGCAAAATATTTGTTCTCTGTTGAAATGAGTAGACTCTTTTTGGCCAGGAGTCGACTCTTTTAAGTTTCCAGCAGAATTCCAAGGCTCTGTTCGAATGAGTCAACTCTTTTTACTTGAGGGGTCGACTCTTTTAACCAAAAACCATATTTTTGCAACTTTTCTTCATTCTTTTCCAAAGCTTCCAATCTTTTCAAGGATCATTCAAATGACCTTTTTAAAGCTTGCAAACACTTCTTCAAGATTAGATGACTCCAAGAACATCTTCAATCCATTCTAAATGAATTATCTTCATTTTAATCACTTGTAGAGCTTTTCCATCATCAATGCTTCAACCATTGATTCAAGTCTTCTTCAAGATCTTCAAGAGAGCTTCCAAGAAAGCTTTCCAAGTCTTGTGATTTCTTCCATATCTTCAAGTCATTATCAAATCTTACAAGAAAGCTTCCATGGCTTTGAGTTGGTCACTTTTTCTAAGATATCTTCAAGTCCTCAAAGTCTCCAATCTTTTCAATCAAGACTGTCAGCATTCTCATTCTTCTTCCTTGACATTCATTTTCTTCATTCTCTTATAAGATCTCCACTTGTTGAATATGCCATGCCTTCATGCTTACTAATCTTCACTCTAGGATTTTCATTAACTTGAGATTTCTTTATATTCTTATAATATCAGCTTTGTAGAATACATCATCTTATCATGCTTTTCATTCTTTATTTAAATCTTTACATCATGAATCCTCTATTATAATAAGCTTCAAATCAAGATCTAATTAATAGCTACTCTACACATTAAGTAGAATTATTAGATCATTAAACCATGTTTTGTTATCATCAAAATCAAGGCATTGACTCAACATAAAGGTGTTGCCTTAAACTTTATTAAGAAAAGCACAAATGAGATTGATGATAGTGAATCTTATATGGGTATCGAGAAGATGGCTTTGTTTGCCAAAAAGTTTTTAAAAAAATTTAATAAACGACAATAAGATCAGTCTTCCTATTTTGATAAAACTAAAGGAAAACCGTTTGACAAAATGAAGTTTGTAAGGAAGTCATTTGATAAATCTAGTAAAAAACAATACTTTGAATGTCATGGCTTTGGGCATATTGCTATAGACTGTCCAAACAAAAAGAAGAACAAGAGAAGTAGAGTTTTGACAATCACTTGGAGTGACTCCAAAAAGGAAGAGGAATCTAATAGAGATGATAAGTTTGAGAATGCTTCTCATAATCAAGGTAATCCTTCTCATTTTCTACATACCTGTCACTACTGTGGTATAAGAGGTCACATTAGACCATAGTGTCATAAGTTGTATGGCCTACCGGATGCTTATATTCACGCTCAGAAGCATTACAATCAGGGTAAACCATATAACAATAACTTGTCTAATATATTTCATGCTCTAATTGAAACAACTCAAGTTGTGTACTCCAGATTTAAGAGGTTTAAACAGCCTAGAAACAGTGGGAACTATATGACAAGACCGAGGGCTTATAGTAAACCTAGGACTACTTGAAATTTCCAACAATAGCCATCAAAGAAAGTTAAAAAATTTAAACAAAAAACTGTTTGGATTAGAAAAGCTGAGCTTAGAGGATATGTTATGCATACAATCTTGAACACTCACAGTTCCAATTTGTGGTATTTGGACGGTGGGTGCTTGAGGCATATGTGTGGAGATAAGTCCTACTTTGACACTATGACCAAATGCGATGGTGGGTTGGTAACCTTTGGTGATGGTAGCACCTCGATAGTTGTTGGAAAAGGTAACATTAAATCTCAAGGTCTAACAAACTTGAATGAATGATATGTTACTTGTTGATGGATTAAAGGCTAATCTTATAAGCATTAGTCAGCTATGTGATGCACGATACCAAGTATTTTTTTTTCTAAAAGTGAATATTTCACCTTTGATAAAAAGGGTACTTGTGTAATGAAAGGAGGCGCACCACTGACAATTGCTATGGGATTACATCTGAGAATGGTATCACTTGCGATTCTACTAAACTTGATGAGACTAAACTATGGCATCAAAGACTCGACCATGTGAACTTTAATGATTTGTCTAGACTTTCTAGTTCAGAACTCATCCATGGGATTCCAAAATATGAAAAACTCACAAATTGTGTCTGTGGACCATGCCAATTGGGAAAACAAATTAAATCTACACACAAGAAAGTTGAGCAGATGTCCACCTATAAACCTCTCGAACTTGTTCATATGGATCTTATGGGTCCTACTTGAACATAGAGTATAAGAGGTAAGAAATATATTTTTGTAGAAGTTGATGATTTCTCTAGGTTTACATAGATTGATTTTATTAGAGAAAAATCTGACACCTTCTCTGTGTTCAAAGCCTTATGTTTAAGATTGTAGGTGGAAAAAGGGCACAAAAATTGGTTGCATTCACAGAATCCGAACTGATCATGGTAGAGAGTTCGAAAACTCTTAATTTGTTAACTTTTGTGATGAACAGGGTATAAGACATGAGTTTTTAGCCCCAAAGACGCCACAGCAAAATGGAGTAGTAGAGAGGAAAAATAGTGTTATTAAAGAGATGGCCAGAGTTATGCTTTATGGAAGTGAAGCAAGTGAAGCTTACCTTATTTCTTACCTGACGTTGTGTTTTCATTCCACTTATCACATCAAATATGACTTTTGTGACTGAATGATTTATCTTAACACGAGTTGAAGGTTCTTTCTCATTTGAAGTCTCAACTGGAGTTGATGATGTTTCAATTAGTTGATCTTCTTCAACTTGTTTAAGAATGGATCCATTTTTCATCTCAACTTGATCAACAATAGGTTGCACAGAAGCACTTGGTTCTTCATCATTTCTTGTAGCCTTGTATGCACCTGAGTCATCAACCACAATATTAGCTGATTTGGTAACAGTCAAAATATTTAGATTGTAGACACCGTAAGCACGACTGTTAGTGAAATAACCAAGAAATATTCTTTCATTGGTTCAAGTGTCAAATTTTTCTAAATGTTCTCGATCCCTTAAGATGTAACATTTACTCCCGAAAACTCAGAAATATTTCACATTTGGCTTTTTAACATTCCAAATTTCATATGGAGTTTGGTTTGATCCTGGTCTCAAATAAACTTTGTAGATCATATAGCAAGCAGTGTTGACTGCTTCAGCCTAAAATTTGAAAAGGATTGACTTGCTGTGTAGCATTACTTGTGCCATTTATTGAATAATACAATTCTTTCTTCAACAACTTCATTTTATTACGGTGTCTTAGGAGTAGAGAATTTGTGTCTAATTCCTTATTTATCACAAAAGTTAGCATATTCAGAATTTTCAAACTCCTTGCCATGGTCAGTTCAAATTCGAATAATGCAACCAATGATTGTGTTCTTCTCCTTTTGTAACCTGGTTCACAAAGTCTTAAACACAAAGAAAGTGTCAAACTTCTCTTTAATAAAACTAACCCACATAAACCTAGAGTAATCACCCACAGCTACAAAAATATATTTCTTACCTCCAATGCTTTCAGTTCGAGTTGGTCCCATAAGGTCCATAGGCACAAGTTCTAAAGGACTCTTAGTTGCAAGACGTTTGGATTTATTATGAATGGTTTGAACATGTTTACCTAATTGACATGGTCCACACACAGTATTCAAGGGTTTTTTCAACTTGGGAATACCTCTCACAAGCTCGGTTTTGGCCAATTTTGATAGATATTTGAAATTCATATGGCCTAATCTTTCATGCCATAGTTCTACTTCACTAGTTTTGGTTGAATGACATATAACCTCATTTGGAGGCATAATCCCATAGCAATTATCTAAAGTGCGCAAACCATACATTACACAAATACCCTTTTTATTTAAAATAGAACATTTTGATTTTGAAAACAAAATTGGGTATTTGTTATCACACATTTGGCTTATGCTTTTGAGATTTGCCTTCAAGCCATCAACATATAAAACATCATTCAACTGAGGAATTCTAGGAGCTTTAATTGTACCCTTACCAATGACTTTTAAAGTACTCCCATCACCAAAAGTGACACTACCACCATCAAAATCCTCAAGTGAAGTAAACAAGGACTTGTTGCCATATATATGCCTTGAGCAAGCACTATCAAGGTACCACATATTAGTATCATGAGCTTTCAACACTGTGTGTGCAACATAACAATTCAGGTCATGCTTTCTAACCCACAAAGGTTTTATTCTTGACTTTACATTTTTCTCAAAAACCTTGGGTTGAAAGTATTGAGCTTGATTATCAAAATGATTTTTTCTGAAATTTGCTTTAAAGAAATATCTTGTTCTTGGTTGATAATCTTGAAAAGAATTTTGAAATTTTGGATATGATTGGTGATAATCATCAGCCAGAACCTGAAAATGATTATTGTAAAAACCATTTTGATACATAGGTTCATATTAAACTCTCATCCTCAGAGCAGTAATTCTTTTGAAACAATTCAGCCTAATATGTCCTCTAATACCACAATACTAACATATAGGTACAAATGAAACATGAAAAGGTTAAGTATTTATCTGGTAGGGCATTACATCTACCCTTGTTGACTCACCTTGTGCTTTTGCAATTGATGCTTTAGTGTTCATCAATTATTCAAAAGCTTTTCGTTTGAAGTGGGCTTTGATTCATTGATAGCATTGGATGACAAAAGAGCTTCTCCAAATCCCATGCCACTTCTATAATGTGAGTTCTTCTGGATGCTAAACATAAGCTCCAACTTCCCAGTTGCTCCTATTTGACGCTTGAAGGTTGTATTTACATAAGCTAGCAGTTTTTTAAGACACCTCATTTTTTCTTCCAATTTCTTTTTGGAATCATTGCTTTCTTGGACCTCTTTTTCGGTTTCCCATAGCTTGTTTGAGATGTTCTCCTTTTTAGTTTTAAACTTATTCATTTTGGTGGAGACTTCAGCTACTTCTTGCTTAAGCATATCTCTCTCTTTTTTAATGGTTTTATACTTGAATGTCACTTTCAACTTGTAGTCTTTAAGCTTAATGCATTCATCGTACATTTCCTTGTATACTTGAAGAGTATCCGAGTTTTCATTTTTAGAATCACTTGATTCATCCTCTCTTTTATGTTCAATGTTAGTTTCTAAAATATCTTCAACTAAAACTAGAGAAGAAGAACATGATTTAGTAGATTCATACACAGATGAAACAAAAGCCGTAAAATTACAAGTTTTTTCCTCAGAAGAAGATTCCTCAGACTCGTCTGAGATAGTGTCATCCCAAGTGCGAGTCATCACTTTGTTCTTTTTCTTTTTCTTGTTTGGGTATTCTTGGGCAATGTGACCAAAATCTTGAAATTCATAACATTGAATGGATCTGGACTGTTGAGACTTGGAGGCCTTTTTATTATGGATTTGGACGGGCTTTGGTTTGGTCTCCATCTTACCTTAGTTTTGCTTACCATGCATAGGGCCAATGTTCTTCCTATTTTTAAGGAACTTCCTAAACTTTTTAGCAAACAAGGTCATCTTGGTCAAACTAATGTTCTTCCTCACTAGTGTTCTCATGGTCTTTATTAACAGACTTGAGAGCCATGCCCTTATTTGTCCTTCTGTTTTGTTTCAAATTCACTTCGTAGGTTTGAAGTAAGCTAACAAACTCCTCAAGTTTGAGAACATCAATATCCTTACTCTCTTCAATAGTAGTGACTTTGAGTTGAAACCGTTCTGGAAGAGATCTCAGAATTTTTCTAATACTTTTGGAGTCGGGAATTTTCTCTCCAAGATTATAGCTGTAATTTACTATGTCACTTAGTTTGATATCAAAAGCATTAAAGGTTTCATTGTCTTCCATTCGGAGGGTTTCAAACATAGTTGTCAATCTTTAAAGTTTTAAAACTTTAACGGCACTGGTGCCGTCATAATGACCTCTAATATATCCCAAGCTTTTTTAGCAATTTCACACATTGAAATGCGACGAAATTCTTCAAGTGTGATATTGTTAAAGACGGCATTCATTGCCTTGCTGTGCCAACCACTCTCTTCTAACTCGATTCTATCACATTCAGAAATAGATTTGGGAAACTCAACATTTTCAACAAGTTTGGTTAGAGGAGTCCAACCTTGTGAAACACTTACCCAAACTCTTTTATTGATGGATTTCAAAAAAGCACGCATCCTAGTGTTCCAATTAGGAAATTTTGAACAATCAAACAAAGGAGGTCTCATTGTTGAACCACCCTCTTTAGGACCTTCCATGTTACCAATAACACTTTCAAGACCTCACTCAAGAAAAATAATTTTTTGAAAAACAATTTTAAGAGTGTTCTACTCTGATATCAATTGAGAAAAATAAGTGCTCTTGGTAATATAGATTAAGACAACGTTAATGGACCTAGAGAAGGGTGAATAGGTCTCTACCAATTTTAAACTTGTGTTAGCAAGATTAATATGAATCAACGCAGAAAGGGATAATAAATCACACAACCATGAACACACATGATTTTTAGCATGGAAACCTTTGCAGGAGAAAACCACGGGACCTCGTCCAGCTCCAACCAAACACTATGTAAAGAACTAGTAGTACAAAAGATCTTACAACCCTTTACACATGTTGAATCCACAACTACAAATTTGTATCTTCAGCTTGTACTCCGTCCGAGTCTATGAACCAGTTCACAAGCACTTGAAATCTCACCGAATCCTCGATAAGTCTTTTGATGGCTTGAACTCCTTCAAGACATCTTCTCTTCTTCAATGGATGGAAAAGTAGAATGGTGAAGAGTCTTCCTATATCTTTTCTTAGCACTTCTAGCGTATATAGAAGACTTGAAAAGAACTCGCTTGGCCAAAAGTCTTTCTCTCTTTCTCTCCACAAATCATCTTGCTTTTAAGAGATTGTCTTTCTCTTGTTATGTGTGCCAAGGAGTTTCATAGAGTGTGAGAGAATAGGAAAAAAAATCTCTCACAAACATCAAAGAAGGCGGCCAACTTTATTTCAGCAATTCAGTGCAAGTCTCGAGGTTTGAAAAGCAAAGATGGGCAGTTTTGACCAAGCGCGCCTGTAGGCGCCCTCAAGCACGCCTACTAGCAAGCTTTTCTTTTATTTTTTTCTTAATAAATATGGGTTCCAAACATAGGATTAAAACAAGTATTTGATGATTGAATTCAGATAGAAATGACGAGGATTGACCTTTTATTGCAAATTAGAAATAATCGATCAATTAAATCAGGAGTGGAACAAGGTTTCTAAAAACCCTTAGAATGAAAATGAAATCTGACAAGACAATCTTATACATACGACTGTTACTACATATCATTTTAAATTTTATGAAGGTGTGTGTACACTGTAAAGTTTTGAAATAAAATGAGCATCTCCTTTTATTATGAGTAATGAAATTCTGCATTACACAGAAGAACATCTAATCCTTTACTTATATGATAGTTGTAGACACTGCAAGTAATTGCACAACAGTAAAGCAAAGATACAAGAATTATCATGGAAACTCAAACTCGGGAAAAAACTACTTTTAGCAAACCAAGCATTAAAATAGAGCAGTTTACACAAACACAACTTACAACTAATAACAATTGAACTCTACAATCGTCGTTCGAATCCTCATGAACTCTGGTCTAAGCTTGCTTGCTTGACTCCTCGAGTTTTTGCTCTCTACGCTTTGATCTCAACACAGAATTTGCATGATGTTCTCCGTCTTCAGAATCCTCCAAAGACCATCTCTAGTTGTTTTTCAGTTTAGAATTAATTGGTGAAGATACTCATGTATTGTGCTCTTGTAGCCCTCTTAAAAACACCAAGAAGATAGACTACAACTATATCCTGATTGGTTGTAGAAAACCAAGCCAAAGAGCCTTTCTCGGATAGGAGAGTAATTCCAATTCGAACTAAAACTTGCCGTATCACTCAAGTGGACGTCGTATCAATCGAGCGATATTTCTCTTGAGCTAATTTTGAGCGATGGCCTCTGGAATTTTTCTTCTTGTTGACCTAAAACAGTTCGCTCGTGCGACCTTCGACCGATAGCTACTGGACATTCAACCTTGCAAGCCTTGGCCACTTTGCTCAAGCGGTGTTGCCCCTGTTGAGCTAATTAACTATTTTGAACCTAATTTTATAGTGAATGAACCCTAACACTAAAATCAAATTTGATGAGCACATAAATTACCATTACAAACCTAACAAGTAATGTTATATTATATTATATATTTCTCACTCCTAGACACAAAGTTGTAAGACCCATAATAATAAATTCATATGAGACCCATTCAATTGTGTATAGGAGTGAGAAAAAGAGATTAAATAATGAAATAACATATACCATTTTTATTTTTTTATTGCTAGAGGATGTAAACTACAACAATTAATGGTGTACATGCTAGAGAGCTATGGTGGATATAGACTGCATTGAAGCTACTATTAGGCCTTAGAGACATTCAACTGGAAGGGGATTCTCTCAATATAATATCAGATCTTCAACTATCGAATTGCCATATTTCTTCTTTTAGGCATATTAGTCACGTAGTATCTTTTTGGAGTTTCTGTGTATCTCCAGTATCACACCAAGGGAACCGAGTAGCTCATTGTTTAGCCAGAATGGCATGTGTAGTTGAATGTTTAAAAGTGTGGAAAGAGAAGGTTCAGCCTTCTTTATCCGCTTTAGTTATGCTAAATTTTTTTGATAATTTATAATTGGCTTGTCACTTTCCCCTAAAAAAAAAACTGTTAACAACTCTATCAGTGAAAGTGGAGCATAACAACCTAATCAAAGGCATAGAACCAATTAAAATGAAAGACCCGTGTGCCAAATTAACAATTGAAAGGAAATCTGTAATATTTGGAGGATAGTTGTTAAATAGAAAATAAAAAGAAAGAGGTATATATATGTATATATAAGTATTACTTAGGGTGAATTTGGTATTGACGTTGTGAAGAAGATGTGGAGCATAGGTTAACTTCGTTAGGTTGATTGACCTGGAATAGTAATTTTGAAAGAACAACCTTCAAAATAATCTTCAAAGTTTAAGTACAGTTTATAGACTTCAATATAGAGATCTAGATGCTTGATTGATCCATTGAAGTCATTCAAGGCAATTTTTCAAGCTGAGCTTAAAATCCCAGCTACTTGGCTTGGGTTGTTCAAAATTCTAAATTTGCCATCCATATGTTGTGCTTTGATCATTCATATCCTAGCTCAGTTGCAACCTCACATGTGAAGTTTTTTCAAGAATGGTTGTTAATATCAATTATTCTCCAGAGCAATGAGGTGCAACTCTCCCTCTATTGAATAATCTAACATTGGAACATGAAGCATTCACATTTCCATCCGATTCGCGAATTAGATTTGTCTTGCAACACAATCCCTCTGCATGGGAAGCTCTTTCTGCAGTTAAATTTCATTCGTTGCTTTTGAAGCACTAGTCCCTTTGATGTTCTTTTACCACACATCCTTCACTTGCACATCTAAGCCCTGCCATTAGATTATAAGGATGATGATCATTATCGCATATCATAATTCAATTTAAGGCCTGTGATTATGTTAATTGAAGGTTATTGGGATTTAGGGCTCGTTGACTACTACTTTACAAACTGAGGTTGCTGATGTATGCACCCACCACGTGTTACCATTTGATAGGGATTACCACTAAGTATCCAGTACTACCTGACCATTAAACTTTTTTCCTATAACCAGACCTTCCCTACATATTAGAAATCACATTTAAAAAAAAAAAGAATAATGTAAACCTTATATATGCATAGTTAATTATGCATAAGATGAATATGTAGACTACATTGAAGCTATAGTTTGTGTCATAGTTCATATATGACATGAATAAAGGATATATTAAGCATGAGATCTCAAGGCAACAGAGTATGCTTTGGAGTTAGGCCTAATAGACATTCAATTAGAAGAAGATTCTTCTACTATAATCTCAGTCATTCAAAAGTCTGAACATCATCTCTCTTCCTTTGGTCACATTAGCCATGCAGTTAGTGTGATTTTAGAGGGTTTTCGTTGGTTCAATGCCTCCCATATCTTACGCTGGGAAACCAAGTTGCTCATCGTTTAGCTAGAATGGCAAAGAATTCGAAGGATTTGGAGTTTGGATGGAGGAGGTCCTTCTTTCTCTACATTCTATAGTTCTTTTTTATGTTTCTAGTAACTTGTAACTGGTTTGAAGGCCCGCATCTATAAAAAAAATAAAGCATGACAAGTGGAGAGTAAAATAACATATAAAAAAAATTAGAATCTTTCATTTTGTTTATTTATTTTTTCATTAATATATATAGGTTCCAAACATAGCATTACAACAAGTATTTGAGGATTGAATTCTGATAGGAATCGTAATGATTGAGCTTCCTATTGCAAAGTAGAGATAATCGATCAATTGAATCAGGTGTGGAACAAGGTATGTAAAAACCTAAGAACGAGAATGAAATCTAACAAGACAATCTTATACATACGACTCTAACTCCATTTCATTTTAAACTTTACTAGGGTGTGTGCTATTTGTTTTTGAAACTGTAAAGTTTTGAAATAAAATGAGCATCTCCTTTTATTTATGAGTTATGCTATATCAAATGCTATTTCGCAACCCCTTTTCTCACTCCTAAACACAAGGTTGTAGTACCTAAAATAATAAATTCATGTAGAGCCTATACACTTGTGTCTAGAAGTGAGAAAATAAATTAAATAATAAATTACATATAGTATTTTTATTTATTTATTGTTAGAGGATGTAAACTGCAACCATTAATGGTTTACATGCTAGAGAGTTATGGTGGATATAGACTAGGGATGGACATTGGGCGGCCCCAATCCGAACCCACGAAAAATAAATCTCATCGGGGTTAACACTAAATCTCAAACCCATCCAATCCGTCTCATTTAACCTAAAATTTATTTAATAAATAATTTTTTCTCTAAAAATAATATTACATAACATAAAGTTTAGTTACATATGTATATTAAATATATAAATATATTATGTTACCTTTATTTCAGGCTGGGCTGGGCTAGGCCAGGCCAGACTTCAAATGAAATTTTTAAGCCTCTCCATTTAGGGGCCCAAACAGAATTTTTAAGCCCTACAAATTTGGGAGGGCCTATCGGGCCCCAGGGCCATCCCTAATATGGACTGCATTGAAGCTACTTCAGCTCTCAAGGCTGCTACGTTTGCATTGGAGTTGGGCCTAAGAGCCATTCAGTGGGAAGGGAATTCGGTCAATATAATCTCAGATCTTCGAAAATCTGATTGCCATCTTTCTCCTTTTGGGCATATCAGCCAAGAAGTGGGTGAGGTCTCAAAATCTTTTTGGAGTTTTTGTGTATCCCATGTTTTACGCCAGAGGAGCCGAGCAGCTTATTATTTAGCCAGAATGACATGTGAAATTGAAGGTTTAAAAGTGTGAATAGAGGAGGTTCCGCCTTCTTTGTCCCCTTTAGTTTTGCTAAATTTTTGTGATAATTTATAATTGTCTTGTCGCCTTCCCCTATCTAAAGTAAAAAATGTTAACAACTCTATCAGTGAAAGGGGAACATAACAACCTAATGAAAGGCATAGAACCAGTTAAAATGAAAGACCCATGTGCCAAATTAACAACTGAAAGGGAATCTGTAATATTTGGAGGGTAGTAATTGTTGAATAGAAAATACAAAGAAAGATGTATATATATAGAATATTATTACTTAGGGTGAATTTGGCATGTAATCTATTCCTACCATGTCTTTTGTGATTTTGAAGGCCCCAGTTAAATAACTATTATTTTCAACCTATAATCAGCCCCTATGTTTCGAGTGCGAGAATTAACTATCAGCTGGCATGAAGATTTTTTAAAACAAGAGATTTATATTTTGAAACCGGCTGAGATTTAAAACAAAGTATTTGAGGATTGAATTCAAATAGAAACTCAATGACTGGCCTCCCTTTTGCAAATTGGAGATAACAAACAGATGAATTAATTATGGTGTGGAACAAAGTTTTGTAAAGACCCTAAGAATGAACAACATTGTACATGCTAGAGAGCTAATGGGTATATACAGTTATTTCTGTACTTTATCTAAGGTCAAACTAGGCTTACAACTACTCAAATGAAAGATTTGCTAGATTAACAACTCAAAGGAAATCTATAATATTGGAGGGTAGTTGTTGAATAGAAAATAAAAAAGAAAGATGAATATATATACATATCTATATATACATAACACACAAACCCCTAAAACCCTATAAACACTTCAATTTAGACTTCAATAGATGCTTGATTGATCGTTTAAGTCATTCAACTCAAGTTTCTTTAATTCAAGACGATTATATTAAGCTAAAGCAAGCCGGTCTAGCTTAATAAAATTACGACTATTCAATTTAAAGACATGACAACATAAAAATTTCTCATTTTTCATTTGTTAATTGGTCTATAGATAATGAGTGCTTTAGAATTCAGTTATTGCCTTAAGCATGACTACTTGGAAACCCTTTTTTATTTTTTAAAATAGTGATGCCCCCACGTCGGGCCGGGCATCAAATGAAATTTTTAAACCCATTCATTTAAGTAATCGGACCCAAAAAACATTTTCAAGCCCTATAAATTTGGAAGGGCCTATTGGGCCCCATGGCCATCCCCGATATAGACTGCATTGAAGCTACTACTGCTGTCAAGGCTGCCACTTTTGCATTGGAGTTGGGCCTAAGAGACATTCAGCGGGAAGGGAAGTCGCTCAATGTAATCTCAGATCTTCGAAAATCTGATTTTTCTCCTTTTGGGCATATCAGCCAAGAAGTGGGTGAGGTCTCAAAATCTTTTTGGAGTTTTTGTGTATCCCATGTTTTACACCAGGGGAACCGAGCTGCTTATTGTTCAGCCAGAATGACATATGAAGTTGAAGGTTTAAACGTGTGAATGGAGGAGGTTCTGCCTTTTTTGTCCCTTTAGTTCTACTAAATTTTTCTGATAATTTTTAATTGTTTGTAGCCTTCCCTCATCCAAAAAAAAAAAAAAATTGTCAACAACTCTACCAGTGAAAGGGGAACACGACAACCTAATCAAATGCATAGAAACCAGTTAAAATGAAAGACCCATGTGCCAAATTAACAACTGAAAGGAAATCAGTAATATTTGGAGGGTAGTTGTTGAATGGAAAATAAAAAGAATGATGTGTGTGTATATATATATAATATTATTACTTAGGGTGAATTTGGTATTGACGTTATCAAGAAGATGTGGAGCATCTATAGGTTAACTTCGTAACGTTAGGCTGGTTGATCTGGAATAGTAATTTTGCAAAAATGACCTCCAAAATAATCTTCAAAGTTTGAATATAACTTATGGACTTCAATATACAGATGCTTGATTGATCCATTAAGTCATTCAAGGCAATTTTTCAAGCCTACCTTAAAATCCCAGCTACTTGGCTTGGGTTGTTCAAAATTCTAAATTTACCATCCATATGCCGTGCTTTGATCATGCATATCCTAGCTCAGTTGCAAGTTGCAACCTCTCACAGATGAGGTTTTTTCAAGAATGGTTATGAATTTCAATTATTCTCCAGAGCAATGTGGTGCAACTCTCCCTCTACTTGATAACCAAACATTGGAACATGAAGCATTCACATTTCCATCCGATTCGCGGATTAAATTTATGTCTTGCAATACAATCCCTCTGCATGGGAAACTCTTGCTGCAGTTGAATTTCACGGCTGCTTCTGAAGCACTGGTTCCTTTGATGTTCATGTACCAAACATTCTTTATTTGAACAGCTGAGCCCTGCCATTATTAGATTATTATAAAGATCGATCATTATTGCATCAAAGGAATTTGATTATGTTATTTCAACTAAGGTTATTGGGATTCAGGGCTTGTTGATTACCTGTTCCGAGCATGGCTTTAGTTGATCACAGTAGTTCTGATCTATGATTATGGGATTGCTCACATTATGCATTGCAATATTTTTAAATATGATGTTCTTTGCATAACCAGAACCTCCCTGTCCATTAAAAATCAAATTAAAAAATAATAATGCAAACCTTAACTATGCATAAGATGAATGTGTGCATACATCCTATTATAAGTGCATACTTCTCATAGATATAAAAATCTCATGTGTATGCATAAAAATATATACATACATATAATTCTTTGTGCCTCGACTAAGAAGTGAAAGAAGGCCTCAATGAGGAACAAGTTAACCAAACCTTACCTGCCAAGTCTTTATTCTGACTCCATTTGTGGTTCTTGAAAGCTTAGCTCTGTTCACAAACACATCTGAGACATTGGCTTCTGAATTACCTTTTCCCAAGCTTCCAATGCTGAAAAACAATGTGAAATAAGTAAATGAGATCAATAACAGAAGTAAATAAATAAAATGCCATCAAAGTATAAATATTGTAGTTGAAACTGGTCAAACTAAGTGAGCCCTTTGGGGTTAGAATTTGGGACCTGATTCCATGACCTGGTCCACAGATAATGTCCCTGACTTTGACATTTTTTGATCCACTCACTATTGAAATACAATCATCACCTTCAGCAACAACATAAATAAATAAAGAGGTTAGAAAACTCATTGTTTTTCATTTTCCCAGTTATTTCATGGGAGAAAATATTTTTGACAAATTAAAAATTTTCCTCCCCTTGTTTTTTTCCTCCTTCTATACTTACCAGTTTTGATGATAGACCTCATGATCTTAATATTATGGGTCCCTGTGACATGAATTCCATCAGTGTTAGGGCTCTTCTCTGGTGCAACTATTCTCAGATTCCAAGCTTTAACATTTACACATTTCTGAAATGAAAGATGGACTTGCTGTGAGTTTTTTATCCTCAGGCCGGTCACTCTGACGTTTTTGCATTCCATGAAGGTTACAGCCTGTAGAACATAGTTTTAAAAAGTAAAATTTAGTCTAAATATCGATAGGTAGATTAGAGAGTGAAGTCATAAACGTACCGTTGGTGCATCTTTGCAAGGCTGCAATAATGGAAAAGATGAGAAAAACAAAAATAAGTTGTTATTCAAAGCTCAAAAGCAAATAGTACTAATAAAATTTATACAGAGGATTTTATGATTTCATTACATACACGGCTTGTATTGATTTTGCAAGAGTTTTGCCACCATATCTTCCCCTTGCCGTTGAGGGTTCCATGGCCTTCTACCTTGAAGTTTGTAATATTTTCGAACAAAATCCAATGTCTTGGATCCTTTTTGTAGTGTGATCGATATTTAGAAGCTTTGATTGTCCCATCAATCTAAGTAGGAAACACAAAACATATGCATCCAAAAAAATTTATATATATGTATGCAATATTGTGATCTCCTTGAAAGTGTGAATCATCGGCATAGGAGTAGTAGTTCACCAAGTCAAATTTTATGCATGTTGGAGTAGTACTATAAGAACTCACCTTCATTGTAAGATGAGAGTTGCAAGGTCCTGAAAAATTAATTGGCTTAAGAATATGATATGTCCTGTGCTTAGGGACCACAAGAACAGCATCTTTAGAAGAACAAGCACAAGCCTCCTTCCAAGCTTTCTTAAATGCCTAATGTGAAACAATCAACATTTATCTTAGAGATAAAATAAAATAAAAATTAAAAAGAGTATAAGCTCAAGACAACAAAACCACAACAACAAATCGGACAAATATTGGACTGAGAAATGTAAATTGAAAAGGTCAAAATCAGCTTGAAATTGCATTTCGATCCATCTAATTAGTTTGATCATTTTCTCCCAACAGTTGATGTACCTTTCTATCATCTCTTCCATCAGCTTTAGCTCCAAAGTCATCCACATTCACTATTTTTGGAGATCTTCTATGGACACCCAATTGATTAAACCTTGGAAGATCAAAGGTTTCAGTGTCATACTTCAGCAGGGTATTGCTAAAACAGGAAGAAGAAGACACCAAGATAATGATTAGTGGGACAAGATGGCGAAGTAGAAACATGACTGTCATATACTTTTCAGAGAGAGAGAGAGAATGAACCACCCAAATATATGGAAGTTTGATTGAGAGAGAGAGAGAGATTTGCGGAAACTTTATTGCCCGCTGTTAGACCAGTCTTATGTATACAACTGTTAGATTTTTCAAAGGTGTGTTGTCTATCAGTTCTCGAGAGTACTGTAGAATTTTGAAACAAAATGATCATCTCCTTTTATTTATTTATTGCTAGAGGATATAACTGCGACAATAGTGTACATGCCAGAGAGCTAATGGGTGTATACAGTTATTTCTGTACTTTATCTAAGGTCAAACTAGGCATACAACTACTCAAATGAAAGATTTGCCAGATTAACAACTCAAAGGAAATCTATAATATTGGAGGGTAGTTGTTGAATAGAAAATAAAAAAGAAAGATGAATATATATACATATATCTATATATATAACACACAAACCTCTAAAACCCTTGTAAACACTTCAATTTAGACTTCAATAGATGCTTGATTGATCCGTTTAAGTCATTCAAGTCAAATTTCTTTAGCTCGAAACGATTATATTAGGCTAAAGTAGGCCGGTTTAGCTTAATGAAATTACGATTGTTCAATTTGAAGACATGACAACATAAAAATTTTCCATTTTTCATTGGTTAATTGGTCGAGAGATAATGAGTACTTTAGGATTCAGTTATTGCCTTAAACAAGGCTACTCAGAAATTCTTCTTTATTTTTTAAAATAGTGATGCTTCCACCCATAGTTTAGGTCATGCATTCAACTCACCTTCTCTCTCTCCAAGAACTGCTTGAAAACTTTACTAAAATATTGATTGTTTTAATTCACTAGCCAATAGTAAAATTGTCAGCAAAGACGGAGGGAAGGGGATGAGAGACGGCAAGTGCCCTGAACATTTGGTAAAAAATCACCATATATGTATTGTTTGTCTCTAACTAGTAGCCACCCATGATAATGGCAATTAATTATCTTCCAATAGTTATCAAACATACATATATATATGTCAAGTATATGAGATAAAGCCTACACCCCAATCAATCCCAACTCTATCCTACTAACGAGTCCCTTTCCTATGTGTAACTACTCTGATTCTTAACTCATAAAAGGACATGGATTTCTCCAGTCTCTTCCAACCATGTAACCATGGAGAGAATATATACACACACATATTACCAAATTAAAAAGAAAAATAAAGTTATACTTCTGTAATGAAATAATAAGGAAAACTAGACAAAAGAACAGGCACACACATGCCCCTGTCTAAAAATACGTCTGCATGTATTACCAGATTTATATACATGGTTTGTATATAATATTTTATATGATTACAAGTCAACCAATAGAAAAAACAAATCATGTAAAGTTTAGAAGCCAAATAAAGATTAATTATGGATAATATTTTCCATATGGAAGTAGTAATTTATTGTGAAAATTTCTTATTCCCAAAACAGAACGATATATTCCTAATTCATGCCCCCCTCAGATCCATCTGTATGGATATTAGACCATTTGACATGTTATTGGTTTTCCATTCTTGAAAATTTGTGCGCACATCCTGTCTTAAAACTTGATTTTGCCGTTACAATTTTTTTGCTATTGCAATAATTGGAGAGCTTTTGTTGACAAATATTATAAACTAGTTGTTAACCCGTGCAATGCACGGGAGTAAGAGTTGTTCAAATTATAAATTAATTATACAATCCTATCGTATCTCTAAAATATAAATAGATATTGATATATATATGTTATTTTATTTAATTATAATCACATTTTTTTAGATATTAAGTTTAGAAAAAATCCTGGCAATCTGATATTATATATATATATATATATCTTATCATATTACAAAACTAATTTTATCTTATATATATATATATATTACAAAACTAATACATCTTATTGTATCGTATCTCTAAAATATAAATAGATTTGATATATAAATATAATATTTTATTTAATTATAATAATTTTTTTTAGATATTAAGTTCAGAAAGAATCCTGACAATCTGATAATATATATATGTATATTATCTATATTACAAAACTAATCTTATCTTATATATACATATATATCTTATATAGAATAAATTCAATAGTTACCTAATCAATTGTCCTTGTGACATGGCATTTTAAAAGTATCTGAATATTTAGAGCGCCACGTAGAAGAGAGGTAAAATATAAGAACAAACATAACTTTTATATATATATATATATATGATTATCTGCTGGAAACTGTCAAGAACAACCGGGTCCATCAATTTATTGATGATTTGTGGGATGGTGCCTCAAATTCCATTAAAATTCCATATATAACAGTTATTTGTTTCTGAAAATTCTTGTTAGAGTGTCTTATTTCAAGCCTGGGTCGAAACAAATTGAGGTCTAAAGTGACAAATTTAAATGAAATTTTTATAATTCTAATTTGTTGTGTTTTTTTAAATAAAATAAAATAAAATAGTGTGTTGATTTTGGCCTTCTTTCTCTGATGAGTTTTTTTTTTCATTTAAACCGTGATTTTTTCCCCAAAAAAAAAAAAAAATGTAGAACCTATAGAGCCTTAATTATAGTACTGAACGTTATAAAAAATTTGAGACATTAAGAAACTCTTTTAGTTGTACAATTTATTATTTTGCATTAAACCAATATGTTTTTATAAAGTTCATTTGTATAGTTAATTTTAGGTTTTCTTTTTCTGTGGCCCTTTTTCTCATCTCGACTAAGGTTTTTTTTTTTTCAAAAATAATTATAGAACCTATATAGGGTCTTCACTATGGCATGAAAGCTTTTAAAAATTTTGGACTTTCAAATTTATTTTATTGATACACTTTATTTATTTATTTTTTTATTAAACTGATTTTTTTCTCAAAATTACTATCGTAGTTGATTTTGGGACTTTTTTTCGAACAAGTCTTTTTTTCTCATTTCAATCGGGGTCTTTTTTTTTCAAAAAAAGAAGATGTAAAAATTAAGAAGACCTCTACTCAAGTATGTAAGGTCACATGGCTTCATTTCGAGGTGTTGTTGTAATTTGACTATGATTATAGTGGAATTAGAACTCATTAATTTGCAAAAAGATATGCCAGATTTTGCTGAATCCCATAAAATTTATGGCCATGTGCTTGTTTATTTTTCTAATGGAGTATTTTATTATTTAAAATCTCAAGTCATTTACGCTTTCTGTGGACATTAGTAAAATTAATTAAGAGTTTTCGAGTTAGCGCAACATAATGGTGAAGGTAGTTGACGTGGACTGCATTTATGGTCTTCGATCAACTTTAAATAAACAATTGGATTTGAGTAAGGGGTATAGTGCTTAATGGTGACAATCTCAAAATCACACAAATTTTTTATTTTTTATTTTTTATGATCTGATGTCCGTTTAAACGCTCCACAACTAATAGTGAGACTTGTGAACCGCCAAATCTCACATAAATTAGATAATTATTAGGTCAAAGTCCTTAGAGTAGCCTCAAAATTTTATGAAAAATGCAATTCTGAACAATACCCATCTTGACTTTTTTGCTGCCATGGCAAAGCTTAGGTTTTCACCAAATTCTATCATTTAGGGTTTCAATTTAAGGAATTTGTCATTTTAAAAAAACTTTTAATTTGATCATAATTGTCTAGGAAAATTTTTTTTTATGCCGTTTGTTTTGCTAATTTGTTTTCATGTTTCCAGTATTTTAATTTGGGCATACCTCAAATTTGTCACTTTTGGTACTTTTTCGTATTTCTTAATTTCTTTCTAATTAGAGTCCAATTTGAGTTAGCATCAGTTGATTTCTATATATAAATATAATTTAATGGATTTGCTTAGAATAGGTTTTTGGTGATTAATAATATTTAGATAAAGTTCTTTATGTTTTTATTGTCTTGGTATTTTAGTACTTTGGAATCAACAAGGTAATGGTTGCCTACTTTTCTTAGTATTTTCATAGAAATTCAACAAGGTTAGTGGAAGGCGTTTAATTTGTGATTTTCCATTACTATTGGCTACATCAGAAGTAGTTCTCTCTAGTCTCAGATTACAATTAGACACGTGAATTCATAAAATCTTAACTTTATCTTGTACAAAGTTTAAGCACAATCATAGCGCTTAAAGCTTTTAATAGGCAGGTGAAAGGGTCATTCTCATAAAGTTTCAATTGCTTTAATAGTGCTTGTAAGAGTAAAAAAATACTTCTTGGTATTCACCTCTGTGTTCTTATTTTATTATTTTGATTTTGACACTTTTCAAATGAACATCCTAATAAATAATTAAATTCAGTTTAAAAACAAAATTAGCCAGAAATTTTTAACATTTTATTTTGTTTTATTGTACTAGTATTTCCCAAAAATCTTGGACACAATTGATGTTCTACAAGGCTTGCAGTTTGGGTGTAATGAACTGGCTATCGGCTTCTGCTTAGCTTTGGAAATGTACACAAAGTTCAGAAATATGCATTGACGTACATATGTATTTTAAACAATGTTGGTGAGTGAGTTTTGATATTGTTAACAGTGGTATGGATTGAATTCTTTCTTGGAATCAAGCATAACCTAGCCCTTTTTTTGGTTTTAGTCATCACATTTTATTGAACACAACTACATACATATATACATTTGAAGACTCTATGTATATGTACATATATGTACATGAAGTCAAAGTGAACATTCTCGAGAGAGCGTTAGGGAAGTTAAGGAAAGAGAAGGTGAGTTTGTGGTAAGAGAATAGCAATTTAGCAAAATTTGAGTGTGCTTGGACTTTGGAGGGAGGCCGGCATCATCATCAGAATTGCTGTGGTGTGTTTGGATGAAAAGCATAGCGATGGGTTTGGACTATAGATGTTTCTGACTTTGGTATGTTATCATTTGTCTTTGTGACATGATTGTAAGCAAGACCTCATTGCATCATTAATTTGCATTTGTTTTGAGGTGATGTCAAAAAAAAAAAAAAAAAAAAAAAAAAGAAAGAAAGAAAGAAAGAAAGAAAGAAAGGAAGAAAGAAAGGAAGAGTGCATGCACATACTTATCTTCCATATTTCTCTTGTGGCATTTTCAAAATTTGGCATATGCTTTCTAAATCGTTCTGCAAAGCGTTTTTAACGATCTAAAATAAAAATATCTTTATTTTGAAATTCCATTGGATTCCAGTGGAGTTAATGTAATTCATTATTGCCATGATTTTTTTTTTCATCTTTCTTGGCAAGCAAAAATAGGGGCCAATTATCGGTGGAAAATAATTGGGATGGATTTGGAGAAGAGACGTTTCTGACTTTGGTTTCTTACTATTCCAAGGGAGATTTGTCTTTGTGATATAATTACAAGCAATACCTCATTGCGTCATTAATTTGCATTTATTTTAAGGCCAAACAAAACAAAAAGAATGCAAATACTAAAGTTGCATATTTTCTGTGGTAATTTTTAAAATTTTCCATGTAATCTATTCCTACCATGTCTTTTGTAATTTTGAAGGCCCCAGTTAAATAACTATTATTTTCCACCTATAATGAGCCCCAATGTTTCGAGTGCGAGAATTAACTATCAGCTGGCATGAAGATTTTTTAAAACAAGAGATTTATATTTTAAAACCAGCTGAGATTTAAAACAAAGTATTTGAGGACTGAATTCAAATAGAAACTCAATGACTGGCCTCCCTTTTGCAAATTGGAGATAACAAACAGATCAATTAACTATGGTGTGGAACAAAGTTTTGTAAAGACCCTAAGAATGAAAATGAAATCCGAACAAGACCAGTCTTATGCATACAACTGTTAGATTTTTCAAAGGTATGTTGTCTATCTGTTCTTGAGAGTACTGTAGAATTTTAAAACAAAATGATCATCTCGTTTTATTTAGTTGTTGCTAGAGGATATAACAGCAACAATAGTGTACATGCCAGAGAGCTAATGGGTGTATACAGTTATTTCTGTACTTTATCTAAGGTCAAACTGGGCATACAACTACTCAAATGAAAGATTTGCCAGATTAACAACTCAAAAGGAAATCTATAATATTGGAGGGTAGTTGTTGAATAGAAAATAAAAAAGAAAGATGAATATATACATATATCTATATCTATATATATAACACAAACTCCTAAAACCCTGTAAACACTTCAATTTAGACTTCAATAAATGCTTAATTGATCCGTTTAAGTCATTCAAGTCAAGTTTCTTTAGCTCAAGACGATTATATCAAGCTAAAGCAGGCCGGTCTAATTTAATGATATTACGATTGTTCAATTTGAAGACATGACAACATAAAAATTTTTCATTTTTTATTTGTTAATTGGTCTAGAGATAATGAGTACTTTAGGATTCAATTATTGCCTTAAGCATGGCCTCTCAGAAACCCTCTTTTTTTATTTTTTAAAATAGTGATGCCCTCACCCATAGTTTAGGTCATGCATTCAACTCACCTTCTTTCTTTCCAAGAACTATTTGAAAACTTTACTAAAATATTGGTTGTTTTAATCTACTAAGTAGTAGTAAAGTTGTCAGCATAGACGGAGAGAAGGGGACGAGAGGCGTCAAGTGCCCTGAACATTTGGTAGAAAATCACCATATATGTATTGTTTGTCTCTAACTAGTAGCCACCCGTGATAATGGCGATTAATTAGTTATCAAACATACATATATATGTGAAGTATATGAGATATACCCTACACTCCAATCATTGCCAACTCTATCTTATTAATGAGTCCCTTCCAAGTTATTCTATCTATTTTCAGGTAGACTAATTCAAGTCCAAGTTATTCCCCATGTGTAACTACTCTGATTCTTAACTCGTAAAAGGACATGGGTTTCTTCAGTCTCTTCCAACTAAGTAACCAGGGAGAGAATATATATATACACACACATTACCAAATTAAAAAGAAAAATAAAATTATACTTTTGTAATAAAATAATGAGAAAAATTAGACAAAAGAACAGGCACACACATGCATGTTAATGTATAGATTTTTAAGAAATTGCATTTGATCGTTTCATTTATATGACTATTTCTGTATCAATATACATAAAATCTGCCGTAAATGATGATATCATAGTCGCTGTCACAATGTGTAACAGATACATGACTAATTTCTCCAACGTTTGACCTTTGTTCATCCCAAACACAAAGGTGTTGGCCCAAATTGCGGTTGAAGAGTTAGTAAAAGGTGTTGGCCAACTTGGTAGTTGAAGAGTAAGTAAGTTTGACTCTTCAATTGAATTGAATGAATATAACGGGAAAACAGATAATAATTTTAAAAAAAATACTTAAATCAGTGAAACCGACCCATATTTGTTTATGGACCAAAATCTTGAATACATACAGACAAATACAACAACCCCAACCATAATGAGACGAGAACACATAAACCCAGCATAACCCACAGAATATATATATATAAACATCTCTGTATTCGTTACATATATATATATATATATATAGAGAGAGAGAGAGAGAGAGAGAGAGTATGACCGGCTGAAATTCCGCAATCCCACCGGAAGGGAAGAGATTTTCCATCTGTTGTAATATCAAAAGCAAAAGTGTCCATCTGTTGTTTTCTGAAGTTAAATATATGACCAATAATTTTTATTTAGGATTAATGTGGCATTGATATTGTGAAGGTATGTAGCATAGCTGCATAGATTGACCATGCAAGCTTCGTCATATATATATATATATATATATATCGTTAGGCTATTGACCTGGAATAGTAATTGCAAAAACATGAACTTCAACATAATCATTGTAATTTCAATGTAACATTAAGGCTTAACTAAATGCTTGATTAATACATTTAACTCGGATTGATATGAGGAAGCTGGAAACCTAAACTCAATCACAAGACACACAACTCAAATAATTCAAGGCAATGTTTCTAGTTTCTACCACATTATTGGGGCTTAGTTTTGCCATGGTTCAATCCTTGGCTGCCCAATAATGCCTAAAATTCTAAACAAAATTAGTTCAGCTTGGTATTTTTAGGCTCATGAACTGAACAAGTGCAAATTGCAAACAAAATACTATTGGCCAATGACCTCAAAGGTTGGGCGGCTAGGTAAGTCTTGGGATTTGGCGGGACAAATATTCAGGTAGTAACAACTACTACATACAAAAATCACGAATAGTAGGTAATTAATTTTTGAGAAGTATTTTTACAAATTCGATGGAAAATTTTGAGGTTTTACAAACCCATGCACGATGAGAAGAATATAATTGATATAAACTTTGAGCATTTTGACACGAATAAAGCATAACAATATATGTGCACTAACCTAGTACTAAGCATTGTTTTCTTGCGAATGCATTTTTGTGATACCTTGAACTCACTTTACCTCTTATGGGTTCATGTTCTAATCATCTCCGTCTTTGGCACTGTTGGCTTTCTCTGATTCTGATTGGGTTGGTTGCTTAAATGATCTAAAATTCACTGGTTACATTCTTCCCGCAGTATAGAAGCATATCAAGCAAGGTTCTCACTTCATCCAGACATGGTGGCCAAGGAACAACTTCACATTTAATTCTTTTATAGCATTACCCTTTCACTAATTAAGCTTGTCATCTTCATTTTTTTTTCATTTGTAAGGCAAGCTCAACACCTATCTGAAGGAGAGTTATGCTTTAGGGCCATGTAAGAGATATACAAAGGTTTGAATAGAAGCGAAGAAAAGAAAATCAATGTATCTCTAATCACCCGATGATGATTAGCTTTGATAATATGTAAATTCTGGATAGAGATTTTAAAGAAGAAATCAGAGATGTAATGTTGTGGGGTGTTAACCCACACAACCACACAAAAAAGCTATACTTATATTAGGGTAAATAAGAGTTGTACAATTATACAAAAAGTCCACACAAAATAATAAAGTACAGCGAGGTGCTGCTTCTACGGTTATTCAATTTGAAGACACAAAGACATACAATTGCCCTTTTTTTCATCTGTTTGCCTAAATTGGTTGTGTCCATTTATATTACACATTTTTCTTGTATAACTTATATTTGTTAATCTTTTAGGAAACTTTAGCAGTGATCAGAAGCTGGATGGGCCATTGTACGACCGCTTTGAGCCAAGCTGGCCAGTTATACCATTGCGCAATATTTCTACCACATTATTGGAGTTTTGTTTTGCAGTAGTTCAATCCTGGGCTGCCCAAGAATGCCTAAAATTCCAAATCAGCTTGGTTTGTTTAGGTTATTGAACTGAACAATCGCAAAATTGCAAACTAAACTATTCGTAAATGATCTTGAAGGTGAGGCAGCCAGGTAAGTTTTGGGATTTGGCGGGACAAATATTCAGTAGTATAGTAGTAACAACTACTAAATACAAAAATAATGAATAGGACATAAGTAATCCTTGTGAAAAAAATACCATATAACTTCGTTTTGAGAAGTATTTATATAAATTTGATGGAAAATTTTAAGGTTTTATGACCCATGATGAGATAAATATATTGATATAAATTTTGAGCATTTTGATTTCTGAATCTAAAAGTTATAACTTGGTATTAGTTTTGTTATGAATAAGCTAGCATTACAATATATGCACTAACCTACTACTGAGCATTGTTTTCTTGGCAAATGCATTTTTGTAATACCTTGAACATTCTATATCTTTTATGGGCTCATGTTCTATTCATCTCCATCTTTGGAGCTATTGGCTTTCTTTGATGCTGATTGGGTTGGTTGTCCAAAGGACCTAAAATTCACTAGTCGGTAGGTATGTTAGTTATATGAAATCAGATTTCATCTCCTGAGTTCAAAGAAATAACAATTGTAGTATGGTCAGACCACTACAAGTCAACCTCCTACTTTACAATGTGCCGATGTAGCTATAACACATTTCCTTCTAACAGTAATACATTCTTCCATGCCCGTATAAAAGCATATTAAGATAGGTTTCCACTTGGTCCAGAGTCTAGCGGTGTAATTTTGGGCCCCAAGCTCATGGGCAGCCTGAGCCCGACCCCCTTTGGGTGGGTCTAGGCCTTTCATTTGGTAGCCTGGCCTGACCCGAAGGCAGGCCAATTTATTGTTTTAAGTTTAATTATATAAATATCTTACCCATTGATATTTTTTATAAGTCTAGTTTAACCATTATTTAAACTAGGAACACCTTTTTTTTTTTTTTTTACCTATATTGAAATTATTTATCATTTTTAATTTTAGTTTAAAGTTAAACCAATATCTTAAAAAACATTATTCAAAATTGGCTTAGCCTGTCAAAAGCCCAAGCCCAATCCACTTATAGGGCCACAAGTAGGGCTTGGGTTACGAGTTTTCGGCCTGACCCCGTTGGATTGTTTTGGAGAGCCAATAGGCCCTGTCCAAGCTTAGCAGACCCAAGATCGAGCTGGGCCAGATGGGCCTAGTTTACATTCCTAATCCAGAAATAGTGGCAACTGCGCATTAATTTCTCATACAGCATTACCTTTTCATTAAGCTTGTTGTCAACTCCATTTTTTTCATTTGCACGGTAAGCTCAACACCTCTGAACATGGGCGGAGCCCTGTTGAGGGCTGACCTGGGCTCTAGCCTGAGGTAGCCTGGCCCTAAAATTTTTTACTAGTGGTAAATTCATTAAAAATAGTTTAGCCAAATTCATTATTTTGTAGCCCCTTTTTTTATATAATAGCCCACCTAACTGACTCTAACCTAAACTTCAAACCACACCACAAAAGAAAATCAGAACTCAACCAACTCTAACCCATCCTAATTTTAAACTCAACCACATAGAAAATTATTACCAACAATCCATCTCTATCTTTTCCTTTTCCCTTTCTCTCTCTAAATTGAAATCCATTCTCCTCCTTCTCTTTCTGTCTCTAAACTCAACAATTTGAATCAACTCTGTCTCTTAAAATTCATAATAGTAGACTCATCGCTCTCTCCTAAAAATCATGACAATAGACTCATCTCTCTCTACCCACACCTACATGAGTCCATGAAGCCATCTATTGATTTGTACTTTGTAAAAATTAGTTACAACAAATTAAAGAGATTAAAAATTAATTTGAGATTCCTTTCTTGTTTTTTTCTATTCAATCCCTAAAAATTTAGATTCAATTATAAAATTTTGATACGTATTCACTTCCGCAAATAAAAAAAATCATATATTCACATCTCACAAATCCATCGATCTAGCCATTGTTGTCAATTTTTGGTGGCTATGGTTGACCGGGGGGGGGGGGGGGGGGGGGAGAGAGAGAGAGAGAGAGAGAGGGGGGCGAGTGTGAAGGTAGGCTTTTGGTCGGCAATGGTGGTTGTGAAAGGAGATTAGTCAGCAATAGAAATTTCGAAGGTTTCCAAAAAAAATAGAAATAACAAGACAGTCAGTTGTGGGTGGGAGTTTAAAGCTTAGAATCTGAGTAATGCGGACTTTTGGGCCTTGACATATGGCAAATTTTCATTAAGTTATATCATTGACAACAGCAACTGCATAATTCTTAACATAAAAAAATCGCACTCTAAATTTACATAGCTCGAGTCAGTTCAAATTCCTAGCTGAGCTCATGCCTTTGTAGGAGAATTTAGATTTAGCAGCATATAAGCGATATAAATAAATCATATCTGGAACATTTTTTCTATCCGTTACTTGATTTTATAGCAATTAATCTCTCTCTCCCTCTTTTTTCTTTTTTTTCTTAACCATATGAGCAACTGTGCCTGTTTTGTTTAGCTTAGCTAAACTTGTTTCATTCTATGGATCGATAAGCATCGTGTTATTTTTCCATTAAGGGCCTATTTTCATAAGCACTTTCTGCAGTTCAATATTTTCCTCTCCACGTGAACACCTTGTAACCTATTTTTATAACAGGAGTAGATAATTTGGTCCTTCATATGATAAATAATTTTCTATTGAAAAAATTATTGTTATTGCGTTATGAGATCTATTATTTTTTTTTTTTTTCACATATTGAAGTTAAATATTCTATGAAAATATTACCGTGTCAATATAACTCAGTTCACAAGTAAGTGTCATGCCTTCAATTACACCATATGAATTGGATATCCTATCCGCACAATCGACAAATAATCACCGGATGAAAAGCTTATAAAGTAAATGAAACAATTCAAGTTTAGTAACTAAAATACCAGAACTCCTGCAAATTTTGCCCTCTTTGTAGCTTTAATCATCTCATTTTTGTCAACTAGCAATACTGAAATTAAAAAGTGTTTAGACCTAACTTATGGCTTATGTTTGTGATTTTTTTGAATTGTGTTTGGTAAATAGGCTTAAAAAAGTTACTTGTGTCTCATCACGTTTTTTTAAAGAAGCTATTTTTAAATGTGACTTTTTACAATTAGCTTATAACTTAGAACTTAAGACTTATAAACAGCTTACCCAAACACTCCCTTAATATCCCTATATATTGACTTAAAGATCGATGACCTAATTCTTTGGAAAATCCGTGCATCTTATAATCAAGAGATTTGCATTGTTGGGAATCCGTATTGCGTAGAATTATAAGAATCTGGGCAAAGTTTTGGACCGTTTTTAAATTTAATTTTTTTGTTTTTTGTTTTTGAAAACAATAACACTAAACATGCCTTGAATCTACCACAGCTGCAGCAACGACTAGTTCCATTAGATTATGGTTTTTCTCTTAATTGGAGGTCAAAACTATTTCAGTACCATTTCTTTTGTTGAATTAAATCATTCTTGTTTTCAAATTTTCTATCTCCTAATCCTCGACGTGCCCACACTTGGGTGGCTCTCTAGCTAGTGTCTTATTATTAGTCAGTTAAAGATTATGGGTTTCATTGAGACAAACAAGGCAGCTTTTTTGAATTTATTTGAGTTGAAAAACAAGCCAAGGGAAAGGAGAACCAAATTATTCCCATGTGTAACTCACAAAACGACATAGGTCTCTCTAGTCTCTACTTCCAACCATGAAAACAAGGAGAGAGATTATATATATATATATATATATATATTTGTATATGCATGTGGGTATGTTTTGCTTTTGTCTATCTTACCTTATCTTATTAATTCATTAAAAAATGTAATTCCATTTTTCCTTTTAATTTCAAACTGTAGGGGGACGTGCATAGTACAAACCATTGCTACACGGACGTAACTAAATTAAGACAATAGAGGCGATGGTCTTTTTACTTTAATAAAATTTTGTTTAGATTTGATAAATTTTGAGTATTTATAATAAAAAATAATATATTGGCCTCTCAAAATTCAAAATATGTAATGTCTACGGCCTATATTTTGAAATTTCGAAAGTTTTATACCTTGGTCTCCTAAAAATTAAAAAATTTCATCTCAACTTTCTAAAATTCAATTTTTTTTTTACTTGGGCTCCCTCTCCGCAAAGTTTTTGATTTCCTCCCTGCATTGCTAGTGGATGATCGAAGCATTGCATGGTAGTGCTGTAGTTGAAAGAAAGTCTATACCAAGCTAGTAGTAGACATGAATACAAGGCAAATTTTGAGAGGGGGAAACTACCTTTTCAAGCAATTTTAGAAACAAATTAGAAAACTTAATTTCTAGTATCTAATCTTGAGTTATTCCAAATGATTCTATCTATTATCAGACAGATTCAGGCAATTCCGAAGTATTCCCATGTGCAACTACACTGATTCTTGACTGACAAAAAACAAATGTCTCTGTACTTCCAAGCAATTAAGAAACAAAAAGAGAAGAGTGAGAGAATATATATATACATATATACATGTATGTATGTATGTATGTTCTGTGTGGTGGTTTTGTCTATTTTAATTCTATATCATTGTTAATTGATTAAAAACGTGACATTTCATACATTGATAAAAATACTCTAGTGGGACATGCAATTTTTTTATTACTTTGGACGAGAGAGTGGGTGTTGCATGATGGAAGCTGTATTGGGCTTTTTAATTTTTTATAATATTCCTTTTTGAAGCAGGAATTGTCATGGATAAGTAATACTGAAAAATTATATTTTTACAAAACTTTTACACAACCATCGAAGATTCCATATTAAAATAAAAAAAAAAAACCTATCACTTAAGCTCAAAATTTTAAAAATATCATTTTCACATAAAAAGAAGTTTCCATGCATGTTAATATTTTATTTCTATAATAACATTATTCTAATGCGTTCTATGCATAGGATTTGAAAGATAGTTTCAAATTTTTATAGAAGGTAAATTCCATGTTGCCATCTTGTCAGTTAACTGGATTTTTTTTTTTTAGTCCCTAGGTGTGAATTGGGTGTTATATTACAATTAAGGTGGCCTATTACCACGGCAACTCTGACTCTAACACAACAAATTGTGGTAAAATGACTTAAAAAACAGTGCTCTTACAAAATTAGAGCTACCTCCCTGGTTTGGTTTACGGTGAAAGGATAAAAATATTAGTTCAATTAAAATTACCACAAAAGCTCAGATGACTCTACTAAAAATATGACCACTTTTTCTATTAACATAAAAGACACCTCTTATCGATTTTTACCCGTTTTCTTAAACACAAGAAAATAATGACGAAGGTGATGAGCATCCACACTACCTCCGCCCTTTATAATAGTACCGTGTAGCATTGCCTGTAACCTACGTTGGTGCATGTAATCACTAATAGAATAAGAAATTTTGTTGTGGTGGGGCCATGAAAAGTTATTGTAAAATTTTATTTTTAAATTTTGTTGAGGGATTAATATAAAATTTCTTGAATTTTATGCAAAGCTTTTTAAGGCAAAATTTTTTAAATTTTGAAAGGTCAAGAAAATTTTTTTGAATTTTGTTGGGAACAAAGGTAAAAAAGTTCTTCAATTTTGGAACTCAAAGAAAAAGTTTATAATTTTGGGGGCCAATATGCACTTTATAATCTAAAAATTTAGAAATCTATTAGGGCCCATGGTCTAGTTGTGGTTCTGTATATGAATGTAATGTTTTTATTTTTTCTTTTGATTACAGGGTATTCAAGTTTTCGGTCAACTTCTCCTTCGAGCTCATGCAAGAACACTATTTATATGAATCATGTAAACTTCGTACACTACACAAATAATGATGGGTCATAATAAGGCATAACAAAGAATCAAATGTTCAATAAAATGGCTTTTTTTGCTTACGAATGTATCTTATATTGTGCTTGTTACGTGTTTTTTTATTGTGCCGATAATATTCAAACTTTGATGTTTTTATTTTTTTATTTTTTTGGTGCATCTCAAACACCCAGGTTAAGGTCGACGGAGTTTGTAAGGTGGTCTTACCAGTGCCACATCCGCATCCACATCAATGTCATTTTCGCGGGCGGCATGTGATAGGTGCCGTCTATGAATTGCATAAAGAATACTGTTATATTTGTACAGAAATATAGAAGAATATTAATGAGTAAAGTTTAATTTGAATAAAATGTTGTCGGTAGGGATGATAATTGCGCAGTGCGGGAACTCCTATCCTGTCCCGTACCGTCTGCCATGGTGACTTTTTTTTCTATTCTCGTATTGTATCGCTTAACTCTTTTTTAAGTGTTTTTTAAAAACTATTATAGGTAAAAAAAAAAAAAAATTAAAATCGTGTAAATAAGAGAAAATATCACATTATTTATATTTTAAAAAATATTTACATATAAAAATAGATAAATAAATGTATTATATGTATAAATGAAGGTAGGACGGGTTGTTGCACATTGTTTTCAAAAATCAATCCGATCCGAGTTATTGCTCATTGTTTTCAAAACTTGACCAAAAAAGTTGCATTATTTATATTTTTAAAATATTTACATATAAAAATAAAAAATAAATATATTATATGTATAAACAGAGGTAGGACGAATTATTACACATTATCTTCAAAACTCGATTGACCCAACTTATTGTACATTATCTTTAAAACTCAACCCGACGCGACAATAATTAGTACCACACCATTCCAGTCCATTAGGGACGGAGTGGGGATCTGAGAGGTCGAGTTGTTCTGTTATCATTAAGAAAAGTATTAATTGGTAGAACTCAATTAATGTGATTTACATTAGTTGACAAGTGAGGGACTGTCGCGATTGTCCTCGCATTCCTCTATCACTAATTATGAGGGCCCAACTGTAGAGTAAGATCATACAAGCGTAGCACAGGACTTTTTCCCCATATTTGTAGGAAGCGAAGTGGAAAATGATTCAGACCAAAAAAGAAAAGTGGAAAATGATTACGTGGCTAGCAGGTCCTCCAACAAATGAAAGAGATAACGCGCGCGCTTGACTTATCACTTATCAGCACTAACAGTCACTACAAAAGACTAGACGAAACCAGCCATATCTATACATACATAGATTACATACATTCTAGTTATCAGACACAAAAAGGTGGAGAGAGTGAGAGGGGGCGCAGCAATGGGGAAAAAGGAAGAGGACGAGAGGATGGAGGGAGGAGTTGTGGTGGTAAAGCCGAAGCCTAGCAAAGGACTCACTTCCAAAGTAATCGACTGGTTTGAGAAGCTGATTGTTAAGCTAATGTACGATTCTTCACAGCCTCACCACTACCTCGCCGGTAACTTCGCTCCCGTTCCCGACGAGACTCCTCCTTGCAAGGACCTCCTCGTCAAAGGTTACCTTCCGGTGAGTTTAAGTCATATATACATACAGTTCATATTTCTTATCGTCTTTATATTGATTGTGTCCTTGGATTTATAGGGAAAAAGTATATGAAAAACGATATTAATTGATGAATTATTTCTTAAGCTATATTCTTTCTATAGCGTCAGAACGATGTAATTAATTGATTGATTTGTGAAGGTTGTAATTTCTAATTGAACTCACAATTGTATTGATCGTGTGAGTTGTGTATGAATATAAGTTACTGGAGCTACTAGTGGCATACTTATAGGGTTTTTTTTATTTTTTTTCACTATTCACGAAAACATAACCAAATCAAATCAGTAACTACGAGATGTGGTGAGTCTGATTCATGGTTGGTGGGGACTGGGGAGGAAAAGGAGGAAAGCGTGACCCCTTGCCTCCCTTTGCTTGATGTGCATTATTTGGCGAGAAAGAAATAGAAGGACCTTTCAAGGGGTGGGCCGTTGAATAGTCTCAAAAGTTCTTTTATGGCCATTCTGTATAGTTGGGTTTAGGGAGGCGATTCCCAATATCAATCAATTCTTCAGACTTTGTTGATATTCTTGAGATGTAATTATCAGGCCTTTTTGTTTTTTAAAGGGCATATGCCTTTCTTTTGTTTTTTGGCCTTCTTTTTTATTACAGTGGTTATCATGCCTTAACCTGCTTTTCATACTGGGGTAGTGTGCCCGTCTATGCTTTTTATTTTTCTGATAACTCTGTCTTAGTTATATAAAAAATAAAAAATAAGTAAATACAAATGCGACAAAATGAGAGTACTAATTGCAAGACTTGAGCTGTAGAGAATCAGCATTAGCAATATTTTCTGTAACACGCCCCCCACAAGATGTACATTCCATACAGAACATGCAACTTGGAACAAAGAATGACTAAGACCTTTGGTTAGCAGTTCAACAAGTTGGTCAGCAGTAGGAATGTAGCAAACAACCAATTACTTAGAAGCAACTTTTTCACGAATGAAATGAAAATCAATTTCAAGATGCTTAGTTTTTGAATGAAAAACTGCATTTGCTGTCAGATATGTGGCATCAATATCATCACACCAAATGAGTGGTGGTTGAGGCAAGAAAATACGAGTTCGTGAAGAAGGGATTGAATCCATAGCAACTCAGTAGCTGCTAAAGCAATAGCATGATTTACAGCCTCAATTGACAAATGACCATTGATGACTATTTGTGAGAGCTCCAAGAAAGCAGATTAGGGCAAGAAAAACAACATAGCCTGTGCGGATCGATGATCAATAGAGCAGCCAACCCAATCAGCATCGGAGTATACCACAAGATAAAGAGGAGGACTGTTGTAAAAAGATGTCCAAGTGAGATGGTGTAATTGAGATAACGAAGAATATGTTTGATGTGTCTAATGAGTTTAGGGCTTTGTTTAAAGTTATGTCCATAGCGGTAAATCTTTGTTCGATCAAGTGGGAAGGTGGCTGGCTCTTTATTTTGTATTCAGATTTTCCTGAAAGTACTTCTGAGTTCATGAGGAATATTGGAGTTTTCTGTCTAGAGGTACTTTCTGATTGTTAACAAAAGGGTGCCTGAGTAATCCATCTTGCAACACTTATCACATGTACTTTCTGATTGTTAACAATGAAAAATTGTTAGCAGTATGTACGCAAAACACTTATCACATTTACTTTTGTTCATATAACCAAGATGAAACATGTTGTGATGGATGGACAGAAAAATTCTAGCCAGATATGAAATGCTTGTGCTTGAAAAATTTTATAGATGAACTTAAATTGGATGGCTATAGACTGGGAAATTTTGCTGATTGGGAAGAGGAGGAATTATGAGGGATCTTGATGGCATATTCATTTACGACATTCCCTGCCCTTTTGGTCATGAAGACGTTAGTAAGGCTGTAAAAGGTGCTCTTTGGTCAGTCTAGTGGAAGCTAAATTTATGGAAGATTACTTTTTGAAAACTATTTTTCTAGTGTTTATCAAGTCAGATAACGGACATTGCAGTAGACAATGAGGGATTTAACACACTGAATGAAGCAATTGCTTTTGTATAGCCATGGAGGGCATTTTCTAGTGGTCTTAGATATTGGAAACTTAGAAGCTATAATTTTAACGTAAAGGGGCTTATCATTAGAAGAATACTTTCCGATTACTGTTGGATGATTGGCTGTGAAACTAGATTATGAGAAAAGAAGATGCTAATGTGACAGATTTGGGAGGAATTGAGTTTAATGCTAAGTGGAAGTATTAAAAGATGAAGAGAAGGCTAGGGTCTTCTTGTTGGAATGGCTATGGAGAGCCTTAAGGCTGGGCTTTCTAGATTCTTGAGAAAAATGTTTACCCAGATTAGTAGAGTGATATGTTTGTCTCCATCAACATTTACTCTAATTATGATGGGTCTGAATGGATTGCATGTGCCTGCACTCACTCCTGATGTCTGTCGGAAAGCATGCGCAGAGCTGTGTCTTGAGTACCATAATGCTGTGCCAAAAGATTTGTCTAAGGGTTTCTATCATCAAGATGTCTACTAAAGTAACAGTGACAGCCTGGAGCTAGGGATCAAGATTCCATTTTTCCAGGATTTGGTAATATGTTTCTGATTCTCTGCTATCCATGTAATCTCCGATTATTTAATCTATATCCTCTCAAAATTCCGAGATTGCATTTTTTACTTGAGTTTCTGGGCATATCACTGTCTAGGTGGTGTTTTCGCTCTGCGTAAGTTGAAAAAGGAGGAGATAATTTTCTCAAGTGCCAGTTATTTCAAGGAAATTAGTTCCTGAAAGTTTATTTTTCCCTAAAAATCTTTTGTGAAGGTTCTGTCTAGTAATCGTTTGCTTGAGTTGATTTGCTGCTGCCATGTGAACTGTTCGATAACTAGAAACTTTTTCACTCGTTTGTTTTTTTTTTTTGAAGTCTTGTGATGCCAATGATCTGATAAATTTTGCATTGCAGGAGTGCCTGAATGGTGAGTTTGTCAGGGTTGGTCCTAATCCAAAGTTCAGTCCTGTAGCTGGATATCACTGGTAGATCCTTACTTTTTTCATCAAACTAGGTTCAACAAGAATTGGTTGCTCTATTTTGAGAAATGTACTAGATTGTCATCCTTTAAAAGGAATCTAAAATATTTCTGTCTTATCTTGCTCCATTATCTCTTTTGAAGATGGATGCCTTTTCATTGTCATGTCTATTACTTACCCATATATGCATTCAGCTTTGGTTGCATGTTAGGATTAATATTAACTTGGTGAGGTTTGTGCTTATTCCTTTTGTTTCTCACTGTGCAGGTTTGATGGAGATGGGTGCGTGTTTTTCTGTGCCTTCACTCATTAAAAGTATACGTGGTTTATTTCAAGTTCTTTCAGAAGAAAGAAATCAACTATTTCACATACAGCATCCATTTGTTCTCACCAGAGATGGCTTCAGTGTCTCTCTGTGGTGGACTATATTATGTGGAACTTCTCAGTATTTTCAACTGACAGGCCAAACTTTGTTCTGATATAAGTGAAGAGTTAACTGCCAAGTCAAATCTAATAAATGATGGCTAAAGCTTGCAATTTGTTTAAAAACAAGTCAACCCTTTACTTTAACTATTAAATGCTTTCTTATCTCTATTGGTATGCTTAGTCGTAACTGGAAGTGCAATCTTGCATAACAGTTCACTACCATGTCATGTTTTATTCTCTGTTCTTTCTGAATTACAATTTAAGTGTATTATTGTGCTGATATTAGCCGAACTCCCATATATCTCTACCTGCATCGCAACTGCAAATGTGATTTTTGCATAACATAATTGTAGTGATCACTAGCAAATTTCAGTTTACTTGATTGGTTGCAATATCTGGCATTACCTGAAGAATCGGTTCGCATACTCTGATATTCCTTTTTACACTTCTCCTGATAATCTTCTTTTTCTATACAATATAATATGCCTTCATAGTGTCTACCTATATCTGTATAAATGGTTAGTTGCTGATACTAATATATAATATCTTCTTATATATCCAGCATAAAGGCCTTAATTTCTATTTTCTATGATGTTATGCTATCTGGCCACCGAGTTAGGAAATCAATATTTTGGTGGCAAGAGGCCCTTGTATTGCTGACTTAATCACTCAGTTCTCTGAGTAGTAACAATCAACATCTGTTTTATGTTTTTCTTCTCCCTCTGAGGTGCTTCCCATACCTGAATACTTCTCATCTGCTTTGCCAAGCTTTTCAATTGGCAGTCAATAGACATGTACAGAATATATTAGAGTCCATCACAAACTTTTAGAGGCATTCGACAATTTGAATGATTTCATTAATTCTGCAGCATGATTCATGGTTTGCGCATCAAGGACGGAAAAGCAACATATGTCTCCCGTTATGTAGGGACGTCACGACTTAAACAAGAAGAGTTCTTTGGAGGAGCCAAATTTATGAAGGTATAGCTTTGTACTACATAAGCTAAATGTTTTGAATTTTTTATAAGTGGAAGTCTCTCTTATCATATTGGTGATAGTTTTTTATCTACTAATACCTGTTTAGGAAGTTCTTCATGTGATTGCAAAATGCTTCAAAGACTACATTGTGCAGAACAGTTGAATCTTTCTCAAAAAACTATGTTGGGAAGACAAATCATCAATTACTGATTGGCATGATAAATATAGTGGACCAATATCTTCATTTTATCACTAATCCAGTCTCAAGTATATTTTACATGACATGTTTTTTATTAGCAGTCAAACTGTGACTAGATCAATGGTTGGATGCTTGCGGCACGTTTTTTCTTCCTTTATTTTTTTATTATTTTATTTTGGCCCCCGGTGGTGGGGTTAGGCAGGAGGCAAGCTTTATAAAGTAGTATATAAAATAAAAGAAGTCAATCGTGGTCACATTTATATCCTCCTCTACAATCAAGGAACCTTTGTCCGTGCTGCATTTCTTTTTTTCTTTCTTTTTTCGTCTTCTGGACTACCAGACTTTTAACAATCATAAATCTCTGTTTCTTGATCTTCTCACCCTTGCATTACAGTATTCTAAATCTTTTTGCTTTTGAAGAGGTGAGTTAATTAATAAAATGTAATGGATATAGAAAAGAGGACAGGTAGTATTAATGAATGAATGGTGAAATTAATTATCTGAATAGTACATAAACTACATTCTGCAGCTGTTTTTCATTTGAATCCATTATCATGTCTTTGTAATGTTATATGCAGATAGGAGACCTTAAGGGGCTCTTTGGATTGCTTATGGTTAACATGCAAATGCTGAGAGGAAAGTTGAAAGTATTGGATGTTTCATATGGAACTGGAACAGGTAGTTTAATTGATCTTTATACTTTGATGTTCTGGGGGATTGTGCATGTTCAACAAATCAATTCCAGTACAATAATAATAAGTTAACTGCTATGGTTCCAAATAAACCGTTGTGTTATAGTCTTATTTTGAGTTTTCAGATGGGAAGTGCTAGAAAGAACTAATCATTATTCATATTCTTACAGGTAACACAGCCCTCGTATATCACCATGGCAAGCTCTTGGCCCTTTCAGAGGCAGATAAACCATGTAAGCCAATCTCCTCCCATTTTTCCAAAGGAAGAACGAAAAATTCTGCTAACTCTCTTTAGATTGCTAGTGTCTACTGGAATACGGTTATTATGTGAGATTTATCCATATATTGATCTTTCTTTTTCCCCGTGTATTTTGATTGCACCACTGTGAATTGATATTCTGCATGCAGCTCGAAATTTTAGGTATTTTATGGTCCTGTGTGACTCTGAGATAACCGGAAAAAGTAGGAATTAGTTGCACATCTATTATTCAGCGACTCCACATTGTTTGCCCGATTTTAGTGCAGAGCTGAATGTTATCTTTGCTGCATCCTGCAGATGTCCTTAAAGTGCTGGAAGACGGAGATCTGCAAACCCTTGGCATGCTGGATTACGACAAGAGATTGGCACATTCCTTTACTGCTCATCCAAAAGTTGACCCATTCACTGGTATTATTCATCCTTCCAAAAAGAAATCGGGTCAATTACTATTACAAAATGTTTCTTTTTGATTAACAGAATCCTTGCATGCAGGTGAGATGTTTACCTTTGGCTATTCACATACACCACCATATATAACGTACAGAGTTATTTCAAAGGATGGTTTCATGCACGATCCTGTGCCAATAACAATATCGGAGCCTATTATGATGCATGACTTTGCCATTACTGAAAATTATGCAATTTTCATGGATCTCCCTTTGTACTTCAGACCGAAGGTAAGCATATGGTCGATCTTTTGTAGTTTTCAACACTTTCCATATGATACAAAAGATGTTAAATTATGTCTTTGCATTTCAGAGAATACTCATAATTGAATCCCTTGTAACAAATTAAAACATTTTTGGATTATTTATTTGTTCTGTAGTTGACGAGTATGTTGGGTGAAACCATGAAAGCTGATTGAGCATGTAACTTTTTTCATGAAGTAGTGATCTTTGTTATTTAAACATTTTCATATTGGAGTTAGTGGATGCAGGACGGTATCATTACTTGAGGGTTATGTTGACCGAGTGTAATAACTCTGAATGTATCCTAGCATTCAAACAAACAAGTTATGCAAGCCCTCAAATGTCTCACACATCCATTTTGTTTCAGACGTAGATTGGTTTCATCTCCAATGGGCATCTGATTTATATGTCCAGGAACACATTATCCTTCCCAAATTTTTCTTTCTATTCTTCTGTTGCCTTCCCAAAGTTTTCTCAGAACCGTTTAAAGTTATTAGTACTGCTTATTCATTAGCTATCTGAGTAAAAAATCTAGTGGCGGGATTCCATTTGCATGGCATCAGGACACCATCTTAGTAATGGCTAAAAAGTATCATGACTATCAGTTGTTAAATCTGCCTCGGATTAACCAAAATCTAGTTTAAGTCACATTTCAAAATCGTGGTATTATTCAGATATACTGTTTCAGATATTGATGCTTTCCAAACCTTGCAGAACTTCCACAAATTAATGCCAGTTTCGTATTGTCAAGATTTCAATTCATAATCGAAACTTAAACATTGCAAGACACATTTTTCTTTTCTGGCTTATACTTATAGGATGTTGCTTCTGATATGTGGATGTCAATGGCATGCCGAAGTCAAAGTTAAGCATATTGTCCAGATTTTAATATCTCTAAATTCTCACATGAATTCTTCATAAATACGATTTTAGTTCCAGTTTAATCTATGTTGTGTATTGAAATTTTAGTCTATAAACGCTTGGATAACTTCAGCAAATTGATGTTAGTTGCGTCAGAGTTGAACCCAACAGCAAAGTTCAAGCAATGCAGTAAATTGTGTCTTTTGTGAGAAGAAACTTGTAGGATGTCACTAGTCAGATGTGGATGTGAAAATATGGATGGTATGCTTGAACAGATTATGCTTGTTGTTGAGGATTGTAAAACATATGCTAGCAGTAAGGTTTGGTTGATACAATCATGCATTGGGTCTGATTCCAGTATACAGTATTAAATAATCTGGACATATCAAGCTCAATTTACTTATGCCACTTCAATTTTCAGGAAATGGTGAAGGAGAACACACTGATCTTCACGTTTGATGCAACTAAAAAGGCTCGTTTTGGCGTCCTTCCACGCTATGCCAAGGATGAACTCTTAATCAAATGGTTCGAGCTTCCAAATTGCTTTATATTCCATAATGGTGAGCCCCATTGCTGTGCTTTCTCTTGAAATATTGAAAACAATGTCCTATACCTTAAACCAGAAATTTTAAAAACATAATGAAATTTTAGTTCACCTGTAGCTTCTAAGAAGCATAGGCATGAACATACGACATGGACACAACACAAAACAGACATGCCAACACGGCGGTTTTTAAAATATGTAGAACACAACATGGCAGAGACATGGCAAAATCATATATTTTATGTTTTTTTTTATATGTCATATATAGAGAAATTTTAATCAAAGATAATGCAAAATAACATTAAAAATCATGTATTCTATTAGTTTAAATATCAAATTAGGTATAAAATCACATTGCTTTTATTTTACAATTGGATTTCAAGTATTTTTTTTAAACTTATTACTTGTTTCATATGTGTTAAGTGTTGGATACAGATATCCAAGTGACAGACACGCATGTCCACCCAGTATCCAAAGCGTGTCCAATTCTAGAAAGGTAATGACATAATAGGAGAAGTTTGGACGTGTGTCCAACATTTGTCGGGGGAGTGCTAACGAGTGTCTTGTCTGACACAGGCACGGCACCTTCTTAGAAGTGTCCGTTTAGAGTAGCTTGATTGACAGTTGTGCATTTTCGTAAGTGTAGATGGTGAACTTAAGCATCTGGATGTATTCCGCCAAAGAAACAGAAAAGATTCAAGATTTATGTGTTCACCTGTCAATTCATTATTTGGGGAAGGTGCTCACGGTTATGTATCAATAAAAAGCTTTGACTTTTATTCTTTATACGAAGGTTGTTAGAGTTACTGATACAGTCAACCCTCTAATATTTTGTTATTGTAGGAGACCTAAAAAAATTTGATAGGCCAGAGTGATGGGCTGATTTGATATAGTGAAGCTAATCTATGAGAGAATGTTGTAGAACCTGCCACTCGGTTTAAAGCTATGAAATAAGTTCCTAGTATTTAAGTATGGTGTTTCTCTATATTTGTCATTAGCAACAAAACTTGCTAAAAGTTATTTAATTTTCAGTATAAAACAGGGCATGCAAACATATTTTTAAGGGAAATGAACTTCATTTTCTTCCCACAAAAAGTACATACTTCATTTGCTATATTTTAAGAAAGCAACTGATTCATTCTTTAACTACTTATAAATTAATGTTACATGTAATTCTCATATATGTTTGCATGTATCTATGGATTTTTCTATTCAAATAATTTCCCTGATTAGAAGATTTTCTCAAAATATTATTAATTAATAAATACTACATTTATGAATCATTCACCGTGGAACAGAATCAGTTCCTCAAAAAATTATTGATTAAAAGATATTAATAAGTTAACAAAACAGTTATTATGGGATGGTTGACTACACAATCGGTTCCACTTCCCACCAGATTAGCCATAGGTTTGGGGAATGATTACTTTCTGATGAACAAGAAATTTAGAATAATCTCCCTCCCTCCCTCACTACCTCTTGCTGGGTGTGTGTGTGTGTTTGTGGGTGTGGATGTGTGGGTGTGTGTGTTTGTGGGTGTGGATGTGTGTGTGTGTGTATGTGCGCGCTATTTCCATGATGTGAGGCACTCGCATTGAGATTCTAACCTTACTATCATGTATCATATTGCCTGAAACTTGTGTGGCCACCCAACATCAGCCATCAAAAATCTGATCTTTCAATTGAATAAAATCTATTGATCTCCTTTAAATGGTGTTTATTTTCTATAAATTTATAGTACTTCGAGAAGGTATTTTGATAATTTTGCTTCACAATCAGGCTTGCTAACTTTTTTTTTTTACAGTAAAAATAATTCAGAATAAGAGTTTTTTTTTTTTTTTTTGTTTTTTTTTTGCCCCGGGGGGGGGGGGGGGGGGGGGGGGGGGGGGGGGGGGGGTGGGGTTACTTTTCTTTATCATTCTGAAAATTTATGGACTTTTTTCATTCATGAGAAAGTAATTCTTGATTTTATCTGTTTCCACTCTAACCTCTTTAGTGGAATATTTTTCATTTTTTCTAGCAAATGCTTGGGAGGAAGGGGATGAAGTTGTTTTGATCACTTGTCGCCTTGAGAATCCAGATTTAGACATGGTTAATGGGACTGTCAAAGAAAATCTCGAGAATTTTGGAAATGAACTGTAGGTGGACTCTGACCCTATGAGTACATTCTACTTGTACCAACTTCAGGTTTCCTGATGGTATTTATATTTGTCAGGTATGAAATGAGATTCAACATGAAAACTGGTCTGGCTTCACAGAGGAAACTATCAGCACCAGCTGTAGATTTTCCAAGGGTGAATGAGAGCTATACTGGAAGGTATGCAGTACTGCTTTTGTTATTATAATTTGGGAGATCTGGGGTTAATTTGTGTATAGGAAGATACGTTGGTGATGCAAATAAACCATGTTGAGCAATGCGTGTGAAAAAAGCTGTGTGCTGGATTGTCACACTCTTGTCTGCTGTTTGAATCATCTGATGCAGACATTAATTTGAATCTCTTTCCCACAAAATTTTCTGTCAGCAATTCATTTACAATAAAATTATTTTCAAATGTGTTTCTTACTTTCCACACATTTTATTACTTAACTAGAGTCTACATTAATTTTCCCTTTTTCTCTGGGGTGTTAATTTGAATGTCATTACTAGAAACTTTTCTTTCTATCAGCACCGTGCTTACCTATTATCTTGTGCAAATTTAGGAAACAACGATTTGTATATGGAACGACATTGGACAGCATTGCAAAGGTCACTGGAATTATCAAATTTGATTTGCATGCAGAACCAGAGTCTGGAAAGGCAAAGCTCGAAGTTGGAGGCAATGTTCGAGGCATTTTTGACCTGGGCCCTCGTAGATTTGGTTCAGAGGCTATTTTTGTCCCTCGTGAGCCTGGCATCACTTCTGAAGAAGATGATGGATACTTGATATTCTTTGTACATGATGAGGTGACAGGGTATGCATTCGTTCCTTGTACTCTCATAAAAGTTATAGTTATTATCGTTCTTTTCCTGTCCTCAATTTGATAGTCGAAGGTAAACTTCCTTAAGTGTACTGTCTATGAAACCTTAAGTATTAACTGTCGAAGATACCAGTTGAACCCAATTAATAAGAAATTTCCAATTCAGTTTATTTTAAACTTGCTGGAGCAGATGCATTCTACTTTTGGTGAGAGTGAAGAAATAAATTATTGGTTTCACTTTGTCTCTAAATCTTAACCAAGTGCTTTCTTGAAGAAGTTGTGAATATCTCTTGGAAGTACCTTGATGGCAATTTTACTATCTCGTCCAAGTGACACAAGTTGTAGGAAATAACTAATAATGGTTTCATTATGCTTTTTCATGAGCATGACAAATAAGTCATGGTCCAATGGAAGAGAATTTATGTGACCTGGTGAAATAGATTTGAATAATTTTTTATCATTCGGTGGGATTATACACGTAAGGAGGTAGCAAGAACAGATGAGTGGGCTTATGAAGAACTTGAAACCAATTAAGTAGTTTGTTATGTTGGGCTGTAATGTACATGGATTCATTTGAACACCAAGTTTGGTGCACCTTACTTATGTTGAAGAACCTCTAAATAATAATAATAATGGTTCGATTCAGATGAGTTTGGAACTTCATTTATTTCTATGGTGCTAATGAGTTAACTCCAGAAATATGAAGTTTTACTCTTTAACAACCTTCATTTTTTCCATACTACTGAAGCTAAGGTTCGTGAAGAATACTTCTTTGATATCAAAGGTAACTGGAGAGTTGAGAAACTGAAGAGGGAAGTTTATGTCTCTGTCAAGCATATTAGCTGGCAATGAATTCACAAATCCCATTCCACCACATGTTGATGACCTTTTAGTGGAGATGTATTTTTCTGGGTCCTCATTCCCTTAAAAGAAACAATAATCTATGCAGCATTCAAATGAGTACGCATGTATGTGCATTGAGACATAAATGCTGTTTATATGCATAGCTATAATTGCATGGAAACGCATACTTGTGTACTTGATGTATATATGTTAGTATATGCCTGTGCATTCACATTAATGTTTCCACTTCATGGATGAAGATAATATATCATTTTAACATGATCCAAGTTTTTATGTGATAAAATTAAGCATTATGAACAGCTCTGTTCATGTAAAATTTTGTTCAATGAGCCATATACTTTGAGTAAAACTAATTCAAAAGTTTTATCAAGTTTTGCTCTATGATTTTTTGTTTCCAAATTCCGACTGATGAACTGGTCCCCTTGCTAGAATTTTTGGTTTTCTACTTCTTATTTATATGCAAGGTAGGTTAAGGCAGCCTTCTACATCTAGTCCACTTAGACACTTGAGTTTGGCTGTCTTACAGCTACCAATGACTTTACCTGCTAAGCCAGCAGGCATCTTTATTAAATATTGAATTCTTTTTCTCAATAAGCTTTTTCATTTAACTCATCAAAGTAATATTTTTCTCAGTAAGTCCTCAAGTTTGCCTTAGATGAAAGCAAAATTTTCATGAGGTCGCTTTCTAACCTCTATTCAATGTTAAAAAGTTTTCTGCAATAAAAATGCTTTTAGGTCCTCATCTACTTCTCTTAGTTTTGTACATCATTTATTTGTGTGCAAGAAGTGGACAAGTAGTTTAAAGAGGTTTTCTAGCTCTATCAGAGTTTTGAAACCAGGTCTGTATACAATCCTCCAACAGACTTGTACTGGCAGGACAAGTGAGCATGTCATTCAAGTTGATTTGTCTGTCAACCTAATTCTAATGTCCCCTGAGCTAGCCATCTCTATATATGATTAATATGTGTGATATATGGCTTCCATGCAATAACTTACTAAAGTGAAAAACCAGCTTCATTAAATAAAAGATCCAGCGTACCCTGGTGCTCTCACTTGTCACACAGATTAGTTTTTTCCTTTTTTTCTTTGCTTTGAGGCCCTTCAAAAAGCAGACTAAATGTATCATCTCCTTGGCTGCTTCTCTATTATATTTTTTTTGGTAAATATTTATGGTCTTATTCAGAGTGGATTCTTTATGCTTAGCAGCACCCGACTTCTAATCCTTGGTAAAAATGGATCCCTTGTGCACAGAGACAATCTTCCTCTTGTAACCTTTAGAATTCCTCTTAGAGGCAAAATATCTTTACTTCTAAAAACTGCTCTGTCCTTCTCTTCTTTAAAATCACAGATTTGTAAATTTGTTGCCACTTGCCACCATGAAAATTTTGATGGTTTGGTCTTTTTAAATTTGTTTTTATCTTTCTACTACAGAATTAGAATGCCATTTAAATTTAGAGAGAAGCTTGAGAAACCATTTAAAAGTATTCAATTCAAAGTTGCACAAATAGGCCAACATTGAACGGATGAACCATCGTTTTACTTCCGTTGCTGAATAAAAATAATGTTTCACTGTTAAGCTTTCTTGGGTGTAATTTTTCATTACTTTTTTATTGTCCTAAATTTTTCTTTGTAGATAGCTGAAGTAGGTATAAATATTTTCTTGTAACTTGAATATGAAGTGCAATCATCTTGATTCTAATATAATCTGAGCAATTTCTGTTTCAATGTGCCCAGCAAATCGGCAGTGAATGTTATTGATGCCAAAACAATGTCAGCTGATCCGGTTGCAGTGGTTGAATTACCGCGTAGAGTTCCTTATGGATTCCATGCCTTTTTTGTGACAGAGGTCAGTAATTCAGTTCTATTGTTTTCTGTTTTTATTTTTTTGGAATAAAGTATCTTCATGACCTTTGCAAAGTTAAAAGTGAAACCAGAGAGTAGAAATGCTTATACCAAACTTTCAAACTGGTGAAAAATTGTCAATATCAACCGCCATGTTGAGATTCCAAAATATGGGATTCTTGACATATATATGAAGAAAGTTATTAAATATAAGAGCTGTTGACATATCCAACTATGAAATAAGTAATAAACCTTGGAAATTTTAGATGGAATTTTGGAAAAATGTTAAATTAGACAAATGATGAATAATTTAAAGTTACAATGTTATGAGAGAGAGAGAGAGAGAGAGAGAGAGAGAGATGCATGGATATCCAAATAGGCTACTCATTGTGTGATGCATGGATATCCAAATAGGCTACTCATTGTGTGAAGAATACTAAGGACCTCAATGAGATACTGTCCATTAATGTCAGCTTACATAAAATACTTTCAGCAATGCAAATGTGCTTCTGTAGGTTTTTTTTAAATGAATGATTTGACCTCCTTCGAAAAGCCAATGTGGTGTGGCATCTCAAAATCTTGAAGTGAAAATTATAAGAGGGGTGGAGCTAGTCATTGTCTTTCTTTCTAAGGTCTAGAAGTGATGCTGTTCAATTTTTTTGGGAGAGCCACCAAGCATGAGAAAACTCATAAGCAAATGATGGATTTGATCCTTCTTATTATTGTGGACTCCCAAGTTGAGTTTTTCTCCTACCTGCATCAAATGACTTGTTTTGGACAGTAACTTTGAGAAGAGCGATTTCCAGATTGCATTTGGTCCTACAAATAGGTTTTAAGGAAAAGATCGTAAAAGCTCTTTCAACTGTCTAAGTCCTGAACACGTTGGTTGTAATTTGTTGAAAATGAAATCTTCTTCTCAAGATTGAATATTGAAAGGAAATGTTTGCCTTATGATATCTCTCAATTTTTTAATTACTATTATTATTATTTTTGTGGGGTGGGTGTTACACATATACGTTTTATATCATGCATTAGTTTACTTGTAAATGTCATTTCACTATTGCCATGATAATAATATGCAGCTTCTTCCTAAAGCATTGAGGTGGTCCTTAACCATCCCTTCACTTCACAGTAGTCTACTTCTCTGAGTTCTAAAATAAAATAAAAACTACCATCTTGGAAATTTATCTACCCTAGAACTATGGTTATTTTATTCACTTCTACTCTGTTTTCATTAATTTTTCAGTGTAATGCTTATACTTTGGTTTGTGATGTTTCAAGCAGGAGCAACTTCAAGAACTAGCAAAACTCTAGTGTCTGAAGGTGTCATAGTGGCCCAAGTATGTGAAATAGAGACCATAAGGGCATAGGCAGGCCCAAATATAGTAAATTACAGCCAACCAGTAATATAGTCTGCAGTATTGTACGTGCAATACAGAGTATGACACTATATACTTTCTGTGAAAACACGTTTGGCAACTGAGAAAATGAACATTATGAGACATCATTATACAATGGCAATATTGCTTCCATGGCTTTGTTTTACTTAAACTGACAAGAGATGTTGTCCTTTCCACTGTATCAATTCATTCCATTGAAGAATGCTTGTGTTGGTTTCATTCTCTTACAGGTTTGCATGACTCTGGTCCTCTGAAAAATATCTATCTATCGATCGATCTATCTATCGATATATTTCAAGCACATTAAGTAAATAAATAACACTAATTACTTATAAAATAAAAAATAAGTAAATAACACTAATCAAAATTGGTGAGTACAAATTTCCTTAGACATATAAACGTTGCCAAGTAGTGATGATTAATAATAGTTTCGTCTTCAATTCATGAAATTGTGTTAATGATTAGTTCAACAACATGGTTAGCACTTTGGCACAATCTTGCGTATTGAACTCAACTAGACAACATATTGATAATTTGAACCATGCAGTTCAATGACATTCAATTGTTCAATTTAGTTACTTTAGTCGTTGAGGTATTGGGTTCGAGTCTCCTTATGATAGCACATAGTGTTGTTGGATGTTTCTTAGTTTAGGGTGAGAAAATAACTAAAGGAGACAAAACTATGTCTATTTTGACGAGACGAAGGAGGGCATTGGAGTTCACTTAAAAGTTTCAAGAGAGATGTGTTTCATAGAGTAACGTTAAAAATCATGCAGAATTCGAGGTTGGCCACGCGCAATGGGTATACAACTCGGTTCATCTCTAAATCCTATCTTCAGTTTCCGATGAGAAACCGCAGCACAACATCGTGACCCATCAATGATGAGGTAGAAACTGGAAAAGATATATAACTTAAAAAAAGATGGAGACACCAAACTAGTATTTCCTTTTATATACTATTATAGTTTATGTAATTGAACTGATATTTTACTTTAAAACAAACACTTATCAAGATTAGTTTTAATTACAAAAACGTCATCAATTAATTTTTTTATAAAATTAGATTCTCCTCTTTGCATTATAAAAATGTCACTAATACATCTGTCCGGATGCACTATTTAAATATATTGGTAAATAATTTTTGAGAATTTAATGTAGTCTTTTCCCAATCAAAATTAATTTTTCAGTCCTTCCTCTCACAAAAGTAGGCCCTCATTTACGTGAAAGGGAGGACGGTTGAATCAATACTTACAAAGACAACAGGAAAATTGATGCTCAAAATGATAATAAAAAGGAAACAAAACTTACAAAAACTAATTCATCCATGTCAATTATGAAATTTTTTATTATTATCATTACTATTATTTTGCTACATTTTTTTTTTTTTTTTTGGTGCTGAGTCAACTGTAGAAAGAAAACAAGGACCAGCCACAAACGGCAAAACAAAAACAAAAAACAAAAAATCAACCAAGCTTTACCAAATGTTCTGTTTCTACAAATCTAAGTACAGAGAGAGAGGGAGCTCATGAGGACCCAAGGTACCTGAAACTAATTCCTAAGTGCCCAAGTAGCCATCTCGTGAGCTGCACAATTAGCCGATCTAGGAATATAGGCAAACCTCCAATCCAACCTTCTGGATAAGAACACCTTGATATCCAGAGGCTTTTGCCACATATCCGGAATCTCTTTGATAATAATCTCGGCATTGAGCTCCACAGCCTGAAAGATTATAGCATTTTTCAATTTCCATATTGTATCCATTATAAGTGCAGCTGAAAGAGCAAACTTGGTTTTGTTTATGGCGGGGGGCAGTCCCAGCTGCTTTGGCTCTAAGATCCTGGCATTCCAATCAGAAATAGGACAGAGAATTATAGATTCAGTATAAAGATTCCATATCCTAAACCAGATCCTCTTTCGAACAGGGCATGTGAAGAACTAGTGTTCAGAATTTTCATCACTGGAGTGACAGGGGGAGCATTGGGAATCTTCAATCTGAAATCTAAGTAGCAATAAGGGCTTTAGTAGGGATAGCATCAAAAGCCACTCTCCAAAGCATCATCTTAAGCCTTTCATGAATATTAAGACTCCATAACATCCTCCACTCTCCATAGCATCAGAAGCCACTCCCTTGGCCATGCTGGAATCGGGATGTTGATAATTGCCTGCACCGAATTCTGATCAAACTATCCATTCAGAGCTTTCAAGTTTTAGGATAAGGACTCAAAGTCAATCAATTCGCAAGTTTTGATCAACTCTTCTCGAGAAACCTTGTTGGGCAGCAATAGATTTAAAATGAGGAAGGTTAAGGACCCATGGGTCCTTCTATATATCCATAGAAGACGCATCTCCAACTAGGCGAGAAGAACGTTTGCTAATCAAATCTCTACAATCCAAAATGCCTTTCCAAGTTAAAGAATCTGAAACCTTCTTATCAATATTCATGAAATTTGACTTCTAGCAATACTTACGATGGAGGAGGGAAGACCATAATCTGTTCCAACCATTATGCAGCTGCCATCCCAACTTGGCTAACATAGCCATATTGGTCTCTTAGAGTTTCCTGAAGCCTATACCTCCAACTTCCTTACTCTTGCATAAATAGCTCCACGCTTTTGTGTGGCATCCTTGATTATCATGGGAATTACCCCACTAGAAATTGCATAGCTTGTTGTCCATAGCTTGGCATAGGGACTTAGGAATTTTGAACGCAGACCCGTAAATAGAAAGAGAAGAAGTTGCTTCCTTAATAAGCGTTGATCTTCCAGCATAAGAAACGAGTTTGCCCTTCCAACCAGATAGCTTCGCATTAAGCTTATCCATGATAGGGGTGAAAGACTCTCTTCTCGATCGCCCTATAAATATGGGGAGACCTAAATAGATGGCATCTTTTTCACCTTTTTTGAGGCCTAGCTCTTTCTTCATATCTTGAATAATACCTCTCGTTGCATTGTTACTAAAGAAAATGGCAGATTTAGCCTTGTTAACCAACTGACCAGACCACTCTTCAAATATAAAAAGACATTGGTGTTGACTCCATGCCTTGATTTTAATGATAACAAAACTTTGTTTAATGTCTAATTACTTTATTTAGTGTGCAAGTTATATCATAAATTAATTAGATTACGACTTGAAACTTGAATATATTAAAGAATTTATAAAACTTGTCAAGAAGATTTTAATAGTATGTTGAAACTTTGTAGAAGATAGAAGAGACTATATGGATTGAAGAGTCATAGATGCAAATCAATTTGAAAAGATTTCATCTCGAATAGATTGAATGTGCTAAAGACCAAGTGAAGTGAATATCACAAAGTCCTACAAGATCATTTGGAAGAATTGATGAAGTCTCAACAAACTAAGTGAAGCCATAAATTGATTGAAGAAGTTATTGAAGAACAATATGCACGGAATGAGATATTTCAAGCCTTAGAAGCCTAATATGGAATATCAATGAAGTGTGAAATTCTGTATTCCTTAGTTCACGATTAACATTTGCCTATGTGAGTGCAATATGCAATGCAATCAATCGATCACACAATAATAAAGAGACACAATTCTCTCAAGACGTTTCTGCTCTCCTCGAGTTTCTGCTCTCCGCGCTTTGACTTTAACACCAAATCTCCACAGCATTCTCATTCTTTAAAATTCTCTCAAGACGATCTTGATATGATTTGCTTCAGTTTAGAATCAATGGTGAGGAAACACTGTATGTTTAGATAATCATCAAACTCTTCACCTTCACTGTTTCTCTTCTCTGTATATTTTTGGTATTTCTTTTACAAGTCCAGAGTCCCATCTAACAATTAATGATCTTGACTCTTATAACATCCCTAGGATCACCAAGATAGTAGACTGAAACTACCTCCTGATTGGCTGAAAAGATCTGGCTAAAGAGTCTTAAAAATTAACTTATTTTGATGACAGAGTATTTCAATTCAAACAAAAGTTTTCCGTACCGTTCGAGCGGAATTCTAACGGATTTCGAGCAGTGTTCTCTGAATTTTACTTCTACAAAATTTTCACGTATTGCTCGAGTAGAATTATTATCGCTCGAGTGGACTTTGCTTAAGCCATGATCTTTGCATATTCAGATTGCCCTCGAAAAGTTATATGAAATCCATATATTATGGAGCTTGAACAGACACTTAAGCAAAGAGATATGGCCTTCCAAAGCGGACTTATTATCGCTTGAGTGGACTTCGCTTAAGCCATGATCTTTGCATATTCAGATTGCTCTCGAAAAATTAAATAAAATCTATATATTATGGAGCTTGAACAGACATCTGAGTAAAGAGATATGGCCTTCCAAAGTTTCAGCTCTATGTGCTTTAAAGGGTTGTATTGCAGCTTGAACAGCTTGTACTCTGGCAGCTTGAACTTGAATCTTAGAATTTTTGACCCAAATACAACTTGAAATAAGATTAGAAGCAAAGTGTCTTTGTCCACGGAATTAGCCAATACTAAAAACCTAATAATCTCCCCCTTTGTTATTCCATGACAAAACTTAAACACCAAAACAAACTCATTACAAATCCCATCCTAAGAACTTAAATGTCACACCCCCAACCCAATTAGACATTAATTATGTCACATTAGGCGAGACGTGATCACACAGGTCACCGTACCTGCGAACGACACCTTAAAAACTAATAGAAAAAAAGAATGCAGCAAAATATAATAACAGTAAGAAAGAAATATAATAAACGCCCAACACACATAAGGAAACCACAAATCATCAATACATGAATAGTTGAAAAACAATCAACAATCTTTCAAATGCTCTACCATCATATCATGTTAATAAAAAAAACATTACATTAAGACTCAAAGTCCCATTTAAAACATAACTAAGAAACTGAAAGTATGACAATGGAACTCTTCCAAGCTTCGAGACTCGACATCCTGACACTGGCATAAATGCCATCATCGCAAGTACCAAGACTATAGTGAACCGAACCGCCATCTCCACGTTACTTGTCAAAACAGTTTGTGTGGGTGTGAGCTAAAAGTCAACGTGCTCATAATAGATAATCAAACTCATAAAGAATGATAAATACAATCATAGAATCAGCCATCAATGAATAATCTATCACCCAATGATACATACTCATCTATAAAATACCAATATCAACAATATGTAAATATCCTTTCATTACTACCAACAATGTAATATACTTCATGCGATGCAATGTCTCTTGTGATGCAATGTATGAAACACCCGCATGTGCGTGCGATTTAGATAACGTTGGCCCAATATATCGATGACACGTTATCAATGAATGCTCACCGTGGCACCCCTAGACTAGTCCATCATGACTAAGCATTGGTTAACCCCACATCGATTAACTCTCTTCAGTGCAATGCAAGATATACAATACGGACGGAATGCAATGCCACCTCCACCTCTTATACAACCTCATCAATATCACCACATATATATAACCTCATCATTATCATCACATATATATAGCCTCATCAATAGTATGTTATATACATAATGATTAAGCAACTCTATATGAATAAGACTGTCATAATCAACACTAACGTTTATAATAAAATAAACAATACACCAATATAGATAGTAAGGCATCCAAGTCAATATTAATAAGATCATCATAAATCGCATAATCCCACAATTAGCACCAATAGATAATATTAAATACAATATATTCATTCGATGTGAATATGAATATCTTAAATTCTACAATTATCACCAATATAAATAATATTACACATAATATATTCATTCGATATGAATATGAATATCCTAAATCCCACAATTACCACCAATAGAGATAATATTACACACAATATATTCATTCAATATGAATATAAATATCTTAAATCCCATAATTATCACTAATATAAATAATATTACACATAATATATTCATTCGATATGAATATGTATATCTTAAATCCCATAATTACCACCAATAGAGATAATATTACACACAATATATTCATTCGATATGAGTATGAATATCTTAAATCCCACCTGTCACCGTACACACTCCACGATTAAGATCACTCCTTGAATGATATTGACAAATCTTGCCCTCCATTAGATCTTGTCACCACAACCGTGTTAGATTAGAAATTTCAGCAATCATAATCAATATAATGTATACATAACCTTAATTAAACTCTCAATGTAATGCAATAGTTGAAAAGTACCAAAATATACTAACTCCTCTAATCTGCCAAAACTGACACATGCCTCATAATTTGGATATAACTTCTTGAGCTTATACCCAAAAATTTTAAAAATTTATAAATACAAAATAAACATATTAAAGAATATTCAGACCAAATTTTACATTTTTTGAACATGACCAAGTATTTATTTGGTATTTTCTAAAATAGGGCAGTGCTGTAGAAACTCAAATTCAGCAGCAGATGGTTTATCTTTGATAAATTAGTAACATAGGTAAACGATATCTAAATGATCTGAAATTTTGTACAAATTATCATCAACCTTACTCCTAGATACAATAAAAATTTATAATTTTTGAACCACTCTAACTTGGTCGAATGTTCAGTCAAAGCAGAGGTTACAGATCTGGGCAGATCTAAGCAAATCTGGGCATCAGAATTCTACAATGAAAGCTTAACTTTGAAAAATCATAATAATTTAAATATAAAACATTTTTGGCTGAAACCAAAGCCCAAATTTTCCTAAGATCTTAAAGTTCAAGTGTACAAAAATTCAGCTACAAATCAGATTTTTAAAGGGGCCAAACAACCTCCGAAAATTTCTATTTCTGCAGATTTTCGTAGCAGAAACTCCTCCAACTTTTGACAAAGTTTTCTCTCTCAATTTTTAACCAAATCAAATGAATTTTGTGTCTAAATCTAGTAATTTTTCGAGATCTTTCCACATATAGTTTCAGAATTTAGATCAGATCTCATTAAGACTTTAAAAATAGGGTTGACAGTGGCTACTCCTGCCTAGATTCTGGGCAGTAGCTATGGTTAATCCTCTATTCCAGTTTAAATCTACATGTATGCAAGACCAAAAGCTTGACAATTAATAGGATAATAATTACCTGTGGTGAAGAATCCAGCTTTGCCTCTCCTTCTCTCTTCTCTTTCCTTCTCTTCCTTTCTTTCTTCTTCCTCTTCTCTTCTCTCTCTCTCTCTCTCTCTCTCTAAGTATGAGCAGCCCTCCCCCTTGACTTTCCCTTTTCTTTCTTTCCTCTTTATATGCTATGTGAAGTGTAAGACACTTTGGCCAAATGGCCAAAGTGGAAGTATGCACCTTGGCTGAATGGTCTTCCACTCATTTGTTTTTTTTTTTTTTCTCTTACGAACAAGACTGCTATAGATATGTACCTCCTAATATATCATTGTGCCATCAGATGGCTTGGTAGTGCACATGTCTAGGCCTTGAAAAGTCTTGTGATGATGACACCAAATACACACACATATGCATCGTAATAGGTCATCTCACTTATTCCTATTCCTATTGCCTTGATTGAACCAATGAACTTGTTAGGTAAATGTATATCACATCCTTAAGTGTCCCCCAACAATCCTCTACCTCACCACTTCCATGCTACATGCCACTTCCATGCACTCTTACCTTAAGTAAAAACATATTACAATTAATGAGGTATGATAAGCTTTGTAGTAAGTAAATTGCACACACATGCACCAACATTATTTTATCTATTTGACATTATAAGATTGAGGTCTCGTATTAAATCAACGAAAAACAATGGGAAGAATGCAAAGTTATTGAAGCTGTAGCTGCACATCCATAAACAATCAAATCATGTGTAAAACAAGTGGTGAAAAATATGTATATAAAAATCCATAAACAATATCACTGTTTCCCCCTCAAATCAACCCCTTAAGTTAACACAAGTAACATAAGTTAACATATTTAATCTCATCTCTCTCTTTTTGTGACGAATTGACAAACTAATAATAAATACAAAATAACCAAGTATAAAATCAACACTTGTCCGATATCAAGAGATGGTTATGTGAGACATAGACCTAGCTCATCCTGATCACAAAAGTAATATACACTCAGGCAATATGAACCATAGTAACTAGTCAAAAGATGATAAATTTCCTGAATGTGTAGTGGTGTTATTGTGAATATCAAACCTTAATCAACCTATCATTCAAATCTAATTAGTGATCTATATAGCTGCACCACATTTGTAAGATAAAGTAATACATAATCTAGAGAGCACATATGTTGTAACCTATAATTAGGTTGACTTTGAGCTATGCTCCCCGAAAGTATATGACTACTTTTGAAGCTTACTATTTTTCTAGCAATCACGTGACAGCTTTCACGCTATTTGAACATGGTAGTCCTTACTATTGACTTGACACAACTTGCATCATTAAATTCATGTCAGATAGTAACTTTCACACATATTCATAGGTAGCCATTTTTATTATGCACAAGCTTCTAATATTTTTTAATAAAGGGGACCAACACATATTCAAGCATACCACATATGTTCAAATTAGAAAATGATTTACATTAACCACAAGAAAGGCACATAAATTTGTTTGATCACTCATGCAGACAAACAACCAGTTAAATCAAGCTGATATGTGCAAAATTTGTACATAAACACATGAAAAGTATCACTTAGACTAGTACACACAAGAATCATATATGACCCAATTTATAATTTTCTTGTGTAATCAATATAAGCCATGTCTAACCGCACAACACCCACTCAAGTGTATCATTAAAGCAAAACAATTTTATCTTTTAAAATAAACCGAAAATCTTTTTGGAATTTTGCATATAAAAAAAAATTCACAACAAAAAAAAAAAAAACCACAATACAAAAAAAACTCTACGAAGAACAGAATCACACGTTTAGATTTTGGGCTTTCAGTGCCGTGTGGACAACTTGACACCTATAGTGAGACCTCCTAATCCATATCTTCTTAGTTTTAGGTTTAGTCTGACTTGGTGCACCCTTAGGTGGAGCCATAGCGTTTTGGTTCACTGAAAATCTCTGTCTTGCTGGTTGAACTTGCATAGGCTTAGAGAGTACATTAAATCTATTATTGGCAAAATTATACTCATACCTAGGTTGGTGGAATCCATTAGCTCTAGTCTTAAAGTAATAAACTAGAAGACCATAGAGCTTATGGCATTAAGGCCTTATATAACCTCGAATTCCATAATAGTGGTGCACTGGGACAAACTGTGTAATTTATGATGGCCAGTTGGGCTTAGGTCTTGAGTTAATGGATTTAAAGTTATAAGAAGATGCATACCTGTTTTGTTGTTTACCTTTCGATTTCTAAACATTACCTTTTGGCTTTGTGATGATAGGCTTAATTTGAACCTTCTCAGCACTTTCTGTTTTGGTCCTTATTTCTTCAGCATAACCAATTCCTCGTCGATCACCACACATCTTCTGTGCATCAATCATCTTGTGAAGTTTTTCTGAGCCTACATTCATTTTCTTAACACAATTTTGAGTAGTAGCCAAGTCAGATTCAAGGGAAGTAATCTTATGAACAAGTAACTTTTTCCCTTTAAGATAAGGATGCAATTCTTTTTCAAGTTCTAAGTTCTTATTTGTAAGAGTTGATCTGTGTGCTCTAAGTTAGCTTATTAAAATAGTTGACTCAGAAACTTCATGGTAAAGAATGTGTCTTTCTTTTTCAACGGTTTTAATTTTGATTGTTACATCAAACTTATATTTCTCTGGTTTCAAACATTCTTCATGCAATTCAGAATGAGCAAATTTTAAGTCCTTTTCTTTTTTGCCAGTCTCACTCTGAATTTCACTGTGAAAGTCCTTTGATTTTTCTAACTTTTCACTCTTACTATCGCTATCAGTCTCAAGGGTTTCTACATACCTAGTTAATGATGCAGTGAATGCAATGTAGTTACCCTCTTAAGGTAAATCCATGAATATGAAAAATAGGATCACACTCAACCAATAACTAGGAGTGACCCGCTCTGATACCAATGGAAATTTCGTATTCCTTATATTCATGACTCAACCTCCAAATGCGTGCTCGAGATATCCCAAGTGTAGGATGGTAGAGTAGTATAACTTGAAAGTATGAGATCGGTCCACAGGGAGTAGGTTACACAGAACCACAAGAACTAAAATACTTCTCTTAATTGCTCACGAAAATCCTACTACTGGCTTCTAAAAAGAAAAGAAAAGTCTAATTGTTTTGAAGAAGTGTATTTATCTAAACTAATATGAAATCACGAGTAAATAACTTGGGAAAGATGTAGTTTTAAACTATTAGGAAAAAGGTCTCGAGATCAATCGATCCAATCAATTGCATCTCTTGGAATTTTAAAGGAGATAATTCAATAACTCAAATTCTTCGACTACGTAACGAGCCTCGGATTCGGAAGATTTAGCGATAAAAACAAAGGTTCTTCAAAACTTCAATTTCTAGAATAAATTCGGTTGTTTGAATCAAGGACAAGTACCATCGATTCGCGCAGCGCATATACTGAATATAGATTCACGCATAAACATTATCGAACATAATCAAACGTCCATGTTTTCAAAAGTTTCTAGAACGAAGAAGAAGAAGAAAGAATAACTAAAAAATTTAACTTTAAAACCAAGAACTTACCTCCTTCGTTTATCCAAGATCTTCAATTAATCTTCACTTTTGATCCCAGGATGAAAAGATTTAGCTACTCATCTCTATAGTAAAAACACAATTGCATAAAAGTAATCGAATATATTTAATGCAAACCTGAAGATTTGATTACAAGAATCGAGAAGAACTACGAAAACTCCACTAGAAACAAGAATAAAATCTGTATCTATTGCTGTTGCTACGCCTAAAACCCTATAAAAAATGCTAACCCTAAAAATAAAACAATCCCAACTTTTATAGGTTTCCAAAAATTTGCAGATCTGTAATACCGTTCAAACGCCCTATATATTGTTTAAACGCACCGGACTACCATTCGAACGGTGCGTCGAACACACTTCGAACGGGAAATTTGCTCTCTGTATCTTTCGAACACTCTTCGGACCTGAACCTAGCTTGAACCCATTTGACTTAGCATTCGAATGCTATTGTGCACTGTTGAAACGCACTCCTTGATTGTTTAAACTCCCTTCAAACAACGTTTCTAATTTAGCGCAAATTTTTCCTTTTAAAGCTAGGATTCTTGAAAGCAAACATAAAATCAAATTAGTAACGTTAGGATTAAAATAACATAATTAAACCTATTCCAAGGCTAACAAACAACTAATTAAGCCATGTAGATTGCACTTTTGGAGTACAATCACACCCCCCAACTAACCATTTTCTAGTCCCTAGCAAAACGCTAAGACCAAAAACATATCTCCACTTTCCTGGGAGTCACGAATGCATTTAGCATATACACCAAGTCTTTAAACCTCTAGATTATCCCTAGCGGACGAGTAGTGTCTCGTGAGGGCTTACAGTGATGAATACCCACAAATATTTATCCATGTAATGTCAATATGATATTAAAGACACATGAAACATGAATTAACCATATTCAAGTCAAATCTCAATCCACCTAGATCATGAGTCATTGTAAGGTAAAAGCAAACAACATTGAAGAGAGGAAATCACATTGAAGTGTATTACAAATGGCATATAACTCTAATGTCTTAAACTCATGCAATTATGTCCTTTATGCTTTGATCCAAATCTCACAAGGCATACATTCATCAAAAACATGAAGCACATGGGTCTCTCAATTGGAAGCTCATCAAAAGAGTAAATGTACAAGGCATGCAAAAGAGCAACTCCTATCATAAAAAACTGATAAATTGTAAGTGTATCGACTTGACACACCTTCACGAAAGAACATTTACAGTTTGAATAACAATTAGAGAATTGGCATATGATGACTTATACTCAACAGAATTGATAACTCATGTAATTCCGGATACGCTAAGGCCATGTGAAAGAAGGGCCAAGAATAGGGAGAGAAGAGATAATAGAACTTAACATATGCATTTAGTACTACACATGATGATCAATAAACACACCATTCCAGATTCCCAACTTTGCAATAATATTGGACTTTTCAACTTTCTTCACTTCTTTATTGCTTTTTCTCGCTTTACCTTCAAATTTTTTTTTTTTTTTCTATTTTTCCTTTTTTTTCATCTTTTTTCAATTCCATACACATTTAAATTCACAACTATAAAAGCAATGTACTAACTTTAGAATTTAGTATTGACAAACTTTTTCAATTTCTGTGACCACGAGTATCAAGAGAAGTATATAAACATGACTGACTCAAAGGAATAAAATGGCCTCAACCTAAAATCGAGAAAACATCAAGTCAAAACTTCAAAAGAGTATAAAATGTCCAGAACTCCAACTACTACTTAACATGCAAATCAAAATCAAGCATAATGAAGTTATTGAACGAACGGAAGATCAATAAATTAACCTTGAGTAAATGTGTATCACTCTGAAAAGAAGGTAAATAGGCTCTAAAGCTCACACGGTATAAAATCTCCACCTTATAAGGACATGCATGCACAAAGAGAAACATAGAAAGATCATATAGTATACTAGTGCACAACAATGTAAACTCTGTCTTATAATAGGTTTATGACAAAAACTTGCAATGCATCACAACACAAAGGTGAATCAATAACAACTCAAACTCAGTCTAACATATGACTCCAAATATCCTCAACATTGTAATCGCATTGATATGAATATAGATATGGTTCTCACCAAAAACTCTCTCCAACACATCCATCATGAATAAGAACTAATCAATGCAAATATGGATAAATGTGTTAAAGATACAAACTGCGATAACCAAACCATAAGATACTCAAACCTTTACCGAAGAACTCAAATGTTTGAAAAGTAACATGACAAGGTTTGAAGTATAATAAATAGAGACAACAAAATATCAGGCACGTATGCAAAATAGCATGAAGTATATATCCACTAATGTGCAACCGAATTTTAGATACATAAGATGATATGAACAAGCAAAAACTGACACCATATCTAAACTCTACCCCTTATCATCCTCGTCATCCCCAGCAGGCGATGGTCGCATCCAATGATCCATACGACGAGCTAAAATCATCATCTGATCAAGTGTACCCTACTGAGCACGAATAGTACCCTCTAACATACTAACATGATTCGTATGCTACTCCTGTACTACTTCTTCCTCAACCATGGTAGCCTCAATCCTCTCAAGTGTAAGTCCCTGCTGAACAAAGGCCTAACTTTACTGCTCCAATATGACACCCTGTGCTGCCAAAGTTTAAGATTGTTGCTCAAGTCTTTCTAAGAGAAGCTGAATACTCAGGACTTGACCCGAGTGCTGTTCTGGCTACTATGCAGGCTAAGCTCCCTCTGCCTACTACTCAAGTGGCACCTCAGGCAGAGGAGGTAAATGTCCTTTTGAACGTCTCACACTCGATGCATCTATGATCAACAACTGCTGAGCCTGGAGTAATCTTGGGATAATAACGATCCTAGCTTTCTCTATCACATGGGTAAGAAAACAACCAAAAGGAATGGCCCCTGTGCTCTAGGATACGCAAACTCAGTGTACAAAGCTATAATCATAAATCTCAGAAGATCAATAGTCCTACTCATACCTATGGCCCAACGAAGAGATACTCTCAACCAAATCATGTTAGTATGACGTGTGATCGGGAGAAGTGAATGACACGAGAATAAAAACAAAGGCTAGTACGTGGTGCGAGTACCCTCACAGGTAACTACCGTCGATCTATCCATTGCATCCTAGCAACGTATAACTCTGCAGATATAACATCAAAATCTGGGACTCCCTCAGCTGGGTACCCAAATTATGCCTTAGGAACTCTAGGTAGTTGATATATCTGAGCAAAAGTGCTTTGGGTGACTCTAATCTGATGCCCTCTAACCCATGACTTAATCACCTTCTGCCACGGAATGGTAATAGTCTTACTTATGTTGCCATGAACTCGATGATCAGCATGAACACATAAGAACCTTGAAAACAAGCTAATGGGACCCATTGCCTGGCAATAAACTTCTCTTCCCATCGATAACTACCACCCCTAAAAGCATGGAGAGCAAACTGCCGCTCTCTAAGGTAGCCGCTCGCACTCCAAGTCTCAGTAAAGGCATCTGAGGTGGCCTCACTAATAAATCTCTCAACATCATATGCTGGAGGAGGCGGCAATGCCACGCCCTGACCTCTACCCCTACCAGCTCTACCGCCCTGGCCAGCTCGGCTAGCCATGACAATACAAGAAGCTAAACTATCACAATACTATAAGAATGTAGAACAATGCATAAAGAAAGCTTAAGAGTAATACCTAGGAAAGCAAGAATGGATGATGAAGTGCGGATGCAAACCCGTGCTCAAGCTCCGGCAGGGCTTCGCTATCTTAGAAACTCAGAAAACTCTCAAATTCTCACTTATCTCACGTTTGAAATGAGTTCGAACTCAAAATCGAATGCTTTATATATAGGAACATGAACGACATTCAAAGGCCATTCGAACGCAACTTCGAACTGACACGTTCGAACTATCGTCTAATGCACTTCGAATGCATTTAATGGTTGATGATGATGTCATCCGTTCAAACGGACCGTTCGAACGCAATATTGACCATTTGACCGGTTGACCTAAAATTCAACAAAAACAAACAAAAAACAAAACCAAAAAAACTAACGCAGAAACACAAAGCGACTAACACAGAGCTCTCCACCTAACTAAAAACAGGCCAAGTCCTTAAGGCTTTAGAACATGAATGGACAGAGGAAAGAGACAAGAAAAAAAATATGATCCAAAATAATATTACCAACGTAAAATACCGAGATCAACAGGTATACGTCCACAAGACTATGTAAAATAAATCACAAAACAACTAACTAAAAAAAACAAACAATTCCCTACATACTATAAATCTACAGAAGAAAACATAGAGTCCAGGCTAAACAGTATCACGAGTCCACAACGACTCAATCTTAGCCTTTAAGTCTTGAATCTGAGAGCGCAAGTCCTTGAGAGAATGAGATGGTCCATCAGCTTCTGGTGGTTTCTCAAAGGAAATGTCCACCCTGAAATCGGATGGCCAAAATACTGAATAGTGTCTGCAGAAAAAATAGGGACTCGGGTAGCTCGCAGAAAGTCATCGAGCAAAAGACCAAATGACATAGGATCATAGGAGAAACGGGATTCCACAATGGCCTTCAAAATAAGATTTGGAAGATCAACATTATACCCCTTACCAATAGTATACAACCACACACAACGGGAGCGATGTATGGTCGTGACAGAGCTCATCTCGGGAATAATGTTAGTGACAACAATAAAGTTTAGCATTTGGTACTTACGCTTCAAAGATGCCACTAGAATTGTAGACTGCTGCCAAGGAACAGAGGTAATCTGAAGTTTCGTAAGGAGTACCTCACTGGTAGGTGGAGAATGGGGGAATGGAAGATAATCAGGATGACAAATGGATGATAAGTGTAGGAGACGACATACATCCTTTTTGGTAATAGTAATAGTGCAACCCCTCACTGTAGAGGTCAAGACGAGCTCAGGATGAGAGGTATGAGACAAATACATATAAAATTCCTGGACCATATCAACATTCACAGCCCCTTCTCTAGCAAGTATATGAAACCATCCCCTATGTATGAAGTCAGTTCTCAAAAAGTCGTCTGCAAATTCAGATAAGTGGACACGACGCTCTATAAGGACTTCACGACCATTGAAATTTGCCATGAACATCTTCCTCTCCCTTGAATTGGCAAACCGCTCAACTTTTGTTCAACTACGTTCACGGCCCCTTTTGGATAACATGGTTCTAAGAGATGCCATTAAACGTGCGTAAGGAATGCTAAGGAAGCTGGTTAAGAAAACCTTAAGAAAAACAAAACAACCCACAACAAAGCGAAAACAAGACTCAATAAAAAGAAAACGAAAATCTAAAAAACAAACAAACAAACAAACAAATGAAATATGAAAAATATGAAAACAAAATAATAAAAGTAGAAATAAAATGACCTACAGAAAAAAATACAAGAACTACAACTCGTTGTCTAGAAGGAGCCTACGGATCAAGAGGGGGTGGATCCTTAAGATCCACACGTTCTACTTTACCCACCAAATTCTCAAGATAGGGCTTCAAACGATGCCCATTGACTTTGAAAGCATTATCATTCTTGGGATTCTCAATTTTAATCGCCCAATGAAATGTAACACTTCGCACTACAAAAGGTCCAAACCAACAACTCTGAAGCTTACCCCGAAACAAATGTAACTGAGAATTGTATAAAAGAACCTTTTGACCTACCTCGAAAGATTTACAGATAATGTATATTGGTCATGCAGGGTTTTCAGTTTTTCTTTAGAGAATTTTGCATTCTCATAAGCATCATTCCTAATTTCATTAAGTTCATTAAGTTGCAATTTCCTTAGTGTCCCCGCCTCATCTAAATTTTCATTGAAATGGCAGATTGCCCAATAGGCCTTATGTTCTATTTTTACCAGAAGATGGCACGCCTTTCTATACACGAGCCTATATGGGGAAGACCCTAAGATGGTTTTATAAGTCCTATATGCCCATAAAGCATCTACTAACCTCAAGGACCAATCCTTTCGGTTAGGATTCACAGTTTTTTCAAGGACTTGCTTAATCTTTCTATTTGCTAACCCAACTTGGCCTTGGGTTTGGGGATGATAGGGTGTACCAACCTTATGTATCACCCCATACTTTCTCATCAAGAGACCAACAAGTCTGTTACAAAAGTGGGAGCCTCCATCACTAATTATGGCTTGTGGCATACCAAACGTAGAAAATATGTATTCTTTTACGAACTTGATCACGACCGCATGATCACTGGTACACGCTGGTATAGCTTTGACCCACTTAGATATGTAGTTGATGGCCACTAAAATGTAAAGATATCCCTACGATCTAGGAAAGGGTCTCATGAAATCAATACCCTAACAATAAAAAATCTTAAGAATAATGATAGCGATAAGAGGCATCATGTGCCTCCTAGAAAGACTTCCTAGGCGTTGGCATCTATCATAGGATGTACAAAAGATATGAACATCTTTAAAGATGGTGGGCTAATAGAAACCACTCTGCAAGATCTTTTCTGTGGTCTTACGTGAAGAAAAATGTCCACCATATGCTTGTGCGTGACAGAACTCGATTATACTTCCTTGTCGGCAACATACTGATGAATCACTTGATCAGGACAGTATTTAAACAAGTACGGATCCTCCCAAGAAAAATACCTTACATGTCTAAAGAACTTCTTGCTATCGATACTAGACCATTGCGAGGGGATCCTACCGGTGACTAAGTAGTTAGCTATATTGGCATACCACGGTGTCATAGAATGAGTGATTGCATTAGCATACAGGAGTTGCTCATTCAGAAAATGGTCATTGATTGGAAAGGGGTCTTAGGCAACCCCATCCGTAGGGAGCCTTGAGAGATGATCAGTAACTACGTTTTCGACCCCTTTCTTATCTCTAATCTCTATGTGGAACTCTTGTAGCAAGAGAATCCACCGGATGAGTTGCGGCTTTGTATCGGGTTTACTCAACAAATAGTTAAGTGCAGAATGATCGGTGTATACGATAACTAATGATTTGACTAAGTATGACCTAAACTTGTCTAATGCAAAAACCACAGCAAAAAGCTCTTTCTCTGTTGTGGTCTAGTTCAATTGGGCTTCATTGAGGGTTTTGCTAGCATAGTATATCACATAAGGTTTCTTCTTGACCATTTGCTCTAAAATAGCCCCTACCGCATAGTCACTCGCATCACACATCAACTCGAAAGGTAAAGACCAATCAGGTGATCTACTAATTGGTGTAATGGTTAAAAGCCCTTTGAGCTTGTCAAAGGCTTCTTGGCATTGAGGTGTCCACACAAATGGCACATCTTGTAAAAAGAAGGTGGCATAAAGGTCTTGAAATCGCACTAAACCCTTCAATAAAATGCCGATAGAATCCGGCATGCCCAAGAAAAGACCCAATGTCTTTGACACTTTTAGGGGTAGGAAGACATTGGATTAACTCGACATTGGATTGATCTACCTCTATCCCCTTAGTGGACACTATATGTCTAAGAACTATACCTTGTGTCACCATGAAGTGACACTTCTCCTAATTAAGTACTAAATTGCTCTTCTCGCACCTCTCCAACACTCTTTCAAGGTTTTCTAGAGAGGCCTCAAAAGTATCCCTATAAACTGAGAAGTGATCCATGAACACTTCAAGGATCTTCTCAAGCATGTCGCTGAAAATAGACATCATGCACATTTGAAAAGTAGTCAATGTATTGCATAGGCCAAAGGGCATTTTCTTGTACGCATAGGTGCCAAAAGGGCACGTGAAGGTAGTTTTATCATAGTCCTCTAGTGCGACCTCTATTTGGTTATAGTCGGAGTAACCATCTAGAAAATAGTAAAATGCATGGCTTGTTATTCGTTCTAGGACTTGGTCCAAGATCAGAAGTGGGAAGTGATCTTTCCTAGTGGCTGCATTGAGTATATGGTAGTCTATACACATTCTCTAACTTGTTTGAATCCTAGTAGGAACTAGTTCATTCAGCTCACTCTTCACTGCCGTGACTCTCGACTTTTTAGGGACAACTTGGGTTGGACTAACCCATTTGGAATCAGAAATGGGGTATATGATACCCGCATCGAGAAGTTTTAGTACTTCTCCTCTAACGACCTCTTTCATACTTAGGTTCAAGAGTCATTGCATTTGATGCACAAGTTCAGCCTCCTCTTTAAGATATATACGATGAGTACACATGAGAGAACTAATTCTGTGAAAATCCGTTATAGTCCAACCTAAAGCCTTTCTATGACTTTTGAGCATTCTTAATAATGATTCCTCTTAGCCTTCAGACAAGCTGGAGGATATGATAACTGGATAGGATTCACCCTCACCTAAGAATGCATATTTTAAGGTACATGGTAAGGACTTCCTCTCTGGAATGGGGGGATTCTGTTCAGACGGGACTAGCTTCATGGCACTTGATGTAAGGGGTTCGAACGCGAGGGTCTAATGACCTACTTGCATGCAAGGTTCACTCCCTTCCTCTACTTTATGTCAGTCCCTAAAACTCATACACTCAGATTCCAGTGGGTCGTTGGGCTCATTCCAAACTAGAGCCCTCTCAATAGGATCCTCTATGAACTCTCGGTCCACATGCTCCTGGACAATAGACTCAATGAAGTCTACTTCCTCAATGTTCTCTACCTCCCCCCTTTGCTTACCCACTGTAAATATGTTCATCTCTAAGATCATATTGCCAAAGGAAAGCTTGAGTAACCCATTCCTACAATGAATAATAGCATTTGCAGTTGTAAGGAAGGGTCATCCTAAACTGACAAGAATGTGACGCTTAGAGAACTTGGCCTCTACTAGTTGGGTATCTAACACAATGAAATCAACGGAGTAGTAGACATTGTCCACTTGAATGAGGACATCCTCTATGATACCCCTAGGGACCTTAACCGAATGATCAGCCAACTCTAGTGTTACTCGAGTAGGGCTCAATTCTCCTAAACCTAGTTCTTTATAAATAGAGTATAGAAGAAGATTCACACTAGAACCTAGGACAAGAAGGGCTCGATCGACTCTATGGCCTCCTATAATGCACAAAATAATAGGACAACCAGGGTCTTTGTACTTCGGCGTGGTTTTCCATTAAAGGATGACACTCTGGCTCTCATTCATCATCGTCGTCTCTTTTACATGTAACTTCTTTTTCACAGTACACAAGTCCTTCAAGAACTTGGCATAGGAAGGTATCTATTCGATGGCATCTAAGAAAAGGATATTGACTTGAACCTATTTGAATATATCATAAATTTTAAAATTCAAAGACTCTTTCTTAGGTTTAGTCAATCTATGTGGAAATGGGGCATGTTTCAAATCTTTAAAGCCCACATCTTCAGATGCATCAATTGTTTTTTTTAACAGCTCAGAATTTTTCTCATTCTCATTTTCTTTATTCTCCTCAATTTTCTCACTTTCATTATTCTATTCACTCTCTCCTCTCCCTTGCTTATGTCCTAACCCAACAGACTCATCCTTTCTCCCTTGATTGTTTTCTTTAGGAATGATGGTTTTATCTATTTGTTTTCTACTCCTAAGGGTAGTAATGGCTTGAACCTGTTCATGTGTTGTGTCAACGTAATTTGCAAGTTTAGGGTTTGGTTGGGGTTGGGCTGGAAATCACCTTTATGTCTGTTGATTCATCAACATCTTATGAATATCTTTAACTATCATATTGGTCTCCCATTGTGATTGTTCCAGATTCGTGACCCTATTCGTGAGTGATCTTAGGTCATTGGTCACTTGATTGTGTGGGATAGGTCACTGGTTGACCTTGGAAGGGTTGCGATGGTGCTTGAAAGGGTTGTGGGGGTTGTTAGAAAGGTTGAGGGTTTTGCAAGCCCTCTTGTTTCCACCGAAAGTTAGGGTGACTCCTCCAACCAGGGTTATAGGTATTGGAGTAGGGGTTATTCCCACTTCTCTGGTTTTGATACCCCCCTTAAAATTGGCCAACCGCATTTACTTGACCGTATAATGCTTCCCTTACCCCCGATATAACTGGACATGATGCAATATCATTGTCCTGTGTATCAAAAACTAAGCATGGTAAGGGTGTCTCAGCAGGTGCAACAATGGTGGCCTTAGAAGTTTCCAAAGCCTCTAATTTGCGTGTGAGTGACGTGACTCTGGCTTGTAAATCTTCTACCTCTCCTGATTGGTGTTTGACTTCGACATGTGTGGTGGGTTTGTGTATGGGATTTTGAGTTCCCGTACTAGCCTAATCTTTGGCCATGTTGGCATTAACCCAATCTCTAGTCAATCCGCTAAGATAGTCAAAGTAATTATATGCCTCTGTGGGGTTCTTATCTGGATAGGTTCTTGCGCACATAGATTCTACAAACATCTTCAGTTGAGGGATCAATGAAGAATAGAATGTGTTTATAATGTGCCATTCAAGAAAACCATGATGTGGACATGTGAACAGTAGGTCCTTGAACCTTTTCCAATATTAGACGAAAGTCTCACCATTATTCAGTGCAAATTGAGAAATGGCACGTCACAGTGCCTCAGTACAATTTTCAGGAAAGAATGTTTTCAAGAATTCCCCTTACAGTGTGTGCCATGAATGTATGGACATAGGTCTCAGTGAATTAAACCACCTCTTGGCCTTGTCCTTCAAGGTGAATGGGAAGAATTTTAATAGTAAAACCTCCCGCAGACATGAATTGTTTTGAAAGATGGAGCATGCATCCTCAAAGTCTTTAATATGCGTGTATGGTTGCTCTGAGTCTACACCATGAAACTGGGATAAGGCTTGTAGCATCCCTGGTTTAAGATTTAAAGGGGCTTGGTGTGCAAGAAACACTATAGCAGAGGTAGGTGTTTGCTTTTGAGGGTTCATGTATTCTTTCATGGTAAGGTTTTGGACAACCTCGTCTCCTTGGTTACTCCCTCTCTCAAGGTTGTTATTATTGCCATTGTTTATATTTGCCATTGGGATGGGTCCTAAGTCAACAACCAAGGAAAAACTAGGTAAGTCGGTCTGGACAGAATGAGTGGGTGATGGAGACAAATAACGGGAAGGAAGATTCCATAAAGGAACAATTTGAACAAGATGTTTGTGAATATCTCTATAGTGATATGACATAAATATGCAATGCACACGTTAGAGACTATCCGCGCCTCTGTAATAATCAATTCACAATTTGTCCTTCCTTCCCTCCAATCTCCACAAAAATATCAACTCTGTTGCCCACAAGAAATTTAAAAACAACCCAACCGATCCTCCAATCTCTACTTGCAAAGCAAAACCACCAATAAGCAATTAGCACGTAGCCTAATCGCCTCTAATTTGGCCTCCTAACTAAAATATGCCTAGACCCCTAAAACGAAGAAAAAACAAATAAGATCCTAAAATTCTAACACAAAAAAAGATGGACGAAGTTACCGAATGGCCTTAGTTGACGATTCCTTTGTGGTCATAGGTAGATGGTGAAGCAATCCGTCGAATTTCGTGTTGACTGAGGTTTGTGTTCTAGCACGCCTCTTGCGGTCACTTGTGCAAAAGCAAAGCTCCCTGACAACGGCTCCAAAACTTTGATTTAGCCTCCAAATGCGTGCTCGAGATATCCCAAGTTTAAGATGGCAGAGTAGTATAACTCGAAAGTACGAGATTGATCCACAAGGAGTAGGTTACACAGAACCACAAGAGCTAAGACACTTCTCTCAATTGCTCACAAAAATCCTACTACTGGCTTCTAAAAAGAAAAGAAAATTTTGATTATTTTGACAAGTGTATTTAACTAAACTAATATGAAATCACGAGTAAATAACTTGGGAAAGATGTAGTTTTAAATTATTAGGAAAAAGGTCCCGAGATCAATCAATCTAATCAATTGCATCTTTTGAAATTTTGAAGGAGATAATTCGATAACTCAAATCCTTCGACTACGTCATGAGTCTTAGATTTGGAAGATTTAGCGATAAAAACAAAAGTTCTTCAAAACTTCAACTTCTAGAATAAATCGGGTTGTTTGAAATAAGGATGAGTACCATCGATTTGCACAGCGTATATACTAAATATAGATTCACGCATAAATGTTACCAAGCATAATCAAACGTCCAGGTTTTTGAAAGTTTCTAGAACGAAGAAGAAGAAGAAAGAACAACTAAAAGATTTAACTTTAAAATCAAGAACTTACCTCCTTCGTTCATCTAAGATCTTTAATTGATCTTCACTTTTGATCCTAGGATGAAAAAATTTAGCTACTCATCTCCATAGTAAAAACACAATTGCATAAAAGTAAATCGAATATATTTAATGCAAACCTGAAGATCTAATTATAAGAATCGAGAAGAACTACGAAAACTCCACTAGAAACAAGAATAAAATCTGTATCTATTGCTGCTGTTACGCCTAAAACCCTATAAAAAATGCTAACCCTAAAAATAAAACAATCCTAACTTTTATAAGTTTCCAAAAATTTACAGATCTGTAATACCGTTCAAACGCCCTATATACTATTTGAACGCACCGGACTACCGTTCGAATGGTGCATCGAACGCACTTCGAACAAAAAATTTGCTCTATGTATCTTTTGAACACGCTTCGAACTTGAACCTAGCGTAAACCCATTTGACATAGCATTCAAACACCACTGTGCACCGTTCAAATGCACTCCTACACCGTTCGAACTCCCTTCGAACACCGTTTTCAATTTAGGGCAAATTTGTCCTTTTTTAAGCTAGGATTCCTAAAAACTAACATAAAACCAAATTAGTAACGAATTAGGATTAAAATAACATAATTAAACCGATTCCAAGGCTAACAAATAACTAATTAAGCTATATAGATTGCACTTTTAGAGTACAATTAATTCACGATTAACCTTTATCTATACGAGTGCAATTTGCAATGCAATCAATCAATCACACAATAATAAAGAGACACAGCAATATATCATGGAAACCCAAACTCAGGAAAAAACCACATCCAGCAAGCCAAGCACTAAGTTTAGTAGTTTACACAAGTACAACTTACAACCCTTGACAATTGAACTCCACAACTGCCGTCTGAATCCTCTCGAGCTACGGTCTAAGCTTACTTGCTCGACTCCTCAAGTTTCTGCTCTCCGCGCTTCAACTTCAACACCAAATCTCCATGGCGTTCTCCATCTTCAAAATTCTCTCAAGCCTACTTAGTTTGATGAATGAGTATTTCAATTTGAACAAAAGTTTGCCGTACCACTAGAGTAGACTTCTAAAGGATTTCGAGCGGTGCTCTTTGGATTTTTGCTTCTGTAAAATTTTCACGTATCGCTCAAGAGGACTTCCCTTGAGCCATGATCTCCATATATTCAAATTGCTCTAAAAAAGTTACATGAAATCCATATATTATGGAGCTTTAACAAACACCTGAGCAAAGAGATATGACCTTCTAAAGTTTCAGCTCTACGTGCTCTAAAGGGTTGTACTGCAGCTTGGACAGCTTGTACTTTGACAGCTTGAACTTGAATCTTGGACTTTTAGACCCAAATACAACTTGAAATAAGATTACAAGCAAAGTGTCTTTGTCCACGGATTTAGCCAATACTAAAAACCTAACAAAGTGCTTAAATGATTGGAAGAAGGTTGAAGAAGTCCTACAAAATGAAGCCTATGGAATTGGTAAGAGTCAACACATGAAGACAATGACTTGAACCTGAGCATTTGAATTAGCAAGAGTCGACACATTCACTCCATGAGTTGACACTTAGCTCATTAGGTGTCGATACTTAGACCATTAGGAGTCGACACATGGAGACAGATTACATGACTTTGGAAAATCCTTAAAAGAGTCAACACATGAGCCTATAGGAGTCGACACATCGAGACAGATTGCACAATTTTGAGAAATCCTTAAAAGAGTCGACACATGAGCCTACAGGAGTTGACACATTGAGACAGATTGCACAACTTTAAAAAATCCTTAAAATAGTCAACACTTGAGCCTGAAAAAGTCGACACATCGAGATAGTACCTTAGAAGATACATGTTAAAACTTAAAGGAGTCGACACTTAGTTCCTTAAGAGTCTACCCATGGAGGCAGTTAAAGAGAAGTGTTCAGATCAGGAAGGTGTCGACACTTTCAGCCGAAGGGTCGACCCATGCCACTGTAACGTTTATATTTTTGAACATTCTACAGCTCTTATCTTGCCTTTAATTCAACCCCAACTACCTCCAACGGTTAGAATCAAAGCTAAGGCATATATACAAGACCCCCCATAACATATATATCAAGAAAGGACATACATACAAGTGCAATAATTGAATTTGAAGGCATAAACCCTAGTTGTTACTGTTGCTTTGCTGAGATATTGGGGATTTACTGATCTTACACTGATTTCATTCACTCTTTGAGAGAGATACTCTGTGTAAACCTCATTTATTATATTTGGGTGGATTTGTAAACTTGTGAGTTTGAGTGTTTTTGTAAGTTTGACTGAATCTTAGACAAAATCAATTGGGGAGATTTAAGAGCTTGGGAAGAGCTATTGTGAGAAGTGAGCTAGGCACTGGATCAACTAGTACCTACTTTGTAATTCTTCATTGTATAGTGGAAGAACTTTCAAGGGGGTCTTGAGGGTGAGGACGTAGGTCACGAGTTGTGGCTTAACCTTAGTAAATCATTGTGTTCATTTTATGCTCTGTTTTTCATTTATTATTTAAGATTGCCTAAACACATTGCACACACACTTTGGTTTTGCTATTTGATTGATTAATCAAATTGCTTAATCAGTTTTTAGTTAAAATTATTTGTGATTATTTTTTAAACCCAATTCACCCCTCTTCTTAGGTTGCACTCTTAGGCCAACAATTGGTATCAAAGCAAGTATTCTATGTTTAAAGGCTTAACATCCTTAGAGTTGATCCATGGCAACCATATTTAGAAGCTCTCTAGGTGAGGGTCAATCCACCAATTGACCTACCATATTTAATAGGATAAACTACAGCTATTGGAAGAATAGAATGAGAATTTATATTCAATCTGTTGACTATAAGTTATGGAGGATCATTGTTAATAGTCCTAAGACTCCCACCAAGTTCATTGAAAAGGAAGTCATGCCTAAACCTGAAAATGAATGGGATGAGAATAACTTGAAGCTTAGGCAATCTAATGCTAAAGCTATGAACTTTTTATATTGTGCATTATACCCAAATGAGTTCAATAGAATTTTTACTTGTGAATCTGCCAAAGAAATTTGGGATAGACTTGAAGTGACTTATGAAGGAACCAATCAAGTCAAGGAGTCCAAGATTAACATTCTTGTGCATAATTATGAATCATTTAGAATGAAATCTGATAAGTCTATAACTGAAATATTGATTAGATTCACTAACATTGTTAATGGTTTAAATTCTCTTAGAAGAGTGTATCCTAATAGTGAACAGGTGAGAAATATTCTAAGATCATTGCCAAAGACATAGGAAGCCAAGGTAAAAGCTATACAAGAAGTTAAAGACCTTAACACATTACCACTTGAGGAGTTTCTTTGATCTCTCATGACCTATGAGCTGACCCAAAAGCAAAATGCTCAAGAAGAGAAGGACAAGAAGAAAAAATTCATTACATTCAAGTTCACCATATCATAAAATAAATCTGGAAGTGAAGATGAAGATGAGGAAGATCTTGCCCTCATTACAAGGAAGTTCAAGAGATTCATGAAAAAAAAAGGTGAAAATGAGGAAAGAAGCCTAAAGCAAAAGGTGAATTCAACAACAAGGATTCAACCATTATATACTATGAATGCAAGAAGCCATGACACATTAAAGTTGAGTGTCTTGTGCTAAAGAAGAAAGGGAAAAAAACGCAAAGGAAGAAAGGCTTTGGCTGTCACATGGAATGAAAATGAGGAATCCAGCTTTAATAAGGAAGTTGAACCTTAAGAAATTTCAAACCTATGTCTCATGGCACATGAGGAGGAATCCGAGGTAGTACACACTAAACCATCTAGTTTTTCATTTGATGAATTGCAAGATACTTTTGATGATTTACTTGCTGAATTTAAAAAGGTAAGCATAAAAAACAATCTTCTTAAAAAGATGGTATCCACACTCACTAAGAAGAATGAAGATTTACAAAGTGAAAATGAAATTTTGAACAAAGAAAATTCTGTTTTGAAAGAAAAAGTAAATGATTTGAAAAAATCACTTGCAAAATGTGTTGACAGGAAAGAAAAGCTTGATGTCATATTTCGTAAAAAAAAATGTTCTCTTGACAAGGCTGGAATAGGCTACAATCCTTTTAAAGATAAAAAGTTTTTAGAAACAAAAATTATATGCTTTTATTATCAAAAGAAAGGCCATCCAGCTAGCAAATGTCACATTATGCAAAAATTTCATATTCCTAAAAATGCTTGGATCCCAAAAAGATCATTAAAGACTAACTCTCATGGATCCAAAATGATTTGGGCACCAAAGGTGAAGATTTAAGCTGATGTTCTTGTAGGTTTTTCTTCAAGCAAAATCTAAAAAGAACTATTGGTACTTGGATAGTGGTTATTCAAGACACATGATTGGAGATAAATCTCAATTCACATCTCTCACACCAAGAGATGGAGGCTTAGTCACTTTTAGAGACAATAGCAAAGGTAAGATCATTGGTATAGGTAGTATTGGTAAAAACTCTTCTACCTCAATTGAAAATATCTTACTTGTTAAAGACCTTAACACAACCCATTGAGTATTAGTCAATTGTGTGACAAAGGTTGTAAAGTAGTATTTAAATCTTCTAAATGCATTGTTGTAAACATGAATAACAACAAGATCATATTGACTGGACATAAGAAAAGGTAATATTTATATTTTTAACCTAAATGATTTATCTTCTTAAAAAATAAAATGCCTTGCTGCTATGAACAATGAAAATAATTGGTTGTGGCATAAAAGACTTGGTCACATTAGTATGAGCATTATTTCAAAAAAAATTTAAAATGAACTAGTGAATGGTGTTCCCAAACTCAAATTTGAAAAAGACAAAATTTGTGCTGCATGTCAAATGGGAAAGCAAACCAGAATTTCTTTCAAATCTACTAATATGCTCTCTACCTTTAGGCCAATACAACTTTTGCACATGGATTTGTTTGGACCAACTAGAACCTTAAGTTTAGGTGGTAAACAATATGCTCTTATTATTATTGATGATTACTCGAGATACACTTGAACATTCTTTATAGCTCACAAGGATGAAACGATTATTTTCTTCACCAAGTTTTGTAAAAAAGTTCAAAATGAAAATAAGATTCACAATCATAGCAATTAGGATTGACCATGGTGGTGAGTTTGATTGCAAAACTTTTAAAATGTATTGTGATAAAAATAATTTTGAACACAACTTTTCAGCATCTAGAACTCCTTAACAAAATAGAGTTGTTGAGAGGAAAAATAGAACTTTGGAAGAAATGGGGAGAACAATGCTTTGTGAAATAATTTGTCAAAATATTTTTAGGCTAAAGCTGTTAACATAGCTTGCTATGTTTTAAATAGAGTTTTGGTGAGAAAATTTTCAAACAAAACCCCATATGAGCTTTGAGAAGACGAGAAACTAAATGTTTCATACTTTAAAACTTTTGGATGAAAATGTTTTGTGTTGAATAACAATAAGGACAACATTAGTAAGTTTGATGCAAAATCAAATGAGGGTATCTTTCTTGGCTATTCCACTCATAGCAAGGCCTATAGAATTTTTAATAAAAGAACTTTAGTTGTTAAAGAATTAGTGCATATTATCTTTGATGAACTAAATTCTTTGCCAAAGAATATTGTGAGTGATAATGTAGATGATGTGAAACAAAGCTTGGACAAGTTGAACACCACTCTAACTCAAAGTGAAGCTCTACTACATGAGAAAGAAGACCAAAACATTTCTTCAAGTCAATAAGATGTGAATGAAGGGCTGCCAAAGGAATGAAAGTTTGTCCATAACTATCCAACAGAACAAATAATAGATGATTCATTACAAGAGGTAAGAACAAGATCATCTCTTAGAAATATATGTAACCATCTTACTTTTTTTTATCACAAATTGAACCAAAATATTTTCAAGATGTTGAAAATAATGGATTTTGGATTATGGCTATGCAAGATGAATTAAATCAATTTGAAAGGAATGAGGTTTGGAACCTTGTTTCTAGACTTGAAGATCATTCTGTAATTAGAACCAAATGGATATTTAGAAACAAAATGGATAAATCTGAAACTGTTGTGAGAAATAAGACCAGACTTGTAGCTCAAGGCTATAATCAAGAAGAAGGAATTGATTTTGTTGAGACCTATGCACTTGTAGCTATATTAGAGGCTATTAGAATGTTGCTTGCATTTTCATGTTTCAAAAATTTCAAGCTTTATCAAATAGATGTAAAAAGTGCATTTTTAAATGGTTTTATTTCTGAAGAAGTATATGTGAAACAACATTATGATTTTGAAAATTCAAAATTTCCAAATCATGTTTTCAAACTTACAAAAGCACTTTATGATTTAAAACAAGCCCTAAGGACTTGGTATGAAAGGTTGAGCAAATTTTTGATTGAAAATAATTTCATAAGAGGAAGGTTGATACTACACTTTTTATAAGTATTAGAGACCATGATATGCTTATTGTGCAAATCTATGTGGATGACATCATATTTGGCTTTACTAATGAGAAGTTTTGCAATGAATTTATTAAGTGTATGCAGGGTGAATTTGAAATAAGCATGATAGAAGAACTCAACTTCTTCCTTGGACTTCAAATCAAACAATCAAAGGAAGACATCTACATAAACTAAGCTAAGTATATCAAAGACTTACTCAAGAAGTTTGATATAAAGGATGCAAGGCCATTGAGTACTCCCATGAATACTTCAACAAAGCTTGACAAATATTAGAAATGTATCTCTGTAGAAACCAAATTATATAGAAGTATGATTGGTTCATTATTCAATCTAACTGCTAGTAGGCTTGATATCATGTTTAGTGTATACCTATGTGCTAGATTTCAATATAATCTTAAGGAATCACATGTTGTAGTTGTTAAAAGGATTTTTAGATATCAAGTACACACCTAACCTAGGATTATGGTATCCTAAGGTCACTTCTTTAAACTTGATTGGCTATTCTAATGTTGACTATGCTGGTAGTAAAGTTGATAGAAAGAGCACAAGTGACTCTTGTCAATTTCTTGATAATATGCTTGTTTCATGGTTTAGTAAGAAATAAAATTTAGTTGCACGTTCCACAGTTGAGGCAAAGGACATTGCAGCTGGAAGCTATTGTGCTTAAATCCTTTGGATCAAACACTAACTAGAGGACTTTGGACTGACCTTTGAAGACATTCCCATTAGATGTGATAACACAAGTGCTATAAATTTGACCAAAGAACCCAATTCAGCACTCTCGCACAAAACACATTGAAATTAGACATCATTTTATATGTGATCATGTGCAAAAATGTGATATTAAACTTGACTTTGTAAGCACTGAGTTTTGAGTGAAGATAGATTTTGTATGATTAGGAAAGAATTGGGAATGAACAATCTAATAGCTTGATTGATTATGTTATTATGTATACTTGATTATGCATTTGAATAGTTTAAAATTGATTTAGATACTTATTTGGTGCATTGCATTGCATAAGTGATTTTTTGCATTTCATAAGAAAATAGTCAACCCCTGCCTTTAAGGAGTCTACCCTTATTATCTGAAAGTGGCTCCTAGTGACCTCTATTACAATGAGTCGACCCCTCTTATTTTAAGAGTTGACCTATTCTAACAGAGAGCCTAGATAGTTCTTTCAGCAGAAAATGGGTCGACAACCCCCGAAGATAGAAGTCGACCCACTTGCATGATTGCTCAGCAACTATAAATAACCTTGTTTTGTCGTAAATCAGACAAAAATTATCTCCTTCGCTCTCTTATTTCAAACTGTGACCTCAACTGCCATAACCACTGAAAATCCTTCCTCCAACCCTTATAAATCCCAGATTCAAACTCCAAAATCATCACCCAACTGCTCCTAACTCTCATTTCCAATGGCTCCTAAAACCGTTAAACCGAAGAAGGGCAAGCTAGCCTTAGTGGAGTCGACCTCTAAATCCAAAGAAGGGAAAAAGAAGAAAAACAAAGGGGATTCTTCTAAAACTTCAAAGAAGAGGAAAAGGAAGCAGATTGTGAAAGAAGAAGAAAAATAGGATATCTTGGAAAACAATCTTTACTTTTACAAGCAATCTGATAAAGATACGTATGTAAATGATTTTTCTTCAAGAATCGTTCTAAATGGTCCATGGATAGACTATACATTCTTTACCAAGGAGAAGTTTACATTTGAAGAAAAATTGGAAAAACTTGAATGGAAATCAATGGCATTACTTAGAGACGATGTGTACCCTGAATTGGTTGGACATTTCTATGCCCATGTCGAAAAAGAAAGGGATAGCGCAAGTGTGACAAATTATGTCAGGGGAGTCCATATTCTACTCACCAAAGGAATTATTTGCAATATTTTGGGTATCAATGGTAATGGCATAGTAGGGCAAAAACACATAAATAGATGTCTAGCCCTATCACTTCTTTTAGGCACAGAAGTTACTGATAATAGTCTTCAACCAAATGCTAATGAACTACCATTAAAGTTGAGGCTTATTCATCACTTTGCATGCCACATTTTTATTTCCAAAGGAGGAAAGTTTGAATATATTTCTAATAAAGAACTCTTTTTCTTGTGGGCTTACATGACTGAGACCAAAATTATTCTGGCTAATTATATTTTGAACCACATCCTCAAGGCCAGCAAAGCCAAAGTGAGTTTGCCCTATGAAATCTTTTTTACTAAGGTATTTAAACACTTTAAGATCAACTTATCTGGTGAAAAGAGGAGAACCCATAACCCTAATTCTGATGAGTACAATCACAAGACCCTTTCTAGAGTGAGGTATTATTTTGACAAACAAACCTAGCAATGGGTAAAAGAAAAGGGTGGTGGTGGTGGTGGTGGTGGTAGTGCCACACTAAAGGCAAGATGCATGGAAAGAGGCCCATCATCTGGAACTCCAAGGGAGTTTTTTTCCCATGGACATTGTGCCTAGCAATTCTGTGCAAATAGATATGATGATGGAAATGATCAAGGAGATAAAGAAATACCAAGATGAGATGTTCACTAAGATTGATAAGAAAGTGGAAAATAGAACAACTAGGTTACTTTTCGTTAAGAAGAAGGTAAGGGAGTTTGACAAGGCATTTGTGACTGAGGGATACAAATTGAAATAGCAAATGGGTTATGACATTGCAGTCTTCATTGAGCATCTAGGAAAATATATCAAGAAAATGGTTGGAGATGCATACACTCCCCTCTATCCTGATGCAATCAGATTTGCAGAAGAGACCTCCTTCACTGATGCCTTTACTGATGACATGAATGAAGCACATTAGGAAATTGATCCCTCTACTAGCACAAAAGCTGACACCCCAACTTGAGCCAAAGCCAAACCTGATCAAACCTTTCCATTATCACCAGGTAGCATCCACCATTATGGACTAAGGCAGAGAAATCCAGACAAGTTCACAAACACTGCTGATGACCCTATTGACCTCTCCCAAACTCCATCTCCCAAAGCCAAAAACTGAGCACTCTTGCATTTGCACTTTATTTTTGCATTTTCATTTGCATTTCTGAACAAGTCTCTTTTAAAACGATGGTATCTCATCTTTAAGACATTTGATATGTAATGTGATGGATGTTTGGATGTTTTAATATCTATTGATGCCTAATATATATATATATATATATAGATATATATTTTTGTTGTATAACATCTTTAATGTGTCTGTTTACAATTTTCTAATTGGTTGGTTGATTGATTGATTTGCTCTGCTTGCTCACTTTTTTGTAATATTAATCTTGTTTTAAGAGTTTTTGCTATTGTATCTGTCTTTTACTTGTATTTCTAGCTCTTTTTGATTGATTATTAAAAAGGAAGAAAGAAGTAGAAGTGAAGTGTATTATTGTTGCTTGAAAAGAATTGTTATTGCTTAAAAAAGTATTATTGTTGTTGTTACTTGATACAAAGCACCAAGTGCTTGAACTCCTCAAAAGAGGGAGAGAGAGTATTATTGTTAAGAGAAGTATTATTATTGCTTGCTTGCTTTACATGGATTCAAAAGTACCAAGTGCTTGAACGCTTTAAAAGAGGGGGAGCAATAAATTCCTTAAATAAGGGGGAACAAATTCAAATATAAATTTCTATATTGTTGCACAAACACACACATACTTAAACTTATTATTCATGTTTTGAAAGGTTTTGTTAATCATCAAAAAGGGGGGGATTGTTGACTCCATGTCTTGATTTTGATGATAACAAAACTTTATTTAATGTCGAATTACTTTACTTAGTGTGTAGATTATATCATACATTAATTAGATTATGCTTGAATATATTGAAGAATTTATGAAGCTTGTCAAGAAGATTTGAATAATATGTTGGAACCTTGAAGAAGATAGACGAGGCTATATGGATTGAAGAGTCCTAGATGCAATCAATTTAAAAAGATTTCATCTCGAAAAGATTGAAGGTACTAAAGACCAAGTGAAGTGAATATCACAAAGTCCTACAAGATCATTTGGAAGAATTAATGAAGTCTCAACAAACCAAGTAAAGCTATGAATGGATTGAAGAAGTTCTTGAAGAACAAAATGCATGGAAAGAAGCATTTCAAGCCTTAGAAGCCTAATATGGAATATCAATGAAGTTCTTGAAGGGTTGGAAGAAGGTTGAAGAAGTCCTATAAAATGAAGTCTATGAAATTGGCAAAAGTCGACACATCCACTTCAAGAGTCGACACATAAAGACAATGACTTGAACCTGAGCATTTGAATTAGCAAAAGTCGACACATCCACTCCAGGAGTCGACACTTAGCTCATCAGATGTCGACACTTAGACAATCAGTAGCCGACACATAGAGACAGATTGCATGACTTTGGAAAATCCTTAAGAGTTGACACATGAACCTACAAGAGTCAACACATCGAGACAAATTGCACGACTTTGAGAAATCCTTAAAGAGTCGACACGTGAGCCTATAGGAGTCGACACATCGAGACAGATTACACGACTTTGAAAAATCCTTAAAAGAGTCGACACATCGAGATACTGCCTTAGAAGATACATGCTAAAACTTAAAGGAGTCGACACTTGGTTCCTCAAGAGTCGACACATGGAGGCAGATTGCTTAAAGAGCAGTGTTTAGAATAAGAAAGTGTCGACACTCGCAATCAAAGGATTGACCCATGCCACTGTAACAGTTATATTTTTGAACGTTCTGCAGCTCTTATCTTGCATTTAATTCAACCCCAACTACCTCCAATGGCTAGAATAAAAGCTAAAGCATATATATAAGACCCCACACAATATATATATATCAAGAGAGGACGTGCATACAAGTGCAACAATCGAATTTGAAGACATAAACCCTAGTTGCTACTGTTACTTTGTTGAGATATTGGGGATTTATTGATCTTACACTGATTCCATCCACTCTTTGAGAGATATACTTTGTGTAAACCTCGTTTATTCTATTTGGGTGGGTTTGTAAACCTATGAGTTTGAGTGTTCTTGTTAAAAACACTACTAAGTTTAAGTGAATCTTGAACAAAATCACTTGGGGAGATTTGAGAGTTTCGGAAGAGCTCTTGTGAGAAGTGAGCTAGACATTGGATCAACTAGCACCTGCTTTGTAATTTTTCATTGCATAGTGGAAGAGCTTTCAAGGGGGTCTTGAGGATGAGAACGTAGGTCATGAGTTGTGGTTGAACCTCGGTAAATTATTATGTTCATTTTGTGCTCTGTTTTTCATTTATTGTTTAAGATTATCTAAACACATTGTACACACACTTTGATTCTGCTATTAGATTAATTAATCAAATTGCTTAATTAGGTTTTAGTTAAAATTACTTGTGATTATTTTTGAAACCTAATTCATTACCCCCCCCCCCCTCTCTCTCGGGTTCGACTCTTGGGCCAGCAATTGGTGCACTGCATTAGCTTCCTTTGCATTAGCTCAATAAAAAATAAGGAGATCATCTGCAAACATAAGGTGGGACAGAGACTTACAATTGCGAGCTATTTTTATACCATTAAAGGCCTTCATTTCTTCAGCAAACCAAAATATTCTAGACAGAACTTCACTGTAAAGAAGAAAGGGAATAGAGGGTCCCCTTGTTTGAGGCCGCGCTGAGGACGAAAGAAACCATAAAGCCCTCCAATGATCAATAGGGAAAAGGATGTAGTTGAGATGCACTGAAAGATCATTGCCTAAACAATTCAGGGAAGCCGAGATATTTTAGAAACTGCATCAGGAAGCTCCATTCAATTCTATCATAGGCTTTTGCCAAGTCAACCTTTATAGCCATTAGAGCCCCTTTGTCTTTCTTCTTCTTCAGAGTGAAGCGCTTCTTGAGCTAAAATTGTGTTTTCATTCATGTTTTTATCAGGCACAAAGACTGCTTGATTCGGAGCAACAAATTTGTTAAGAAGAGGCCTCAACCTATTTGCAATGATTTTAGAAATCACCTTATACGTCACATTGCATAGACTTATTGTTTTGAATTGTTCAACTTTACAGGCATGTTGAGACTTTGGAATTAATGCGATGAAGGTATGGTTTAGAGCTCTTAACATGTAGCCATTCCTGAAAAAGGCCAAAACCATTTTACATAGATCATCACCAACATCATTCCAGTAGGTTTTGTAGAAAAATGCAAACGTCCCATCCGGACCTAGAGCTTTAAGGGAAGGCATGCTAAAGAGAACTGATTTGATTTCGTCAATTGAAGAAATCCTGCAAACGAGATCCTTGTCTTCATTAGAACGAACTGGCTACACCAAGTCTGAGATCAGAAAGTGCTCTGATGTATTAGACGAAGAAAAAAGATTCTTATAGAAATCTACAAACTTTTGGCCAATGTCCTCCCTGACTGAAATCCAAGAGCCATCATCTAACTTTAAAGCATCTCTAGCATTTCTTCGTCTACGAATTACTTTAGAAGTGTGAAAAAATTTTGTATTAGACTCACCCTCAATAAACCATTGGTTTTGAGACTTTTGCTTCCATAGAATCTCTTTCCTCAGAATAAACTCTTTCAGCTTGGATTTTAAAGCTTTTTGAGACGATTAGTTATCCTCCAAGGGCGATGCTTGCTACAACCTATCAGTTTGGTTGGTAATCTTTTGAATCTTCGAGTCACAATGGCCAAAATGCTCTCTATTTCACACTTTCAAAGCTTCCTTTGTATTTTTAATCTTTTACAGAACCTTTAAGCTCGAGAACCTTGGAAATGAAACCGACCAAGCTTGTCCCACAACACCATAACTAGACTCATCTCTGGTCGACATTGCCTCAAACTTGAAAGGTCATTTAACATTACTCTTTTCCCCATTTGTATCCATTGCCATTGGAGAATGGTCTGACTCATTGGTAGGGAGATGAGAAATGGATGCCTTAGGAAATAGTTCTCTCCAGTCCGCCGTAACGAGATCTCGGTCCAATCTTTCTATGATATTAGCATTGCCGACTCTATTACTTGACCAGGTAAAGGGGTTACCTACAAAACCAAGATCAATCAAGCTCATTCCGTCCACCACTCCTCTAAAACCTCCATTGGATGGCTCCGCATAAGGTAAACCTCCATGCTTTTGCAATTGAGATGTCACATTATTGAAGTCCCCTATGAAAGCCGTAGGACCTTAAAATGTTCAGTTATATAGGACATTGATTCCCAAAGATTGTTTTGTAAATTCTTGGTTGCTGGAGCATACACACAATTCAGCAACCATGTTTGCTCGGGAGTTTTAGAGAAAATCAGAACAGAGATAACATTAGAGTCTGTGCAAACTATTTCCAGATCAACGTTCTTATTCCATGCTAGACAAAGACCTTATTCCATGCAACAATGGTGTTCATTGTTCAAGCCTTTGACAACAACTCCCTTGAGTTAGGGTTATTATTCACACGAATAAATTTCATGTATTAATTGTATGAATGATGACTAACCACAAAGCATATAAAGAAAGACAAAAGTACAAAATAATGACAATATTGAAAAGAAAGCATATAGAGAAGACGGAAGTACAGAATGATATGGTTGTGAACTTGCCTCATGCCTTCTATATATACATTGTAAGAGCACCACTAATCCCAAAGTTTAAGTTGTTAGACAAAAAGGCTCAACAATGCATATCAAATTCTCTAACACCCTCTCTTACATGCAATCCCGTCTTACACCTGAAGATGCAAACATTCAAAGATATATATATATATATATATAGAGGGAGAGAGAGAGAGAGAGAGAATGCAAATGGTGAACATGCAAACTAAAAGACCATTACTGGATGAGCTCTAATTGGATGGTGGTCATGACAAAAGGTCTTGCTGACATGTTCCTTCAGGGCACAAGTTAAACATACATTATTAGTTTAAACATACGAGTCCCACATTTTTTTCCACATCTTGGTGGTTCTGTGCTTTAAAAAAATGGGGCTACAATTAAGCCACATCATTATGGACACAACACCTTTATTGTTTTAATCACAAGAGGTGACCTAATAATTTGTTAGTCAGTCAAAAGTCTGTTCTAATCACAAGAGGTGACTTAGTAATTTGTTAGTCAGTCAAAAGTCTAAACACCCTGTAGCAGGAAAAAAAAAAAAAAAACAACCTTTATTGTTCCCTTTTCACCGTCTTTTTGGGTACTTCCAAAGGAAAGTGATTACCTACTAAATTGAGAAAATGAAGAATCAAGTCTGTTTGCCTTCAAAAGTTAAGACTGCAAGTGTCAAGACCTTACTTGTTGCATTAAAACCTAATATCAATGTTGGTTTAGAAGAATGTTCCTTAAGTCGAAGAGAGCTAGCTAGGGAGAGCAGGATCTTCCCTCTCATACTTGTGGCCAAAGCAAGAATAAAACACAACATGAGGATCTGCCATAGTCAATCCCATCCTATATTTGTATACATGTAGAAATCCATTCATGCCTAAAACTTCACATTCTATAGGGAAAAAAATCCAAGTTGGGATTGGGATGATTTGATTCAAGAGAAACTTCTGTAGATTACAGTGTCTGACGTGGGATCGACTCTGTCATAAGAGGCCCAAATACCACCAAATCAAAGACAAGAAGAACAACCAAACCTTAAGAGCCGTAAACATGAAAGACAAATCAGGTATGGAAGCTAAATTTCTCGTCTCAAACTAAAGAGTTTCTCCACGCAATTGAAACCTTTCAGATGTTTGATTGTTTGAGAATCCAAATTCACAACTATTCCTAGAGTTCCTAACATTTCCTTAATTTACAGAAGGGGTGTGCTATGGAGAAAATGAAAAGAATGGCAGACAGAAAACAGTACAAGGTCCACCACCTCTCTCTCTTCCCTAGCTTCACCCCTATCAAAACACAGACCAACTAAAGCCAAGAATGATTTGCCTGAGAGTTCCCCCAACTAAAGGATGGACCAGTGCTCCAGCTTTGCCTCCACGAGACACCTCTTCTTATCAAGAAACATACATAAACACATGTATCGAAGCAGGGAGTGTAGTACTTGCTAACAAACACGAGACGTCACTGAAGTTACAACGCCCGTCCCCGAACAGGGGGCAACAGAGGGCCTTCTCATTTGGTGGGGGCATCCCTATGTAGGGCCTGGTTCGCCTGCATGCTCCCCTTTTCCTGATTAAACCAGTTTCCACCCTCTACGTTATTCGTTGATTGCGAATGGTACATTGACAGCAGACCATGACCGTTCATGTTGCCATTTGAGGAAGTGTGCACACTGTGCATGTCTTGAACCATGGGCTCCATCTCTTGCTGACCAGAATTTCCATTAGAATTCATGGCCAAGAGTTCAGAGCCTGACGAGTTGGAGGATTGTGTTGAAACAGTCGTGCCAGATTTTGGCTCCATTTCCGAGGTGGGATCGGTGACATTATTATCGAGTTTTTTGGTATTTACAAAACGGCCTCCACAGCCCCTTGCCCTTCTCATAGCATGTTGGTGTCGAGATTCATGAAGATATGGCTGGAATGGCAAGAACAACCACTTATCAAAAAATAAATAAAAAATAAGCAAGAAAAACCATTTCTTACATTACTTGTGTCTTTGAATAGGAACATGGGTCATATATCACAGCTAATAATATGTCTAAGATTCCAACAGAAATTTGAGATGGTAATATAAATCAGAATCAGGGAAGAATGTAACATTGCAATTGCTCCCAGACACAAAGAAGTACAGTACTTCAAATTTTCAGGGGAGATGCACTGGCAATCCTTACAAGTAATAGACAATGTCTTCAATTCGGCAAGAAAATACACCCAAGGGCTAAGAGGGAAATGCTTTCACGATGTTCCCATGCAGTTATATATCGCACGCACCTCCTTATAAAGCAAATCCGATTTTTCCATATGCATCAAAATGCTCTGAGAGATTAACCGGATATCTATCAAATTTGTGTTAACCTCATACTTACATTCATATTAGGCTCTATACAATTTTATCTGATATATAAATTCGAGAAACAAAATTCTAGCTGGCAGAAAGATTCAGATTCAATTAATTTAACTTAGAATAGAACTTCCCGATCATATTAGATGGTATAAGCTTTTGCTTTACAGATTTAAAAGTTTAGTATTTAAGTTTTTCTTTCTCAGTTCCTCGTGTTTGTAGGAATTTTTTTTTTTAATGCATTCGTTACATATCATGGCATAATGCTGAGTAGCGAGTACTATCAACCATATCAAGTTGTATCTGAGCCACAAAATAACTGGATGAGGACTACTTAATATTTATAACCATTATCAGGGCCCACCATCTAGTTGGTCATGTTCAAAGCACGCCATCTTAGCATAAAAAGAGATCAGGACAACATGAGAATTCCCAAAATCTTTCATATATACTCACAAATTCAAACTGCTTTACAGTGATTCAAAGAAAAAAGCAATTAAGGGAGAGAAATAAAAATGGATGTTACATATCTAACCATGTGCGCTCAAGGAGGTGATAGAGAACCACAACTAGACATAGAGAGGTACAATGGATGTCACACTAACATTAATAGTTTCCTCTCATATAACCTTATTTAATACATGTTCCTTTTTCTTTTCTTTTTTTTCTTGTTTTGGTGGTTTATGGTTGGCAGTGGAGGCTAAAGGTTTTGAGGTGCGGATGACAAGCAAAGGATTGGATGGCAAGCAGTAGTTCATAGACTTTAATTAACAGCACTACAGCTCAGTTAAGAAATAGAAACCACAAACTGTAACTCTACCTTTCTAATTTTTATCATTTTCTTTTCCAGCTCCAGCTTAGCTCGTGTTTGTCTTCGCCGTAAAATTCCCTGATACTGCTTTGCATTCACATAAACAGGCTCCTCTTCCATTTCAAGGGGCAAAGGCATTCTAGTCTGATGTGTACCTAGTAAATGAGGATATACCTGGGATCATAGCAATAATTGTTAGAAAAATATGTATGGTCTCAGATTTTTGAGAACTTGTTTCCTAATATACAGTTAACAACTGCATGGGTCATAGAATGAGTCAAGAATTTTGTAGATCTTCATAGTACCCCACCACCCACACCCACCCCCACACCCACACCCACAGACATATCTAGTGATGCTTCACAATAAAACATTGCAAACACAATATATTCTAACGTATATTGTGTATCACTTACTAAAGAAAAATTAGTTTCATGAAAATCACTCTTAAAAGAAGGTACTCCCACATCGAGAAAAAAGAAATATCAATAAAAACCAGAGAAAGTTTGATGTTGCTAATCAATCCACATATGTTATACAAGTATATACCCTTATCAAGTTAACAACTTATGCTCATATATATGCACAACAGAACTTTCTTCCTAGCTCTATATGCACAACAGACAATGTTCTTCCTAGCTCCGGTGGTGCAGACACTCCCTAGAGAAGGAGCAGGATAGAATGTGGTCAGTGATCTGCAATTTAAAATTTTAAATGCATGGCATGTTGCACATGAACTTGCATTACTACCACAAATACTGTTACAAGTAATGAAAGAATAAAAGAATGAAGGAAGAACAAAAAAAATACTAAAAAAAATAGATAACAGCGTTCAAAGTTGAAACATATTTATCCCCCATTGGGAAGTGGTAACATCGCTGTAAAGGCTGGGACAAAGAAGAAGAGCATTTGAATTACACAATTACAAGAATAAGAGAGAGAGACCAAGTTGCATTCCTACCTGTGCCCCATATGCCATTACTCCCCCATAATGTGGATCTGGATATGGATACGATGTCAACACCTGCAGACGCATAACAACAATTTATATCATGCCTCATACTGTCTACTGCAATCAACAACGCAAAAGTCCCTCCGTTTATACTTCCAGTGCTCATAACTACATACTACATAGAGAGAGAGAGAGAGAGAGAGAGAGAGAGAGAGAGAGAGCGAAGCGCTTACAATCGAGTGACCAACAAGTTCCATTTGGGAATTTGGTTCAAGGTGTTTACTCATAACTGGTGGTATCGAAGATGGAAGATGCCGCTGTTGTTGCCCATTATTTCCATTCAATCCTGAAAGGGTGACATTCATCAGTCTACTCTATTACACATGTTAGAACGTCTACATATATCATGTTGTGTGCAGAAGAAGCATAAAAGGCAATCGTACAGAGATGTTAAGAATAAGCTAAAAACTCTACGATTAGTTCCATTGCTTTTGGCTCTCAGGGAGGTATTCATTTGCCATTTGACTCTTGCTTTGAGATTTTAGGCGAACATTTTGTCCGGAGCTCAATTTGTTTCTGCTCTATACTTATGTGTAAAAGGTCATGTGACAATTCTTAAGCATAAAAAAGCAGTGTACCGCTACAAATATACGGACACTCTCATTTATAGAGAGAGCAAAAGAGTGAGAGAGAGAGAATTATATTTCAAATGAAACTTGAACTGACGACCCAACTAAATCTCAACAAATAAGAATTTTTTTAATCAATTGAAGAAATCAAGGGATTGATTTTGAAGCAGATCACAAAACATTAATTACATTAAATGTTGGATGTTCATGAACTTCAACTATTACCACTGGAGAAGTCTTTTTTATCATCATTCAATGTACATATTAGCATGGAAACTAATTTTCCTTTATCTCATTTTGTTAAAGCATAGAGAATTCCTTGACTCATCATTTCAACTTCCCTAGTTTCCAAAACTCAGCAGGTATTCCTCTCCTACATATGGTAAAACAAGGGAGTTGCAGCAGCAGGAAAGTTCATTAACTGCAATCCAGTGAAAACAACACAGCCGTCTATTTTTTTTATTAGTACAGCCATTCATATATTGTTGACCCATGTTACATGGACTTGGGTATGGGTGCGGGTGCAGGTATGTGTCTAAAAACCGGATTCTTCTAATTCCTATGTCCAAGGACACTGAGACACGGCAAGATATTCGTATTTCTTCATATTCTTCTTTTATTTTCTAGTTAAAATGGTTGTTTACAAAGTAAGATAACGCATTATATGCAGAACGTGAGAGTTTACGCACTATCCTAGAGTAAACTCAATTAGTAGCTATGCTTACTAGGTTCTTGATCAACTAGACATATCAGATACACATCCCATACCCTTACCAAAGGGTTGTGTCCAACATGAGTACCTCACACATTTAGAAGAATCCATGTAACAAAGTTATTGACAATAAGAAGATCACCAACATAGTCATATATGATAACGAATTCACACTCGTTACCATAGATATAAGTTTCAAGCAATACAATTGTGTTGAAGACGGTAAAAAGCTTTAAGAGAGAACTAGTAAAATCATCCCGGAAGAGATGTGATTCAATTCTAACATACTAATCTACAAAAGAATAAAAAAAAAATTTTAAAAAAAAAAAGAGAGACTATGAATAAAGTTACAGCTAGCAAGTGAGGATCACAAAGAGATTCTCTCAGAAGAAGCACGATTCAAACTACGATAAGTAGGTATTCAACAACCTCAACCATAGCCATTTCTACCCGTTCCAAAGCAAAGAAAAGGGGATGGTTTCTTTATAGGAACAAGAAAGTGTCCATGAGATCCTTGCCTTTAGCTATCCTCATGACTTGCCCTATTCTAGTTCCTCTTTGATCTGTCCTGAGGGTTGGTTGAAGATTACTTAAGACGCGAGTTAGAAGTCTTAGACTCTATTAAGTCAACCACTCCTAGCCCCTTGGAAAACAAGAACAGTTCAGAAATATATCATTTTATGCAAATTTTGGCTATTAAAAAAATTTTGAAAAATATTTGTTAATACAAGAACACAACTACGGTTGTTCCTCCAAAATTATTAATAGACATCAATTTTTCACAAGTAAAATAATCCCATTGAAAGGAACCAAAGGTGCACAACTTGCATGAACACAATAGATACAATACAAGAAAACTTTGCAAAGTACAAAAAAGGCTTCAAGAGAAGTTCACCCAGCCGTCACCCTAAGAAATAAAAGACTAAAAAAGTACTCTTTAACTTGAAGGAAAAGCTCATCTATCAATTTTTTCTTTGCTAATCAAAAAAAAAAAATATATATATATATATATATGCAAGGATAGACATATATGTAACGAAGACCCAAGTATAAATAAGTATAGATCATCTATCAAGGTCAACATAACCTGTGCACTATAAAAGTGGAAGGCAAAAAAATTTGTGTAGCAAACCTCAGATAGTTGAGATAAGGTTTGATGTATAGTTACATAAGTCAACAAATTTTCACTTTTCCTTTTCAATAGTCTATGAAGCACGGACATGCCAAGATGGGTGCCGTGGTAGTGTTAGACACGCTGGGAACACAAATACTCCTAGTACACGGTTGGATACATGTCGGACACGCCACATGGCGTGTTCTCTTTTTATTATTATTATTTGAATTGGGCACAGCTGGGACACGGCTAGGACACGTTTGGGGAAGAGAAGGCTTCATTTTGAACCAGAAAATGGCCATTTCTTTTATTTTTCAGCAATGATAATTAAAATCATATATGAAATAAGAGAAGAACCAGCAAAAGAAGAAGAAGAAGCATCAATAAAGGGAGAAGAGCATCAGCAGTGAAGGAAGGAAAACAGGAACCAGCGAAGTAAGAGAGGGAAAAGATGCAGCAACGAAGGAAGAAGAAGAAGAAGAAGAAGAAGAAGAGAAAAAGGGAAGGAAGAAGACATACTTGTATGAATTAGAAGCAAGAAGAAGCCCTCACCCGTCCCCCATATTCTCCAATGAAAGTCCTCTTATTAGAAGCAGAGCCTGATTAAAGGAGATAGACCTAAGCTTTATTAAAAGTTAGAGCTATGTACAGAGCCTAGGCTGAATGTGCACAAGGCTCCTATTCCCATAAATGGATGTGTATACTTTTGGAAAAACAATTTATTTGAGATAAAATCAAGTTATTTGTATTTTTATTTTGAGAACATTTGAAATATTATGTATATATACATATTTATTTATTTATATATTTGTTGTGTTGCCGCCGTATCTGTGTCCTCATTGTTCCAAAATTGCCGTGTCCCGTGTCCGTATCGATGTTTCTTAGTCAATATTGATACTATGAGAAAAAGGTTAACACAAAAAATGTCCCCAGTTTTTCACTTTTCTTTGCAAAAAAAGTACAGCCATAAAATCATATAGGCAGGCTCATTGGGAGTATGGCTCGAACACATGTAAACCATCTATGAGAAAAGCACCCATCAGTGAACAAACATGATAAATATGCGATTACATTCTGCTCATCAATGTGATGGAACAAAAAAATAGTAAAGATCAAAGAAGAAAATTAGTTCCTCAAATTAAAAGTCTTCCCAGTCAAACAATACATATGAACAGAACCTGTTTTTACTAATTGCTTTTCCATCCAAAAAAAGAAGAGTTGGCACTTGAAAATTCCTTTCTCACTAAGCATGTGGTAAATAACACCATGTGACAATTTGCATAATGTAAAATTCACAAAATAAATACCAGATTGTTGGGCATTAGCATCACGTGTTTCTTTATTTTTACCATCACCATTAGCTTGTGAGTGGATAGCTCTTATCGCGACAGAACCATTAATGTGTTCAGCTGGACAAGGCATGGCATTGTTTCCAACACCATGCCACCAAGGTTGGGAGTAGACTGTCGATGGTGGAATGCTCAGAGCTCCATTTTCTGGCTGCCAATCTCCATTTTTGGACTTTGTTGGCATTATTCTCTACTTTCTAGAGGAAATAATAACGGCTCAATCCCCAATTTTACTGCACCAACCACAATAATAAAAATATTGGAACAAAACAAAAACTATAAGCCAACACATAAAATTAACAGCCATACCAAAATCTTTGAATAAAAATATCAAAAAATTAAACCCATGCAAATAAAGAGAAAAATTAACAGGTACCACTATTGGTGCCTCACTTTTAGCTTTTGGAGCTCAACATTTGTAGTGCACAGTGAACCAGTAACTACAAGAATGACAAAGTACAGGAACCTAAATTTGGACTAAGAATAGAACTACCCAATATGAACGCATAAAAATGGACCACCAAACCAAAACAAGATGCAGGAGATAGGTTTGAAGGTTAAGAGAAGAAGGGGGCATAAGGGGCGGGAAAAGCAAAACAAAATAGAAGTGAAAACTAACATGAACAAGAACAAATGTACTTCCTAGAATACCGTCCATGCTTTCAGCCACATAATCCACGCCGTGGAAATAAAAGACATCATGATAAACCTCAGTCCAAGGAAGATATATTAAGTAAATGACTAAATTGCCACTGTATAAAACCTACTTTCTTTGAACAAAAAATTGCCTTTGGAAAATTTTACTGAAGAACCAACTTAGTTTCAAGGTCTCAAGAATTAATCTACTGATCAGAGACACAAATAAAAACTAATTAATTTCCCTAATAAACACTTAAAGAGTATGTCATCTGTGAAGACAAATACGCAAAAGTGAGGGAAAAAATGGAGACAATAAAAAGGAAAAACACACAAAGCCATGCAAACCACACAGCATAAACACATACAATTATCATATTTTACTATCATCGTTGACACACGCCAACTCCAAGACATAATCTTTCAGAGTGTCACAAAGAAAAGGAGTTAAACCCAGAAGCTGGGAAAACACAACTTTGTAATTCTCAAAAACCCTCCAGATCACAACCACTCACTCATCTATAACTACGTACACATTCCAATTCAATACCATTTTCCCAAACATTCCATTTAATAGCTAGCACCCATCGAGGAAACTTGAAAGCTATGCAAGAAGCTTACCGTAGATAAACCCAGCATTAGGTTGCTAAGAAAACTAAGGAAAAATAAAAGGAAAAAAGAAACAAAATTATTAACTACCCCCTTTTCTTTTAATTCCCTAATACACAATTGTGGTGGACTTAGTTGTGTATAAATTCTTGCCTCGCAAACAATGGAAAGTAATTAAGCTTTGATTTTTGTTCTTCTCAACAAACCTTTTTCTCAGCAGCCAAACAGAGTTCAAAGCGAAACATTCCCGATAAAATAGCATCGAAACTAGAGATATCATATCCGAATTCAAATTTCTTTTTTTGAAAAAAAAGGGTTCTGTCGAAACCTAATATTGGCGTACTGAATGAAGAATTCAATAGAAAAGAAGCTTACTTTTTGTGGGGTTGAGAGCAGTGGATGGAAACCCTAAAAGCTCTGCTTTGATTCCGAATTCAGACCCATGAATCCATTTGGTCTGTGCACAGATGATGAGGTCAGTCGTGGAAGAGAGAGAAAATATATAGATATAGAGCGAGAGTGTGTTTGAGAAATGTGTTCTATGAATTTTGTATTTTTTATTTTTTTATTTTTGTTTATGGTTCACGCCAATGTCGCTCTCATTGTCTCTGTTGAGTAAAAAATTGAATAATTTAATTAAGGAATTTGTTTAAACAAGACAATGAAGCATTGAGCAATTTGGGTCCCATTGGTCAGTAGTAACCTTGGCATTTCAGAAAATGACAACGATGTCCCAAACCCTTTTTTGAACTTCACTTGCGCTCAAAACCCTAGCTAGAGACAAATTTTCATTGATAAAGTAATATCAACTATAATAAATAAGGAAAAAAACTATCATCCTGTGTTTAGAATTTGAATGTATTAAAGAAAGAAATTAACATAATAATAAGTAATTTTATTTTTTTCATCACCTTTTTTCTTTTCATTTTTTTTATCATCAAATTCTTAATTTTCACATAGCCTAAATACGTGAAAGATAAAAATTATAACAGAAGTATACATTAAAAATATGAGTGCTACCCAACTATCGGATTTCTTTGCCCAAATAATCAAAGGTATTCAAATGGGTTGGTCAAACTCAAGCGTTTGGTATGTACATTCTGTATTTGGAATATAGATGATTGAATTGATTATTCAGGGTATGAAAACCACTCTAGGATGTCATGAGTTATATCTACCATCAAGTATCTCAATTTATATGTTAAGAACTCAAAGTGTCTTTATTTCTTGGTATAAAGATATGTTTTTTATTTAAAAAAAATGGAAGAAGAGGATTGAGCTTCACTGAATCTATTTTGAGTTTATTTGGATAAAAATTTATTCCTAACTCTAATTGCTAATAAGCTTAACTGTGGCGGCTAGAGAATTATTTGTATTTTCCAAAGATCTCGTTACATAAAATTTGAAAATTTTTGCATATTGAACTTGTAGTGCTAAAGACTCTAGAAAAGTTTATCTCCTGACATTAAAATTTTAAGTAAATATAGAAATCCAACACTATAACTTAGAAATCGCCTTTCAACATTCAAACTTAAAACGTGATACTTCTTTGACATGCAATCAAAATTGTTTGCCAACTGATAGTTTGCTTATGCATTGCATTTACTGAAGTGCTCGCAAATATTTTCTAGCTTTTAATCTTTGAGTCTACCTTTAATACAAAGGAATGAATTAGAATAAAATGTCAATTCTCACTTTTCAGTCATATTTTCCTATTTTGTATTATTATTTAAAATTGAAATTGTCACTCTCTCTCCTATAGTCCCCTTGGAGGGAATAGTCAAACTATTCACGCATGGAATAATAGAGAAAGAAGAGAAGAGAGCTGATATGATGAGGTGGTAGCTGGAGGTGGCCCACCTATGCCACACTGCCCTTTCCCTAGCTACCACCTCAAGCTAGGAGCGGACATTATACGAGTCGTGTTGGGTTTAATCGGACCTACATTAAAAACAATTCTCATCGAGTTTAAAATTAAATCTCAAATTTATTTAAAATAAAAATTATAATTTTCAAGTTCACAGATTTAACTTAAAAATATTTTTAATAAATATTTTTTTCAAAAGTAAAATGAAATACTATAAAATTTAAATAATAAATATAATAAAATACAAAATAATATTAAATATATATATATATATATATATTCGACCGAGTCTGGCTTCAAACACAATTCTTAAACTCCCATATTAAACTACCCAAGCCTATAAAAAAATTTCAAGCCCCGCACATTAAACTAACCAGACTTACAAAAAAATTTCAAGCCTTATAAATATGAGCAGGCCAAGTAGGGCCATCGAACTCGTGTCCACTCCTACCTCCAGCCCCTTCCCACCTTAAACCCCACCCCCTACCTCTTCCCCTCCCTACCCTTTATTATTCTCCATATGTGTCTGATTAAGTAGAACTTTTTTCTCTAACCTGAATTTAAATATATTAGTAAGCAAACCCCAACAACAAGAAGAATTAATTTGGATAAAACCAAAGACTACAAATTTACCTTTAACATACCAAAATAAAAAATGGAATTTGACCAAAACAACTAAGTGAGAAAGGACCACAGGCAGAGTCAAATGCATCTTCCATATCCCTTACAAAATGCATGTTCCATGAGAGCTATGCAATTAATACATTGTTTCAAAAGAGAGCTCATAACAAAGCAACTGGGATAGAACCCTTCCTAATTCATTTATGAGAAGAAATTCTAAATTTATTTGATATGATAATTAAACGTACAAATACCGAACTCAAATTTGTTAATGGTCATTGAATTCCCAATCTTATAGTTTCACCCAAATTCAGGAGTATTTGGTGAACAAAATAATAGGAAAAATACTAAAGATTGGGAATTCCAACAATCTTTGTTCAAGCTCAAAACCCGCAACTAAGCCAAGGATGACACAAAAATAAAACAAAATATGTACTGTTTTGAGAGGTAAGAAAAAGAAAGGGGCCTTCCTAAAAGACTTACAATATTTTTAAATACTTTATGGAGCCTTTTCTTTCAAAGTTATGGAGTTTCCACCATCCTATGAGGGAAAATGCCATACGATTATTCAACTTAGCTTGCAAAATATATATATATATATATACATACACACGTGTCATTTTAGAAATTTCCTTCTACAGATGATTTTGGGGCCAAAAAAACATTTCAGCATGTAAAAATTGGTGACTAGTTTATAAATTAATAAGGATGGCGGTCCTTTTAAATATTATCTAACATGAAATAAAATTTTACCTAATTTATTTATTGAAATATCCTCGCCCAAAAGCAAAACACACCGTGCAACACCACAACCATCATTATATTTATGATTAACGCTAAACAATGAGATTTGAAAAGAAAAGAGAGCCCCAAAGCTATTTTAACCATAGGGAATGATTTTTGCTTTTCTTTTTTAATCAATCAAATAATTGAAAAGAAAATATCATCAGCAAAACTATTATAACCATATTTTTGTTTCTTTTAATTACCTTAAAATTCAAAATGCATTTAAGTAGTTGTTTTTTATAAAAATTGTCATGAACTTTGTTGGACAATTGGGAAAAGAGCTCTTCACTGTTTAGAAAATCAAGAGATCAAGACCGAAATCAATTGGTGCTTAGAATTTTAGAGAGAGAAGAGGTCGCCCTGTCATTGAAACAAAAGTCCAGGGCAAATTCGTCCAAAAAATTCCCAAACCAGCCATCAGGCCAAGGTTCTGGTTAAGCACCTATTTAAACAAATTAAAATTAGAGAGTTGAATAATCCAGAACGTGTCGGGTCATGATACTTCACCAAAGGGGCCCGCTTCTGGTGCACTCCACGTGGTCCCGGCATGACTTGACAGCTGGCAGTTGGTGGAGTTAACGGCGGGGCTGACGTCCCCGTGGCGTTTGGTTGTGTATGCTTGTTTGGGTGCGAGGTAGTAGACAAGACAAGGACTGTGCCTCCGGCATACGTGGAAAGGAGACGTGTAAGTGAAAGTACTGTAACATACATTCCAAAACCATGAAATAACTTTGTGGTGTGTTGGGCGGAAACACGTGACTCGATGCACGTGTTAAACCATGTTGAGTAATTATTTAGAACAATTACCGCACCATATTATGATGGTTATTGACATGACATTTCATTTATATTGTTACACTAGCATGAGTAACATTAATTAAGAATTTTGAATTTAGAAGGTCATCTTACAGCTACAATAATAACTTTAATATTTTAAAAAAATATTGTCTTTCTTTATATATAAAATTAAATGAATAAACCGTCACAATATAATGACGTAGCGTGACGATTACATTAAATAATTTTTCCATAGAGAGCTGATCAAGGTTGGGGTCGTGGAGGGTTTTTGACAGCCCCAACCAACTTGGCAGCTTCTAAATAGTAAGATTACAAATATTCTCTATTGATTTTCAAGCAGGCAAAGGTTAGTCGTATGTTTGGTGGCTAACAAGTGGTATGAATTTAAGTTAATACTAACTAGCAGTAAATTCATGCTATGCACAAAATAAAAATATGTATTTTGACAAAGTTTATAATTGATAAAAAAATTATTTAAAGAAAAAGACAATTTAAAATTTGGCCAACTATCTCTTTTTCTCTTCTTTTTTTTTTATAACAAGAACCAAACCCAACACAATTCGTTAAAAAACAAGAAATTTTAAGAGAGATTATTAACTTTAACACACACCCCAAGTATCTCTTATGATCTTAGAAATAAAACAATATTAAGTGTACATATTTCCAAAAAAAAGAAACCAAAAAATATATAGTCATTCAATGGCTCTCATAAAGTAAATAGATCTCCTTGTACAGGACCTTCTGATCTTGGAAGGGTACAGTCGACTTAACAACATCTTCTTCAATTTTCTGTAATTCCTAATAAGTAAATCATCAAATTTCGAATTAAGCCAAAACTGCTCTTTTCTCGATTATGTTGTGGCTTAAAAAAAGAGTTATTCGGTTTATCGAAGGTTGCTTGAGCGGGTATGTCGATAGTATTTGACTCAAAGCTAGATGTTGGGTTTTGTTGGAACACGATTTTGATATAAAAGCATTAGCTTATGAACCAACATTCGTTTGTGTGTTCCCATTCATCGACTCGCTCCTAGCACATAGTCCTTCTTCACGGTACAGCACTACCGTGAAGGCCATTTTTGGTCTGTGTGGCATGACAGTGCCTTGTTCTTGCATTAGCATGACGTCATCAAGATGACATCATCCATGTAATCATTACAAAACTAGGCATTGTAATACCTTGAAGAAGAAAGAGAAATGCCGTGACAAAAATGTCTACATATATAGGAGCCCCCTTCACTTTTTCACACACACACACTCTCTCTCTCTCTCTCTAGGGGAAAAAGCCCACCTACGGCCTCAAGTCGCCAAATCTGGCCCGGTCTGCCTCAGCATAGCCGAACCCCTATCTGATTGACTAGTTCGGAATCATCTGATCCTAACTAAAGCTCTGTTAGACCAATGGGTCCCGATAGCACTCCCGCCTAGCTAGAACTCTGTTCGATTTTCAGGCTCAAGGATTTAGAAACCGCTCCCGACTAGCTGGAACTCTATTCGATTTTTGGGTCAAATAGTACTCCTAACTAGTTGGAACTTTGCCTGATGGGAACAGTGAAAACGGCCTTTTGCTAGGCCTAAACCCCACCAGCGAGTTATAATTCAAACTGATTGGTTTAGGTTCCAACTGAAGCCATTACGATGTGGTGTTTGGTATGGCTTAGTGTGTCACGCCCACACCTAATCAGGTGTCATCAACACTTTTTTAGGATGAGTGTGATTGCACAAGTAACCAACCTACTAAAGTCACTTACTAAAAATCCCAAAGCTATGAATCTTATAAAGGATTACACAACATCATTAATTGTAAAGTCATCCCATAATCACTATATATTCATAAGAGAGTTATAAAAGCATACTCTCAAATCATTACAAGTGATAGCATAAACAAACTCCAAAACATCTTCCATATAAAGTATACAACATGAACAAGTCTATGACGCAACTAATAAAGCTCCTCATAGCTCTTCAACTCAACACTAATTGTCACACCCCCAACCCAATTAGACATTAATTATGGTCACATTAGGTGAGGCGTGATCGCACAGGTCACCGTACCTGCGAACGACACCTTAACCCATACTCAAAAATAAAAGAACGCAGCAGAATAAACAATACAATGAGGAAAATATAATAAACTCTCCAAAGGAATACATTACCATTGGAAAATAATCAACATCCTTTCACAAAATTCTTTACCATTATACAAAGTTAAAACATAACACCAAAACCCAACGTCTATATAAAATACAACCATGAAACTGAAAGTAAGACAATGGAGCTGTCCCAAGCCCCGTGACTCGACATCCTGACATCGACATGATTGCCACCACGGCAAGAACCAAGACTGCAGTGAACCAAACCGTCATCTCCAAGTTACCTGTCAAGACAGTTTGTGTGGGTGTGAGCTAATTGTCAATATGCTCACGATAGAAAATCAAACTCACTAAGAATGATAATAAGCACTCAAATGCATACAGGTAGAAATGATTAATATATATCTATATCATGGATGTCTCAATGCAATGCATGTATCACCCACATGTGCGCGCAATTTTAGATAACGTTGGCCCAATATATCGATGGCGCGTTATCAAGGAATGCCCATCGTGGCACCCCTAGGCTAGTCCACCGTGACTAAGCCTTGATTAACCCACCGTGGTTAACTCTCTCCAGTGCAATGCAAGACATACAATATGAATGGTATGCAATGCCACCATGTATATAAAATCATCAATGTTTCCACAAAACTTCTCATATAATACCAATTTCACCTCATATATAAACACCTTCAACACCTCATATGCATTCACCACCATTATACATATAAAAAAATACACAATGCATTTAACATGAATAAGATTATCTCAAAATCTCACAATTCCACAATTAATACCAATATAGATAATAACACAAGCAATATATATTCACTTCTATATGAATAAGATTATCCTATGATCCCACCTGTCACCGCACACACACTATGTCAAAGATCACTTCGGGGTTGACGTTGAAGGATCTTGCTCTCCGTTAGCTCCTATCACCACAACCGTATTAGTTTAGGAAACTCAATGTATACTCCGATAATCATAGCTATAATGTCTACACAAACAAGTTATAACACTAAAACTATACATTAGAACTACTATATGCTAATCTCAATCACACTCCCAATGTAAAGCTAGAGTTGAAAAATACCAAAATACATCAAGTCCTCTAATCTGTCAAAACTGACACAGGCTTCATAATCTGGACATAACTTCGTGGGCTTATGCCCAAAAATTCTAAAACTTTAGAAATGCCAACTAGACATATCAAAGAGTATCCAGACCAAATTGTACATTTTTTGAACATGCCTAAGTATTTATTTGGTATTTTCAAATACAGGGCAGTGCTGCAGAAACTCGAATTCAGCAGTAAATAGTCTATCTTTGATAAATTAATAACATAGGTAAACGACATCTAAATGATCTGAAATTTGGTAAAGATTATCATCAACCTTTATCCTAGATACAGTAAAAATTTTATAATTTTTGGGCTACTCTAACTTGGTCGAATGCTCTGTCAAACCAGAGGTTACAGATTTGGGCATCAAAAATCTGCAGGGACAGTCCCATTTCAAAAATTCACCATAATTCGAAATTACAACATTTTTAAGTGAATCCAAAGCCCAAATGATCCTCATAACTCTAACTTACAGTGTTCAAAAATTCAGCCACAAATAAAATTTTTAGCTAGGTCAAAATGTCTCTAAACAGTAGCATTTTCATAGAGAATATTCTGTTAGGGCTGCCATTGGTGATTCTAAGTTTTTACCATGGAAGATCTCACCTCCATCCTCTTCCTTCCATGGCATGACTCATACAACATGTAATAATTAAAGAAAGTAAGATGAAACAAGCATGATACTCACCTTAGATGAGGAAAACAAAGTGCAAGAAAACTTCCTTAGATTTTTCCCCTCTTTTCTTCTTCTTCCTCTTTTCCATCGATTGCTCCTTCTCTCTAAGGAAGCTTTCTTGCACTTTGTTTTCCTCATCTAAGGTGAGTATCATGCTTGTTTCATCTTACTTTCTTTAATTATTACATGTTGTATGAGTCATGCCATGGAAGGAAGAGGATGGAGGTGAGATCTTCCATGGTAAAAACTTAGAATCACCAATGGCAGCCCTAACAGAGTATTCTCTATGAAAATGCTACTGTTTAGAGACATTTTGACCTAGCTAAAAATTTTATTTGTGGCTGAATTTTTGAACACTGTAAGTTAGAGTTATGAGGATCATTTGGGCTTTGGATTCACTTAAAAATGTTGTAATTTCGAATTATGGTGAATTTTTGAAATGGGACTGTCCCTGCAGATTTTTGATGCCCAAATCTGTAACCTCTGGTTTGACAGAGCATTCGACCAAGTTAGAGTAGCCCAAAAATTATAAAATTTTTACTGTATCTAGGATAAAGGTTGATGATAATTTTTACCAAATTTCAGATCATTTAGATGTCGTTTACCTATGTTATTAATTTATCAAAGATAGACTATTTACTGCTGAATTCGAGTTTCTGCAGCACTGCCCTGTATTTGAAAATACCAAATAAATACTTAGGCATGTTCAAAAAATGTACAATTTGGTCTGGATACTCTTTGATATGTCTAGTTGGCATTTCTAAAGTTTTAGAATTTTTGGGCATAAGCCCACGAAGTTATGTCCAGATTATGAAGCCTGTGTCAGTTTTGACAGATTAGAGGACTTGATGTATTTTGGTATTTTTCAACTCTAGCTTTACATTGGGAGTGTGATTGAGATTAGCATATAGTAGTTCTAATGTATAGTTTTAGTGTTATAACTTGTTTGTGTAGACATTATAGCTATGATTATCGGAGTATACATTGAGTTTCCTAAACTAATACGGTTGTGGTGATAGGAGCTAACGGAGAGCAAGATCCTTCAACGTCAACCCCGAAGTGATCTTTGACATAGTGTGTGTGCGGTGACAGGTGGGATCATAGGATAATCTTATTCATATAGAAGTGAATATATATTGCTTGTGTTATTATCTATATTGGTATTAATTGTGGAATTGTGAGATTTTGAGATAATCTTATTCATGTTAAATGCATTGTGTATTTTTTATATGTATAATGGTGGTGAATGCATATGAGGTGTTGAAGGTGTTTATATATGAGGTGAAATTGGTATTATATGAGAAGTTTTGTGGAAACATTGATGATTTTATATACATGGTGGCATTGCATACCATTCATATTGTATGTCTTGCATTGCACTGGAGAGAGTTAACCACGGTGGGTTAATCAAGGCTTAGTCACGGTGGACTAGCCTAGGGGTGCCACGATGGGCATTCCTTGATAACGCGCCATCGATATATTGGGCCAACGTTATCTAAAATTGCGCGCACATGTGGGTGATACATGCATTGCATTGAGACATCCATGATATAGATATATATTAATCATTTCTACCTGTATGCATTTGAGTGCTTATTATCATTCTTAGTGAGTTTGATTTTCTATCGTGAGCATATTGACAATTAGCTCACACCCACACAAACTGTCTTGACAGGTAACTTGGAGATGACGGTTTTGGTTCACTGCAGTCTTGGTTCTTGCCGTGGTGGCAATCATGTCGATGTCAGGATGTCGAGTCACGGGGCTTGGGACAGCTCCATTGTCTTACTTTCAGTTTCATGGTTGTATTTTATATAGACGTTGGGTTTTGGTGTTATGTTTTAACTTTGTATAATGGTAAAGAATTTTGTGAAAGGATGTTGATTATTTTCCAATGGTAATGTATTCCTTTGGAGAGTTTATTATATTTTCCTCATTGTATTGTTTATTCCGTTGCGTTCTTTTATTTTTGAGTATGGGTTAAGGCGTCGTTCGTAGGTACGGTGACCTGTGCGATCACGTCTCACCTAATGTGACCATAATTAATGTCTAATTGGGTTGGGGGTGTGACACCTATCTCCAAGGTTTTCAAAACAAGACTTCAAATTATTTTCAATACTCTCTTAAGTTATTACAAAACTTTTTCAAAACTCCGTTGAGTTGTTTCAAAAGCACTTCAAAACTCCCTTGAGTCAATTTCAAAAATATTAAAAATCATCTTCAAATCTAATTTCAAAAGCACTTCAAAAAATCCTGAGTCCTATTTCAAAAGCATTTTTTTGAACTCTCAAGTTCTCTATTTTCAAAGACCACAAAGTGTTTTTAAACATTCTAAAGGCCCTAATGCGCCTAATTTCTATCAGTCTCTTGTACGAAATACGAATGACCTGATTCTCGCCAAATGAGATACGTGGGCAACCTAGAATAGTACAGTCATAACTTTTATTTCAACTCAAATTCCCTTTTCAAAAGTTTCTATCAATTCAAGATTTCTATCTTAAATCCTTTCAAAACTTCCATAGTTTTAGATGCCTTTTTAATAACATGCATCATGCATTATTTATTCAAAAAGTGATGATCAAACCTCGTTTTCAAAACTCTAAAGTGGATATTAAGTGGATAATAGTAACCGGTTATTTTAGTGAGTGAACAAAGGGTGACTAGAAATGTAGGTACCGAAAGGGCGGGGTAGGGTGATGATCTTATGATATCTTCCCTACACTTAACCAACTCCTGAACCATAAATTTCTATTTTTAAAAGACTAAAATGAAGTTATTTTCAAAAGGACTTCAAAACTTTTCAAAAGAGTGTTAAAAACCTCTTTTCTAAAAACCTTCTTAGGAAGGACATTTTCAAAATGATTTCAAAAAACCTAAGTTTAGTCTTCGGATTATGCTTAGTTTTAGGTGACCTAACATATCTTTAACTATGTTAGGTGGTGACTCCCATTTTTTCCCAAAAAACCCTTAAATCAAATCAAATTTCACGTTCAAACCTAGTCGCACTCGTCCTTCTAGGAGGATGATTTCTAGTGACAGAGTACTGTGCTTTTTCCCAAGCCAAAAGGACTTGGTCCAAAAATCGGAGCGCGACATCAATCATACTTGTAAAACAACCTGTGTGGGTGTGAACTTTATATTAATGTGCTCATTAAGATAATCAAACTGATAAAGAACAAATGATAGATAAACACTGAATCAACTACTAATAGATAATTCACTTTTTAATGATATATAATTATACAATTACCACAAACATCAATGAGGAATGCCTCATAAAATGCAATGCCTTTTGTGATGCAATATTTAATATCACCATATATGCACACCTCTTTGATAACAATGCTGAGATTGATAAGGCAAGTTCTCTAAGAATGTCCCACATCGACAATCTTTAAAATGTCCCACATCGACATCTTTTAGGTTAGCCTCACATCGATTTAACCTCCTCCATGCAATGCAAGATATGCACACAATATATGTTTTATATAATGCCATCTCTTAATCCAACACCAACACCAATATTGATCATAAGACATTCAATTCAATAAGACTAAGAATATCTTAAATTTCCCCCGAACCTAAGCCATACATCACTACGTCAAACTTATAAAGTATATGCATAATTAGTGTATGTTCATAACTTATAATACACAAACATAAGAAATGATATATCAATGACATATTAAAACTTAATGAGAAAGTACCAACTTTTAAACATAGGGGCAATCTCCCTCCTCAAACCACAAAATGCTAACTCTTGAGGACAAGACAGAGAACACAAAACAAAACACCCAAACCATTGGAACCTGCGCCGGTGTGCCCTTGAGGCATGCCCAACCAATGAGTTAGGTCACGCTAGTGCACCCTCTTAGCGTGCTACTGGCATGCCCTGCCAGTGGCTTGCGCCACTAGGCGCCCTTCTGGCACCCCTCATTAGTGCACTGCACCGGTAGGCGCACTCCAACCCCGCCATAGCACTCCTCCTTCTTCTTATGTTTGAAAATAATGTTTCAACACATAGTGTTAAGCCTCCCTTCCAACTCCACACACCACTAAGTCCTCTAAAGTGTGTAATGAAGTTCTAAGATCTCAAACAAGACTTCAAAACATCTAAACATGAATAACATGCAAGATTCTAGGTTTCCACCTTGAACTCCAACCTTTTGGACTCCAATTCTCAATTGTAAGACATAGAAAGTCTTTTGCATGCAACAATCAATAGAAATGGATGCAAACAAGCATGAACTCGAGATTCCTCAACTCAAACAATGGATTCACAACCCCTTCAATCCCTTATTCTTCTCTTCCTATCTTTCCTTTATCTCTCCTTTTCTCACTTTCTCCCTTGTCAAACATAAGATACTATACAAACACCTCTCTACTCTCTTCTCCCTTATCTTGACACAAACTATAGATACAACTTGTATCTAACTTATATACATGTCACACACACATGCTAGCAATAAAGCACACACCTTATGCACACACCTTGGTGACTTTCACACACAAGCACACCTAGCACCTCATTACTTCACCACACACCACTAATCCACATCATTAGCTTAATTAAACACACTTATGATAATAAATCATCATTAATATTAAGTTAAGCATAGAGATTAATTAAGCTACTTTATTATAGATTAAGCTAATTAATCATACTTGAAATACTTTAATCCTCCCATGACAAGCTATCATTAAAACATGCTAATCAAGCTTCTTGATTAAGGTAATCATACACAATAACATACATATTTAAGTCAAATGTGATGTTAAGCAAGATAGAGTCTCACACAGTGGGTGTCTAAATTGTTGCTTAGGACAAATTGCAGGACCTACCATCCCTCCAGAACAATTGTCATTCTGCCCAATTTCTGACTCTAAACATGCCCTGCCTAGTTATTACTCTGCCTAATTTCTGGCTCCGAAATAGGCTTCTTCCTAATTGTCACTCTGTCCGATTTTCTGCAACCGAACTGCTTCTGTATTAAGCCAGAATTCTGTCGAAATCACCCCAGGTACACAAAATTACATTTTAATCCGCATTAAGTCATGCATTTCTAATTCTACTCCTCAATTTTCAGTGGCCTATTTATGTTTTAGTAGGCATAAGGCAGTCAAAGTCTTCACCCCCCTATAAAGCAGGGATTGGAATTTAGGATTCGATCTCAAATCTCAGCTCTTGAGATGACAAAGTATACAGATCTAGTAAATAAAGTAAAAATTATTAAACAAGATGTGAAAGAATTATCAGGAGCTTGATTAATACGTTTTAATGGTAACTTACTATGTGAGGTGTGATTTTATTTTAAACATGATTAATTAGCTTAATCTTGATTAATTAGCTTAATTAATCTCCATGCTTAGCTTATGGCTAATGATAATTAATTAGCCTAAATATGTTTAATATGCTAAAAAGGAGGATTAGTTATAGGTCCGTTCAACCATCCTTATTTTCCAACCGATGTATGCTTTGGTGAGAGGTAGGGCTTGCCAAGGTTGGGGGGCATTCAACTCAAGGAATTACGTATGTGAACACGAGTCTTGATTCAGCTTTATACGAAGACGGCTATTATCCCAGGTTAGTCTGCTAAGTCTACTCCAAAGGAACTATTCGATATAACATATGCATTCCCATCTGAACCAAGAGATTTCTTTTCTTCTGAAGTTGCTTCTCCCAAAACCATATTTCTTAAAGCTGCATTGCCAACCGAAGATGCAGAAAGAGATACCGATTCTCCATCGGCGGAATCCACCGAATCAAATAATAAGGAATATTAAAGAAGCACCCCAATCCCCATACGAATCAGCGGAGGCCTAACCAACAGATCTTGTTTCTCTCAAACCAACATATCTTACTCTTTTTCACAACTGCATTTTGACTCATCATGAGCCGTCATAATGCACATTTTTAAAAATCATAAAAATGCATATTGACTCATTTAGTAGCCATAATGTCTATTTTCAAATCCAAAAATTTCATTTTTAGTCAATTACCAGATGGTATTATACCCGATTAAAAACTCAAAAATAGCTTTTCAAAATAACTGTCTATGGTCAAGAGCCACTGTACATATGCCCCACGGTTGCCGTCTACACAAATCTTTCGATATCAGAAATACATGGCCCGCCAAAATGATGAAAATATCATTTTCTAAAAAATCATTATTTTTCTCTAAAGACAGACCAAAGTTATAGGCATAGCATGTATGCTTTATGGTTCTCGTTATAAGGATCTTCTATACCAGAAATGCTCAAAATACCAAAAATGATGAAAATGGTTTTTTCTCGAAAAACGCTCATTTGATCAAGCATGGCCCCGGCTTTAGTTTTGAGTTTGTGTACGTATGCTCTATGGTTGCCACTAGCCAGATCTTCCGTATTAGAGTACCAAACTCCTCCGTGGACTAAGTTAGCCTTTTCAAAAGCGGTATAATCCGGCCAAAATTGCATAAAACCGGGAAACTTCCCTTTTTAAAAATTTAATTTCATAACATTTAACATAATCATTGCATCTGATATCATAATCTTTTTATAGCCTTTCTGTTAAAGCCGAGAAGCTCTGTGGCGTCAGCCTCTTCTAATTTCACAAGCTCTGTGATGTCAGCAAAGGCTTGGTCACCTTTCTCTTATCTTATAGAGAGCTAGTCATTCTAAGCCAGAGTTCTGTTCATAAGCTTCGAGCCACTCAATCACACACCGAACTACACTTGGCCTGATCCTTACATATTTGGGGTACGTAGACAGTCTAGGTTCTTCCCAAGCTTAGTCATACTTCCCCCAACAAGCGGGGACTATCACAATAAGCCAGAGTTTTGTTCATAAACTTTGTGCCATCAAGTCAATCCAATCTACATTTGGCTTGTTTCCTACATAGCTAAGATACATAGATAGTTTGGATTTTCTTTTCAAGCTCGATCAAAACTCATCATAAACATTAACATTTTTGTTTTATAATTGAAATGGCATTTCAAAACCTCCTTCAGAGGCGAGGCAAGTCTTTCAAAACCGAGCATGTGCCCTTTTTCAAAACAACAACATTGCATTCATATTACATCCATAAGCAACATAGTAGTTATGTTGCTAGCATCTGTGCATTCACTACACATGTACACTCACACTTAGCATGTATGTATAAGTAAAATCATTCTCAACCGCACACAATTGACATGATGCATATACACAAGCGTGATGATGATGATAAATTTGATAGATATTGAAAAAAAGGTATTTAGAACGAAGATGATGTCAAGTTTGGGAGGAGTTGGGTGTTTATATTTGTATCACATATGCTTCCGAACATGTAATAGGATTCCTGAGCCTAGACCTGATTAAGCATACTAACATGGTGTCAAACCATCAAGAGCCTTTCAAAGCCGGCATAAATGCCTTTTCAAACTAATCGGAAACTTTCTAAATTGCATATCATGTTTTTCTGCATTAAAACTATGTTTTTAGCCTCTAAACTTATATTTGCAAAAACACACTTTTGGCATCTTGGCACTCCTTAATTGTCAGGTAGCGACTTTGAAACTTTTTTTAAAACTAATGGCCCTTTTCAAAATCAAATAAATAGTACGAATCAAGACAAAGACTCTCATACAGTTCAGAGTTAATCAAATCTCCAAGTCTCACGAAAATTCAATTCCGGACCCTGTCTCATTCATGAGATATTTAGACGGTCCAAAATCCGGTTGTGGCATTGTTTAACATATCATTTAGTTTGAAAATAAATATGACAATGGATAATCTTTTAGATAAGTCTTGTTTGTATAGATATAGGCAACTAATTCTTGCAAAAAAAAGTCAAAAAAGAAAAAAATAAACAACCAAATAATGTAAGGGAAATAAAAAAAAATGTTATCTCAAATTAGTAAAAAGCCAAGAACATGTATTTTTTTATATTTTATAAATCTAAAATCTTTGAAGATTGAAAGTTATCCATCTCGCGTATACATCGGTACCACATTAACATTTAAAATGAAAAAGTAAGATAATGCATAATTGTCTATCACATCATTTAGCTTGAAAAAAAGGTAGCATTGTTAAGATCTTTAAAGTTAATTTAAGTTACAAATATATGTTGTAGTGAATAAATTGATATAAGAATAACGATAGCGTTGGAAGTTGGAACTAATTAATAGAGTCCAACTTGGATAATTGTTAGTTATTTTAAATTTTGAATATATATCGTAGGGAGAAGATATTTAAATGCAGTTATTAAATTAATATAGATAAGTATAAGGATAAAGTCCAAGATTAAATTAGTTAGTTTTTTCAAATTTCAGATATATCGTTATAAGAGGTTTTTAATTTTAATTGATTTGGTAGTTTAAAACGATGTTTAACCAATTAGATTATAGAGTGAAGGTGAGGTGTTGTTAATTGAAATTTAAAAATCCAAAAATTTGAGAAAAATGGATTGAAACTTTTGGCCTCAAAGACCCAATAATGTTTTGCTATTTGTAATAGTATAGATAGATACACTGACACCTAGGGTGGACATTAGTGGGTTAGGTCGGGTTTGGTCAGGCCTACATTATATATTTTGTCTGTTTAGGCTTAAAATTAAATCTCAAGCCCACCAATGATAAAAATTAGATGCCCAAAATTGGTCATTTAACCTAAAACTTTTTAATAAAAAAATCTATGTCATCTATGTTACAAATTGAACATAAATAATTTGGTTATTAAGGTGGCTTGTATGTTTTTTTATTGATTAAAAAACAAGTGTTAGTATCTTGTAAATAATTTTTTCTAAAAATAAAATTAGATAACATAAATTTAAATATGTATAATTTATTAAAATATAAAAATACAATGCTTTACATATATTTTGAGTTAGGCTGGTTTTAAACAAAATTTTCAAGGCCACCCGTTAACATATAAATGGGCCTACAAGAATTTTCAGCTCTACAAATGATAGGCGGATTATCAGGTCCATAGTTATCCCTAATTGATAGTGTAAAATTTTTCTGCAGAAGCAGGCATAAAAATGGCATACGTGGTCATAAAATAGAATAGAATAGTTTAGGCACAATATGATAATTAATACATAACATTTTGGAACTATGATTGTATAAAATTTTCCAAGTCCGTGCATTACAAATATATTCATAAGTAGTTGACATTTCTCATAGAGAGAGCTCTAAATGCATCACTAATTTTATCACACTTTTTAAGCATAATCCTCCAAGAGGATCTTACAATAGTTGCAAAGTAATCTCAGTGAATAATTTAATTTTTTCAAATAGATAAGTCTCAATGTAACCGTATTCGTCCTGTATACTATATGTATATATTTTTTATTCTTATTGGCTGTAGAATTACTATTTATTTTTTAATTGCTGAAAATCATAGGACATTCCTTCAAACCAGAAAAGAAAAGAAGAACTTACCCTTTTTTTTTTTTTTTTTTTGTTTCTTTTGCTACAAGTTGTCAAGATTTTTCATCCCTTAAACTTATGCAAGTGGTGTAAGACCACTGTCTAAATAAATCATATAAACTTTATGTATTGCATAAATAATGGCTAATAGATAGGGCTGTAAGATGAACTAAGCCATTCGAGATCTACTCGTTAAAATCAAGCGTGAAACGCATTTTAAGACTCAAAATTTTTTTGAGCTTAGCACGAACTTGGTTCGATAAGATTATCTGCACTAAAAAAATGAAATTACTCAAGCTCAGTTCGATTAAAACTCATTTGAACTCTGTTCAAAAGTTGAACAAGTCAAAACTTTAATACATGAAGCTTGTTAAGGTTATCAAATCAAACTTAAACAACTTAATACTCAACTTGACTCAACTAGTTTACAGCCCTACTAACAAGCATGAAAAAGATTTAAGATCTCATGATTAGTACAAGAATCAGCTGAGGCCCTTGATAGTTAGACAAGAAGTGCTCGTCAAATGTAACACATGACATATAGAGATACATTAAGACGTGCATTTTCTATAATGTGTAATCTTCGTGTAAAATATTACGACTAATCATCACATTGTTCTTCACCTGGATTTATTTTTTTACTTTTTTAAAGGCTTTTAGTTTTCCTATTGTCTTCTTTACAAAAAAAAAATGTAAATAAGCTAAAATTAGTTAAATAAGCCAGCTTATGAACTAATCCAAACGACCCTAGGAAGCGGTTGAAGATAATTAGAAATGAATGTTTGTGCAGTCATAGGGTAGCTAAGGAGTACTGTGAATGTTGATACGTCATAACACAATTGCCCAACTGCATCAAAATCACCATAGCTTTCTACAGTACTCATGTTCAGAAACCAATTCATTAAGAAAGCCAGAGATTAGTTACTTAACTCCCAAATGGAAAGTTGTTAGTAATGAATTAATGTCAGAAATTATGCATGAAATGAAGGAGAAACCACGAGCTGCCTCAACAATCCTGGAAAATTCTTCAAGCTAAGCCCATGTTACAGTCAAAATTTTCTATAATTCTATTGATGATTTTCTTTGCAAGCATACTTGACTAGTATGAATTTCAGCTCATCAAAGTTTTCATCCTCACCCCTCTTATTATCTCTTGCCCAAGTTGAACCCATCCTTCCTACAAAGAGAAGGTAAAATAACTGAGTTTATCTTGGATGATATGAGAATTACCAGCACAGGTAGGATTGATTTTAATAAGGGTTGTGAAAACTATGAATACATCACACGTATAAATATATATGTATATATTCTTGTCGAGCGGCACTGCAATTGAACCTACAAGCCAAAGCTTTACTCTGTATATGATTACACTGTTATAACAAGAGTAATAATGGTTATTAAGTACATGAAGGAGAATATATTAGTAAAATTACATTCTTCCACCAGCTTGTTATACTAGCATAATAATTGTCATTGAACATTATAAAGGTGTTTGGATGTAATTTATTTTTCTAACTTGCTTAAGTTTATAACTTATAGTTTATTTTTGAAATGTTGTTTGCCTCGTCCTGAAAAAAAATTGTTTAAAAAAGTCACTTAAAAAATATGTTTACCAATTCACAACTTACTAAAATAGCGTATAGACTTCAGATATTGGTTATTAAGCACATGAAGGAGAATATATTAGTAAAATTACATTCTTCCACCAGCTTGTTATACTAGCATAATAATTGTCATTGAACATTATAAAGGTGTTTGGACGTAATTTATTTTTCTAACTTGCTTACGTTTATAACTTATAGTTTATTTTTGAAATGTTGTTTGCCTTGTCCTGAAAAAAAATTGTTTAAAAAAGTCACTTAAAAAATATGTTTACCAATTCACAACTTACTAAAATAGCGTATAGACTTCAGATATTCTTAAAAAAAAAATACTTAAAAAAGCTGCTTTTGAAAATACTTATATCTTGCAAGTTATGACTTTTAAGCTCTATCCAAACACACCATATGCTAAAAACATGGTGCTTTTAAGTAGAATAAAGTGGTAAAACCAAACCTTTTCTCCTTTCTTTGCTCCTCTCATATCCACTAATATCAGTACCAGACCATTTCAAAGTACTTGATGTTTCATCTCCGATATTTTTGGAAGTGTAAGTACAACACTATCATACTTACATTTACATGAGTTATGCTATAACACCACAATACAATGCAATAGTTTAGAGGAATGCTATAATTTTCTTATTTTTTCAATTGTTGCAACGGCGCGTATATTTCGTGCTATAAAGAAGATCACTGTAGGGCTCTATCGAAGGAACTAGGGATTGCTAACAAAATGTCATCTGTTAGGCTATTTCTCCTTGCATTAATGTCTTTTCCTGATGCGTGTGGGGTGGCTGAGATATCCATTCCGATGGCTGGGATCTTGGTCGGAGAAGTTGATTTTCGTCCTTATGAACTCGTCTTCCTTGACTTTTTCATCAAAGATAAAATTTAGTTTACAATCTTTAATTAGCTCTTCCATAAACTATGTTCTTCTGCAAAGCACGAAATATACATTTTTGAAATTTGCTACCCATAGCCGTGCCTGCCGGGTAGGCGTCGGCTAATAGATGACAAATAAGCCCGGACCCACCTGTATTTGGTAGAGCCAAGCTAATTTGTCACCCATTAACAAGTGCGACTGTGGGTAGTGTTGCCCTACAGTTTTTCATCGTTGCAAAAATAAAAAAACAAAAACAAAAAAGTAAATTATACTAGTCTTCCTTAAGGTATATTAAAAAAAGGATATAAATTTTCTCCAACTCAAGTTGGAGTAATTCCTCTTGCCTTGGATACATGGCAGCATACAATCACGCCATAATTAATATTTATATTTTTTATTTGAATTTTTTTTACACAATCTCATGAATGGTGCCTTAAATTTAGAAAGAGCGTAAAAGTTTAATATAATTTTACTACGTGACAGCTTAGTGTGCTGCCACATACACAGAGTAAAAGGAATTCCTCCAGCCTAAATTAAGGAAATCCTTCTGTGTATGTGGGAGGACACCAAGCTGCCACATATTAAAATTAGATTATTAATCTATTTAAATTCTTCTTGGAAAGCATCATTTATGGGATTACTATGTTTGTAAAAGATACTCAAACAAAAAATAAATATATAAGTTCATGGCCAAATGGTATGATGCCACATACAAAAGGCAGTATAAATTCCTACAACCCAGAAGAAATTATCTAGTAGGTCTAGAACACCAAGTCAACATGATGACATGATGTGCCCAATTTATTAAAAATAAACACATGTTCCCTTTTAAAAACCTATTAAAGACCATATCTTATTTGAAAATTTCTTAATTCCTAGATTTACTGAACTTGAGGGTGTGGTATGGTCACTATGAACCCTAAATCTAGGTATCTTTACTTATATGGTCAATTATACATTCATCACAAATAGTGATGTAAAAGCGATAAGTAAAGAAAAACTGCATTTCTTGTGGAAGCGCAAATAATAAAAAAAATCATGTCTGTCAGGCTGGCCAAAGCACTAGAATGATCAATGTACCTAAGATCAACTTACAACCCAAAAATCCAAATAATCACAGATAGCGTCTGAATCACCATGGACAACGTTTGAATCACCACGAGCAATGGTTGTTCTTACTCGACTCCTCGACTTTTTGAGCTCATTGCACTTGACTCCAGCACAGAATCACCACAGTGCTCCACTTCATCTCTAGAATCCACTAAGACAAAATCACTACAGTTGTTCTTCAACAAATGCAATAAGTGATCTGAATAATCAATAATGAATCTTGGAGATTGTCTCTAAATCTTTCTGTATCTATACGAGTATGCCTTAACACTGTTTCAAATCACATTATATCCCCTCATAAACGTGCAAAGCTTTTGAGTCCAAGGGTAGTAGACTTCTACTCAAAATCGGACTTCATATCAAATTAGGTCTACGTAACAGGCTTGTTTTGCCCAACCCAAGTCTATCCACTTGATTCACATATATATCATCTTTAGAAATATATCTAGATAACCATTTAGTTGGATAAACTCATGCTTGACTTGAGAGTTCTACGGTGTGCAACAACTTAATGGAGTCTGGACTCTTTCTCGAACTAAAACTGTCATATCACTCGAGCCATGTTCGAGCCAACTTCGAGCCAACTTCAAGTGATGTTTTCTGAATCTCTTCTCGACCTGCAGTTTCTCTGTATGCTCGAGTCATGTGATCCAAATTTTGAACTTAAACTTTTACAGGGAATAAAATAACTACAACATTTTTTTATGCAGAAATTATCATCTAAACCTAACACTATTAAAAACCAAGACAGGTACTACCAAATTTTGTTCTCATGATGGAATTGTATCATCTTCCTCAGACCTTATAAGCCTATGTAAAGTGACTAAAATGAATTGGATTACAAACTTCACACAGTAATCATAATACTGATTACGAACTAAACAAAACAAGTAACTAATAAATTAGGAAAAAGAACTGAAAAAAATAAAGATCAATGTATAATTTGTTTGGCGGATAACATTGTAAATAAAATAACACTGAAAGAATTCATGATGCAAATGAACCTGTTGCTGTCAGTAAGAATTCAAACAATGGCATAAAGACAAAAACAAAAAAAATTAGTTACTTAATACATATTTTGTATCTATAAAGCTAGCTATCATGTTTTCCCAACTGCTCTGGCAAAATTTATAGAGAAGAAAAATTTCTCCCAAATGCTAGGACCAATGCTTTACTTTAGGGAAAAATTCATCAAGAGAAGTGAATGAATCACTTCTTTTTCAAAGATTGTAAAGTTGTAAACATAAAATAAAATAAAAAATAAAAAATAAAAAAACTCTATTTTCTAGTCAACTTCTCTTTGATAAACTACAACTCTAGCATGGTAGCATGTTAGTAAGGCACGTAGTTAATAAACCTTGAGTGGATACAATGATAAACTGTCAACTTAGGTATTATGAGTTATGATCGCTTTAAAGATGTGCAATGTGCTTGCACAATAGTATGGTTGTCGCAATATAGTTTAATTCAAGTAGTTTGAAGTCAAATTCCTCAAGGATCAATCTCAATATAAGAATAACACTAAACTCATGCTCAACTACCCTAGTGTTGAATTACAATCACCAAAATTGCATCTAAACAAAGCAAAACCAAAAATCGAAATGATGTTGAGAATTGGTTGATCTAACTAATACAAAGCAGTTAAATCTAAATCTAAAGAAGTAGAGAGAATTCTGGGATCCAATTGTCCAATCACCTAATTTTTCCAAACATTCAATGAGGTTTTATAACTCAAATCAAAGATCTCTAGACCTTTGATGATTATGAAAATGTTAATTTATTATGAATTGATCTTAGAATTGATTTTCTATTAAAGATTCATAGGTTCAAACTATCAATTTTTACAAACCCAATATCAATTTTAGGATTGTGCATTGAGGTTACCAAACTTAGTCAAGAACCTAGGTTTTCTTTTGGATCTAAGTATCAATTAATAAGAATTGAATGAATTAGAAGATGTAGCTTTGAAGATCAATTTAGCTCAATTGAAAACTTGAAGATCTTGAGTGATCTTCTCAATTGAATCCAAAAGAGAGCTTAGTTAATCATTGCCATTGCAAAATACTTAAAGAATTGAAGAGACAATGAAGAATTGAATGCAAATTATATTGAATCTAGTTATTACAATGGAAATTGGAGTGTTTCTCTCTCTAAAAGTATATAAAACTCCTAAGAAACTAAGTACAATTCGTAGTCTCCAAGTCTAGATCCCCAACTGGGCAAAAGTTGCCTTAAATAGTAGGAAAAATAAGACAAAAATCACGAAAACTGTTCAAACACCCTCAATCATTCGCACGACGTTCAAACCAGAATCTAACAGGAAGCTAACGGTAAAAAGGGCTATCTAAATCTCTACTCTGCTATCGAATCTAACTTGAATGGTAAAATAAGCTTTCTATATCTCCATGACCATTTGAACAACCGTTTGAATGGAGGGACCGCTCAAACGGTTACACCCCACGTTTGAACACCCATTCAAATGGACAAGACCCTCGTTTGGACGCTTCTCTAAAAAATTTGGCCCTTTTGCTTCTTTTAAGCTCCATTCCTTGCATAAAGCACCTTAAAGCAGTTTAGAGACGAAATATAGCTAATAAAGCAAAGTTAAACCTATACTAAGGCTATCAATCCATTAGTTAAGACATTATGATTACACTTTTAGAGTGTAATCACACCCCCCACCTAGCTTTTTGCTAGTTCCTAAAAAAATTACAAAAAACAAAGATAAATGGATAATCTCCACTTTCGTAGAAGTCAGGGATCCATTTAGCCTATATATAAAACCTTTAAACCCCTAGGTCACCCCTAGTGGACGAGTGATGTGTTGTGAGGGTTTCCAGTTATGACACCCACAAACATCCTTGTGTAAATTGCAATTAACGATATGAGAATGAGGAGAACATGCATAATCCAACTCAAAATAACATTTGATATCACTACTAACTCCTAATACATGCAAGAGTATACAACAATACATACAAAAGAGGTTTAAGTGAGTGGGTGAAAAATCATGCTATATAACTCAAATAAAACACACTTGTACATTCCCAATCTTTTAAGCCTTGATTCCAAAACTTATCGGCCATACAATCACAAAGAAGCCCCCACAGGTTCTCTTAACAGCATGCTCATTATAAGATTAAATGCAAGGAAAGCAAGGGAACATACTAATTACAAAAACTAAAAGAATTTAGGTGTATCAACCTAATGTAGCTTCATAAATGATATTTCATAGTTGAACATTGACTAAAAGAAGTTGACAAATAATGACTTATACTCTATTGAAATCCATATCAAGCACACTTCGGATCAACTAGGACTTTCTAAGGTATAAATGTGGCTAAAAGACATAAAAGGTAGGAAATAAGACAAATAAAAATAAGTTAAATCGTGTATGATTAAGGCATAAAATGAAAAATGGTTAACCATATCCAACTCTCCCTTTTTGATTTCATGATGCTCTTATCAACATGTTGCTTCTTGTTTCACTTTTTCTACTTTGCAACACTTCTTTTCTTGCTTTACTCTTTTGGATGCCTTTTCATTTGACCTTGTCATGTCTCTCAATTTGTTCTCTTTCTTTGTTTTTCTATCCTTTCACATTACCTCATAATACTCTTTATTTTCTTTACTTAAGCATTACTTGCAAATGGGAAACAATAGCATCTCTCAATGAAGGGAGAATTTTAACACATTCCAAATTTCACAAAGATAAAGAGAAAGAATGGTTATAATGGGGTTCAAAAAAATCATCAATTTCTCAAGAAAGATTCATGGTTTGTAAGAAGAATAAGGGCTTAAAATCATGTACAACGTACCCAATCATAGAACTCAAAAGTGAATAAATGTCAACATTCTTAATCAAAGCTCAACTTATGAATTAAATACAAACATGATGAAGCTATTAAAGCAATAGAAGATGAAGAATTAAACCTTGAATAAATTTATTCACTCCAGAAGATGATAATGGCTCTAAATCTTACAGGGTAAAATCTCTATTCATATAAGGATAAAAATGCACAAGATAGCAACATATGATGTTATATAACATGATTATGCACAAAGATGTAATCTCTTCTACTTATGCATGTATGATGTAAGCCTACAATGTATTAGGTGCAAAGAGTGAATCAATATTAACTTGAGTAAAGACACATGTATATATAATTATCCTCTAATCCAAAATTGTATTCCACAAATGTTGCTATGGTTCTCGAAAATGAATCATTAATATATTCATCATGAATAATAGCGAGTCAATCATAAATAATATATAGAATAAAATGGGTGATACTGAGACCACACAATACTCAAACCTCTACCAAATGGCATAGGTAGTCGAAAGGATATCCATATAATGCCTCACCTGACTATACAATCGACATGTAAGAGATATAAGACAAATGACGAGAGATAACTAACAAAGCTCAAAGTGCATTCACTATATCAAAATTAGAGTTTTAGATAAAACATGTGTTGAAATGGAATATGCATACAACATAATATCTTAACTCTATCTCTTAGAAATCATCATCATCTAGAGGTGGAGGCTGCTATCCTAGATGCCTAACAATCTCCTGAAGGAAGCATGAATGATGTTGTTAAACCTGTTGAAACTTAGTCAACTGTGCAGTAATAGCTCCAAAAGCAATATCCTGAGTAGCTTGACGAGCTATCATGGCTATCTGCCACTCAGTGCAAGCAATCTGCATGGCAACCAGAGTCTGCTGAATAGTTGTGCCCTGCAGCTGAAGCTATACAATGACCTATGATTACTGCAGCATCAGCTGACTCTACTATTAAAGAATCTCCATCACTGTCTAAATGGTAGGCCCCTGTTGGGCCTGCTGCTCTAAAAGGTACTACTGATGGGTCTACTGCTGCTTTTGATAGGGATGGCAATGAGGTGGGTTTGGGTTGAGGAACTTCTACCCCATCCCTGCCCCCCCCCCCATGGTAACCACTCCCCCCAAGCCTGCCCCACCCCGCTTAACCCCATTTCCAAACCCACCCCACTTCATTTATCTTAGTGTTTTTTTTAGACACGTCATGGATAAAACCAAGGATAAAATCACAAAAACTAAGAAAAAAATCACAATAATTATATTATTAATAAAATATATACATATAAAAATAAATATATATTTATAAACAGGGCAAGTTTGGGTTAAGACGGGTTTTGCACCTTATTCCCAAACCTACCCTACCCCCGAATAGTATCACCCCATAACCGTACCAATGGGGGTGGGGACCCAAGATATCAGGTTATTTTGCCATCCCTAACACCTGAAGCTGTTACGGGACTCTCCTCTAAATACCATCTAACTGCTTCGCACATTTATGCTCAGTCGAAAGATCAATGGGTCTCTTGGGAAATGTGATTGCACATATCCTTGGGACCCAACTCATGCGAGTTGAATCATGGATGTGATGAAACATCTAAAAGGGATGCTCGCCTGAATAATGGTAAGCCTCAAACCAGTCCATAAACATAAAATGGGGTAGGTCGATTGACCTATTTATCCCAATAGCCCAAACCACCTAAGCTCTATATCGGCGGACCTAGGTGACCCCTCCTAAAAGGAAAATGGAATGACAAGAAAAGACAAAGAGATGCATATACCTAACATCAAGTGGATTCTCAGACACCTATGAGGATACCCATCTCTCCCCTGGACACATACCTTTGCTACAATGAAATCATGGTTAGGAGCCCCCTCTCCAGAGTAAAAATACTTGGGCTCGCTGCTCTAGGCAACTAAAAGAATGTAGCGAAAGAGTCTAATCTCCACCTGACTGCCTCTGACCCACAACCAAATAGTCTCATGCCCTAGAGTCTCAGAAGAATATGAGATGTTGGCCATAAACTTAATAACCAGTGTAAATTCATAATGACCTCTAAATCTAGCCAACTCGAGCCACTGCTGTTAAGTAAGCTCGTCCTGTTACTTATAAGGGTAATCTGCAAAATGTGAGACAGACCATTGTCTCTCAAGCACGGTGCCCATCTGGCTCCACAAATAGTCAAATGTGGTCTGGGCCTCGTGCCTAATGAACCTCGACTCATCATAAGGTGGGGACCCATGACCCTCACCTCTACCAGCTCTACCCGACACAATACCCTGCTCTAGAACCTGTTCTTTACCAGCCATGGTAAAGAACAATGAACATATAACAACACTAAACTGGTAAAGAACAATGAACATATAACAACACTAAGCTATCCTTGACCCCTCCTAAAGCTAAAAGGAATGAAATAACAAGAAAAAAAAACAAGAGAATACCTAGGGGTGGTCGGGAATACAAGGCTCAAAAGGTTGGGTTAGCAGCCCGCCAGGCTTCACCATCTCTAGAAAGCTCTTTCCCTCATAAAACTCTCCTGAATCCAAGCATTCAAACGGTCCGAACGAGAGTTCAAATGGATTCATATAGAATTTTGCTAGGCGTTTGAATACTCATTAAAGAGCGTTTTGAACGCTTAGCGAGCGTTAGCAAACTCGCACACCATTTGAACGGCCATTCGAATGCTTGCGACTCGATTCGAACGCTCACTAAAATCACTTCAACAGTCTCTCTGGGAGGCTGCCACATTGTGTTCGAAAGGAGTAAGTGCCCGTTCGAACGATAGTGTAAATTTTTCAAAAAATTTTCAGAATTTGATACCAACCTACCAAAGCTAAGAAAAAAGAACATAAATGCTAAGAAAACTATAAAACTAAACCCATCCTAGATGGAGTGCCCCCTACTTAAACAATACAATGTCCCTATTAGATGAAAATCAAGACAAAAGATAGGGGCACAAGCAAGGAAAAGAGGAAGATACAAGGGTTACCCACCCCCCGGGCGGCCCAAAAAAAAAAAAAAAACAACTAAGAAGAGAGTTAAAAGAGAAACACTAATCTAACTAAGCAAAACTACTCCTAAACTAAAATTGAACACATTCGTCATTCAATCAATGCATGATGGATCAATGAGATCCACACATTCATGCTCACCTCGAAATGCCTCAAAATATAGTTTCAACTGTTGCCCATTCACTTTGAAAGAGGTCCCATTGGTGAAGCTTTTGTGCCTTTGATCCCGGTAACGACGCCAAAACTTGATCACTCCAAAGATATGAAATGTGCTCCTGCAAGTGTATGGTTATTGCGATGTAGTTTAATTCTAGTAGTTCAGAGTCCATTTCCTCAATGATCAATCTCAATATAAGAATAACACTAAACTCACATTCAACTATCCTAGTGTTGAATTACGATCACCAAAATTGCATCTAAACAAAGTAAAACCAAAAATCGAAATGATGTTAAGAATTGGTTGATCTAACTAATGCAAAGCAGTTAAATCTAAAATCAAAAAGTAGAGAGAAGTCTTAGATTCAATTGGTCCAATCACTCAATTTCTATAAACATTTAATAAGGTTTTATAACTCAAATCAAAGGTCTCACCATTGACCTTCGATTCAGAAGATTTTGACTATGAGAATGGTAATTCATTATTAATTGATCTTAGAATTAATTTTGTATTGAAGATTTATAGGTTTATACCGTCGATTTGTACAAACCCAATACCAATTCAAGGACTGTGTATTGAGGTTACCAAACTTAGTCAAAAACCTAGATTTTCTCCAGGATCTAAGTATCAATTAATAAGAATTGAATGAATTAGAAGATGTGGCTTTGAAGATCAATTTACCTCGATTGAAGACTTGAAAATCTTGAGTGATCTTCTCAATTGAATCCAAAAGTGAGCTTAGCTAATCATCACCATTGCAAAATACTTGAAGAATTGAAGAGACAATGAAGAATTGAATTCAAATTATATTGAATCTAACTATTACAATGGAAATTGAAGTGTTTCTCTCTCTCTAAAAGTATATAAAACTCCTAAGAAACTAAGTACAATTCGTAGTCCCCAAGTCTAGATCCCCAATTGGGCAAAAACTGCCTTAAATAGTAGGAAAAATAAAACAGAAATCACGGAAACCATTCAAACGCCCTCAATCGTTCGAAAGGTGTTCAAACAAGAAGCTAACGGTAAAAAGGGCTATCTGAATTTCTGCTCTGCTATTGAATCGAATTTGAATAGTAAAATAAGTTCTTTGTATCTCGATGACTGTTCAAACGGCCATTCGAATGGTGGGGACCATTCGAACGATTGCATCCTGCATTCGAACGCCCGTTTGAATGGACAAGACCCTCGTTCGAATGCTTCCTTAGAAGATTTGGCCCTTTTGCTTCTTTTAAACTCCATTCCTTGCACAAAGCACCCCAAAACATTTTAAAGACAAAATATAGCTAATAAAGCAAAGTTAAACCTATACTAAGCCTATCAATCCACTAGTTAAGGTATTATAATTATACTTTTGAAGTCTAATCAAGTTCGAAACTTGGCAACTCTATTGGGGTCATATTGCAAGTTATCTCTAATGAATTTTCTAGTTTTGGCTTAGATGATATGCCTTTGACCAGATTAGAGAGGAAATTAGTCATTGTATGCGTAAACTAGCCCGACCATTCTTGAAAACATAACCCAAAAAAACAAAACAAAAAAAGTTATATTTTTTTAAAGTGGCTGAAAGTTAAAACTAGAAGTAAAATTTATTTAGTATATTGTATAAATTTCTGTGTATGTGTATAATATATAAAATAAATAAATCAATAAATTCGAACTAGTACACTAAAGTACATTGGCTGGTACTAGATATCAATACGTACTAGTGGCAAAATAAATACGTTGGGTTGTATGAGATTGATAATATGCTTGGAACATTACATGATCCCTCCTCTCCTCTCAGAGCACTATGTCATCCTTTTCAAAAGGAACAACTACATTATGAGAAAAGGCAAAGAGATAATTTGAAGTCCTTTTATGACCTTGTCATTTCTTCACGAAGGACTCTTGAGAGGAGGGGCGATGACGTGATGTTTGTGTTTCAAGAGGATTTTAAATTGCTCCAAAACTATCTTTAGGCCTGTGTTGTTTTTTAGATTTTTAAATTTATTATTTTTGTTGTAGTTATTTTACATACAAAATAAAAAATATATAACACTTTTTAGTTCTATACTTATATTTTTATTTCATATAACTTAATTTGTGAATTCATATATCCATTTATTTTTAATTTAAATTAAACATTTATATACTCATTTATTTTATATATATCCATGTAATAACTTATGTAAAAATTAAGTAGACTTGTTAAGAAGGTTCTATCATTGGAGCAGCTCTAGCGGTTGTTACGAGAATAACATGAATACATGCTGGTAATAAGGCCGCCCCAAATAATATTTTTCATTGCCTATTTAATATTCTGCAAAGTAAAAAGTGTCAATACTTCCACCAAAAATTTAGAAGAGAAAGAGAGGATAATAAAATGAGAAAGTAAAGTGATTTTCATTTTATTATGAGTAATGTTATATAAAAAAATATTGTGCAAAAAAATAAATATGAAATGATGCGCAAGTCTTGATTTTGACTTTTTAAAGTAAAGGCCGATCAAGGTGGCTTAAATTTTTTAAAATGCTAATACCACATTATTCTAATTAAAAATTTGTACAAAAGTACGCTATGGATATAGTTTTCCTCCCTTTTTCACAGTTTTTTTATCAAAATAATTCAAAACTACAAAGTTATTCCTCAAATATGAATTTGGAAAATATTATTCCCAAACTACCTTAAAATGCGATTCAAAATTGTGTTTTTGTTTCAAAAGCTGAAAAAACGCAGTCCACAATTGTGTTTTATCTGTAAAACGCAATTCAAGACTGCATTTTACAAAGAAACTCAGTTTTGAAGTGTGTTTCTTTGCAAAATGTAATATTAGATTGTGTTTCTCTCTTGTTAACTATTTTCTCCATTTTTCTCCTCCTCCCTGTTGTTTCTTCCTCCCCTGGCAACAAGCTTGTTTCCTCCTCTCAGCCATTTTCATCTTCCTCTACCTTCCTCCTCTCATTGCAGCAGATAACTTGTTTAACTACGAAAAGTTTTACACGTTATTATAGTAGTAATTATATTATTTTTGAATATATAGTTATATTATAATGTAGTTTAAAGATCACTAAGTTTGTTATTTTTGTTGGTAGTCATCTTCGTTGGTCCCCTCACTCCGGCAAACACCTCCCTTACTTTCCGTACTCCAACAGTCACTCCCTTATTTGGTAACCTCTAATAAAATTTTCATTTATCTTGTTTAGCTTGTTTAGGTGTATAATATTATATATATAGTTACATTATTTTATGTTATTGAAGTTGTTAAAATAGATATCTTTTATTTATTTTTGTTGTCATGTTATTAGTGTTAGTAATTACTAAACAGTTATAAATGGATAGTATGTAAGTGAAGCGTCACATTTTCTAGAAACTTTATTTACGAAATTAGTGTAAAAATACGAAATTTATTTCCAAGTAAGTAAAATTTTTTTTAAGATAGATAGTAAAAATTAATTGAAAAAAATGTCTGGGTGAAAAAACATATTATTAAAATATGTAATAAGCTTTTTAATTTCATTTTATGAAATTTATTTACAAAATTTATATAGTAAGCTTTTCTATACGAAATTTATAGCAAAAATAGGAAATTGATTTACGACATTATTGAAAAAATACAAAATTTATTTATGAAATTTAGTGAAAAAATACAAAATTTATTTATGAAATTATTGAAAAATAAAAAAATATATTTAAAAAATACAAAATTTATTTACAAAATTATTGTGAAAATACAAAATTTATTGAAAAGTAAGTAAATATTATTTACAAAATTATTTTAAAAAACTTAATTATAGTAAAATACAAAATTTATTGTAAAAATACGAAATTTATTGAAAAATTAGGAAATTTATTTATGAAATTATTGAAAAAATAGGATATTTATTTTCAAAATTATTTTTAAAAATACCAAATTTGTTTACAAGTAAATAAATTATTTACGAAATTATTGTAAAAACATGTAATAATCATTAACAAAACAAAATTTATTGTAAAAATATGAAATTTATATAAAAAAAATAAGAAATTGATTTATGAAATTATTAAAAAATAGGAAATTTATTTGCAAAATTATTGTAAAAATAGAAAATTTATTTAACAAATTAATGTAAAATTACAATATTTATTTATAAGTAAGTAAATATTTTTGAAGCGACATAGTAAAAATTAATTGAAAAGATGTCTTGATAAAAAATATATTATTAAAACATGTAGTAAGACTTTTAATTTTTTTTTTACGAAATTGTTGTAAAAATACAAAATTTCTGTAGGAAAATATCAAATTTTACACAATTTATTGAGAAAATAGGAAATTTATTTACTATGGCTTTAAGTAAATGTAATTTAACCAAACACTAAACCTATCCCTTGAAAATTATCGTGGCTTTATGTAAATGTATATGTGTTTGTCTGTTTTATATCAAAGCAAGACAAAAAATGGATGAGACAATGGCAATGATATATTGGGGTGGAAAAATAATGAAAAATCGTAACGAAGAGATAATGTACAACATGGTCTGCCAGACATGTTGTATTATACCATTACAATGCAAATTGTCTAAACTAGAAACCATGATCATGCCCCTAGTTGTCAAGGATGTAGAAAATATAAGGATAAAAATAATATGTAGATTTTCATACAATAATGAAGGGAACTCGGTCAAATATAAGAAACTATCGATCAACGATGACCAAACATTGTAAATTGCCTTACGACTACCACAAAAAAAGTTGTGGATATAATGCATCGAGCTTTACATTGAAGTAGAGGATGCACCAATAGTTGTGGACCTTGTAGTGGATCAAATATGGGGTGACATTCTAGAGTATGGTAGAATACTAGCAGATGAGGAAGATTCGTCAACGACGTGGAATTTCTCAACTATGTTGACATTAGGGCAGGACACTGTAGGCCACACTGTGCCATATTCACAATAAATGGACCAACATGGTAGTTTGTTTCAAATGCGCAGCACACAGTAAAGTGGTCGCCACGTTTCATTCGCGGATGGTGGCATTAGGTCGAGTAGTATGTCATCAATTTGGCCTATAATGAGACATAATGACAGTACGGATGTAGTGCAACATATGGTTAAATCAGGCCGCTGGTACATAGCCAAAACAATTAGCTGAAGATGTAAATGCCGCTTTAATGAACAATTCTAATGATGATATTGAACAACAATAAGAGATCTCAGTTTCTTAGTTCACTCCATTGCCTGAGGGCTACGATGCATTGGTACATGGGAGCCTTTTTTAGACTTTCGCACTGTAAAAGATATTTTTATCCTTACGCATATGTGGCATCATTTTTATTTGCATGTATTATCTATTGTATTCTTCTAACTTATGTTTAGGGCTAGAGTTAGGTTTAGGGCTAGGGTTAGGCTAGGGTTAGGCTAGGGTTAAGGCTAGGGCGAAGGCTAGGGCTAGGGCTAGGGCTAGGGCTAGTTAGAGTTAGGGTTAGGGTTAGGTTTAGGGCTAGAGTTAGGGTTAGGGTTAGGGTTAGGGTTAGGGTTAGAGCTACGATTTGGGTTAGTGTTAGGGCTAAGGCTAGGGTTAGGTTTAGGGCTAGAGTTAGGGTTAAGGTTAGGACTAGGACTAAGGTTACGGTTAGGGTTAGGGTTAGGTTTAGGGCCAGAGTTAAGTTTAGGGCTACGGTTAGTGTTAGTGTTAGTGTTAGTGTTAGTGTCAATGTTAGGGCTAGGGCTAGTGTAAGCAACCCATTTTTGCCCACTCGGCAATCTCCTGCCCGACCGAATTCGGTTTCCAACATTACAACACATCCAGACTCAAGATGAGCCTTTCAATTTCCAATCCATCCAACTGGTCACTTCTCGGGTCCACAAGGATCCACTGAAGCCTTAAGCACCATTATTTCAGGCAATTTTTCGGACCAGGCAGTCCCGGAAACCAACACCATCCTGGTAGCTTCCCGAGATCGGGCAATCTCAGGGACCAACACCTCATCAAATTCCAAATGATTCACTTCTGGCGCCTGCTAGCCCGCCAATGTAAAATGTCCGTCATTCAATAGTTCTTCGGGACCAGGCATTCTCAGAGACCAACACCACCCTTCCAGGTAGCTTTCTAGGACCAAGCGTTCTCAGAAACCAACACCACCCTACAGGTAGCTCTCTAAGACTAGGCGTTCTTAGAGACCAACACCACACAGGTAGTTTTTCGAGACCGGGCGGTCTCGGGAACTAACCCCTAGGTCAACATCGGCGCTTGCTAGCCCGACTTGGTGAAAAATGACCAAATCTGCCCCCTGGGCCTCTAGGCACGTTTTGAGAAAGTTCAAAATCCCTCAAAACGACAAGTCCATCCTTCCACAATGTTGTCAAATCATCAGGCGTCCCTTGCACGCCATTTGGTCCGAATCCGGTCCTATTCCGGCTCACTCTGGTCAAAATGGCCATTTTGCCCCTAAACGACTCAGCACGGCACAAACCCCGTTGAACGGCGACAGACTCTCTCAAAACCATCCCTGAACAGCCCTACACGCCTAACACAATATATCAGACAATTCCTGACCATTTCCAGCCAACCCTGGTCAAAATGACCGTTTTGCCCCTAGAAGCCCAAAAATGCCTCGAAACAGCATCGGCCTTGGGATTTTGAGGGGAGGGTTCCACCACACATCCCTGTTTAACCCAAGGAGCATCCTACGACACTAAACTCACACGACTCGATAAAATTTCCCGGGAGCGTCTCACAAACACTCTGCTTAAATTGTCTTTTCTCCCAATTTCCTGATTATATCGCACCGTCAACCGACTTGAGAAACACGTAAATCAAGGAATTCTCGAAAGCTCGTCCATAGATCTTTCCACCGATACGGTTCGATCGAATGAATCACTTCCTGAAGCCCTCCATCGTACGGTGCGAATACTATAACTTTCAGCAACCCCTGGAGCGTTTCGCAGACGCTCCGCCAAGGTTGACTTTTTTTTCAATTCCCTAATCAAAACGCACCATCAAACGACTTGAGAAATGCGTAAATTTGGGAATTCTAGAAAGTATTTCCAGTGTACTTTCCATCGGAAAGGTCCGATTGAATAGATCGCTTCTCGAAGGCCTCGATCACATCAAACGAAAATAGCCACTTTCAAACACACACGGAGCGTATCACAGACGCTCCACAAAAGTGTCCTTTTTGGCACGCTTCCCAAGATGATATCCCACGCTTCTGAACATAATTCAAACTCTTCGAAAACATGAAAGTTCATTGGATGCACTAGGAGAACATCCCAAGTGCGACCGATTCTCCTGGAACCTTCCCGGTTGGCCTAATTAAAGAGGCAAAGTTTGGGTGATTCTTCCTAGTGATGGAATGTATGCTACATACGCTCAAATTTTGTTCAAATCAACCGACTTTCGATCAATGGTCGAGATTTAACCAGTACATAGGGTGCCACGTGTTATTGTGGTAATGGAACAGTACCTGCGCATGTAGCACATGCGCATGGTCTGTTCCAGATTGCCTATAAATAGAGGCCTCCCCCCTTGCATATTTCAGGTCCGAAATTGATATGAAACTCTGCTAAAATCACTTCAGAAACTCGAATTTCTACATATATTCCTCCCCTCCAACACTTAATTTAGATTCTACCTCCCCTAAGCCTATACACTCCATACACAAAGCCTCATACACACTTATACACTCCACTCAAGCCTCTCAAGCCTTCTTGAAGTCACTCAAGCTCCAATCAAGACATCCATTAAAGATTACAAGAGTGTTGAAGGCAAAAGGTGGTATCCCTTTTATATTTGTGCTCTCCCCCACTCTTCTCTTCTCCCTCCTAGCCTACTTAGGCTATTCTCTATTTTAATCCACATCTTCAACCCCCCTTTCTTGCATGCTTAAGCCAAAAAGGCTTCTAGATCATGCCTAGAGGAAAGCAAGTGAGAGCCACCGTGTAGGGGGACCTCTCACTAGCCTACTTTAAGATGGTATGGCCTAAGAGCCCCTTGTTTGTATGGTGAAACCTAAAAGCCTTGTATGTGAATCATGACCCCTTGCATATTATTATTTTGATCATGTCTTGTATGCTTGGCTTCATTTTATGTTCATTGCCATATTCCACAATGCTTGCATTGCTCTTAATTTCATGACATTTTCAAGTTCTATATGTCCTTCAAAAATTGTTCCAAGAGTTGGCCCCTTGAAGTTTAGGATGAGACTTTAGGAATCACGCCCTAGAAAATCCCTCACAACCCCCTAATTCATATTTTTACACCATTGTATTTCAACTTGCACAAAAGTTGCTTTCAAACTCTCTAATTTTCAAGGTTTCCATTCTCTCAAAGTTAGTGGTTAAAATGGCCCCATGGAACCCTCTCTTGAGTGGTCTCCCTTTATATTGGCCATAGGACCCCTAAATTATTAGAATGGTCCCCTTTTCTCCTTATGATCGCCTAAGAATGATGTTCAAATCCTTTGATTTTTATGGTTTCCATTCTCTCAAGTTTAGGGGTTGGAATGGCCCCATGGAACCCTCCCATGAGTGGTCTCCCTTTTTATTGGCCATATGAACCCTCTCTTGATGGAATGTTTCCCTTGAAAAATGATTTTCAAAATCCTTCTCCAAAGATGATTTCAAAAATGCATTCTCTCTATCTTTGCATCAAAAAGGATTTTCCAAAAATTGTCCTCATCATGTTAATTATTAATCCCTCCATTCTTGTCAAGATAAAGGTTATAATGGCCATGAGGAAACCTTCCTTGGAATGGTCTCCAAGCACCACCCATACAAACCATACTCTTGACTAGAGTCAAAATTTTCATGGAAATGATCTTCAAAGAGATGGCATACTAAAGTCCATTGCATAACATGTTTTGTTTTCCAAAACACTTTCCAAAAATGCACCAAACCACACTTCAAAATCATCTTTCAATCCAACCCTAGGTTAACTTGACCCTAGTTACCTAACCCTAGGTTAACTTGACCCTAGTTACCTAACCCTAGGTTAACTTGACCCTAGTTACCTAACCCTAGGTTAACTTGACCCTAGTTACCTAACCCTAGGTTAACTTGACCCTAGTTACCAAACCCTAGGTTAACTTGACCCTAGTTACCTAACCCAAAGTTAACTTGACCCTAGTTACCTAACCCTAGGTTAACTTAACCCTAGTTATCTAACCCTTGGTTAACTTGACCCTAGTTACCTAACCATAGGTTATCTTAACCTTAGGTTCCCCCTAACCCTAGGCTAACTCAACCTAGGTTAGTACACTTCAAGGTTCCAACTCTTGAACCATTTTCTAAATGATCTTTCAAATCTTCAAACTATTTTTTCCAAAACCTCCTACTCTTTTTAATTTCAAAAACCAACTCCATAAACTCTTCAAATGTTCTTACATTCCCTCTTCAAGACCTTTCCAAAAATGTTTTCAAAGAGTCACAAACTTAAGGTGTCCTTAGCCCTCTCATGGTTAGGGATTCCAAGGACAAGTGACAAATCAAGAACAACTTCTAAAGTTGTCCATGTTAGGATTCCAAATACTTAGCCATTTTCAAAAACCACTTTTAAAAACTAATTCATCCAAACATTCTAAAGTCATGCCTCCTAGGATTTCAAAACAAGACTTCAAAAATACTTTCAAGTTCTCTTGAGTCATGCCAAATCATTTTTCCAAAACTCCCTTAGAGTCAATCCAAAAGCATTTTCAAAACACTTCACTTCCAATTTCAAGTCAAAACTTCCAAGACCACAAAGAGTCTTCAACTTTTCCAAGACCACAAAGTGTCTTCAACTTTTTCAAAGACCTCAAAGTGTCTTAAACTTATCCAAGACCACAAAGAGTCTTTAACTTTCAAAGACCTCAAGGTGTCTTAAAATTTTTCAAAGACCCCAAAGTATCTTCAAACCTTCCAAAGGCCTTAATGTGCTTATTCTCCATTTGGCTCTTGCCCGAACTACGAATGACTTGATTCTCACCAAATGAGATACGTAGGCAACCTAAAATGGTGCGGTCATAATTTTTATTTCAATCCCTATCCCTTGTTCAAAAATTCCAATCAAATCAAAGTTTCTATCCCAAACTCTTTCAAAACTTCTATTATTTTCTAACTTCTTCCAAAACTTGCATCATGCATTATTCATCCAAAAAGTGATGACTAAACCTCATTTTCCTAAAAGTGGATATAAAGTAAACCATGGTAACCGGTTATTCTAGTGAGTGAACAAAAGGGTGACTAGATATGTAGGTACCGAAAGGGCGGGGTAGGGTGATGATCTTAGGATATCTTCCCTACACGTAACCAACCCCCAAACCTTAGATTTCTGTTTTCGAAAGACCAAAATGGAGTTATTTTCAAAAAGGGCTTAAACATTTCAAAAGGTTGCCAAACAACCTATTTTCCTAAAAACCCTCTCTTGAGGGAGATTTCAAAAACCTTTTTCAAAAACTCTAAGTTTAATCTTCGAATTAACACTTAGTTTTAGGTGCCCTAACTCACCTTTATCAAGTTAGGTGGCGACTCCTATTTTTCTAAAAAGCCCTTAGTCAAATCAATTTTCAAACCTATTTGCACTTGTCCTTCTAAGAGGACGAGTTCTAGTGACAGAGTTCCGTGCTTTAGGGTCTTTGAGCCGAAAGGACCTTGGACACCTCAAAAAACCGGGGCGCGACAGCTAGGGCTAGGGTTTAGGGTTAGGGTTAGGTTTAGGGCTAGAGTTAGGGTTAGGGTTAGGGCTAAGATTAAGGATACGGTTAGGGTTAGGGCTAGGGCTAGGGCTAGAGTTAGGGTTAGGGTTAGCGCTAGGATTAGGGCTAGAGTTAGGGTTTAGGGTTTAGGGCTAGAGTTAGGGTTAGGGCTAAAGTTAGGGCTAGGGCTAGGATTAGGGTTAGGGCTAGGGTTATAATTGCCTATAAATAAAGGCCTTATCATCTAAGAACAAAAGCTCATCATCTATCACTCATCATCTTTCACTCTTAGCTCTAAATCAATGGCCACCAGAGGTCCAGGTAGTTCAAATAATCGCCAACATGCTTGAGTGTGGATTGTACCTCCGATCCAAGACGAGTATTGGTGGAAAAAATACTTTAATCCAAAAGAGTATTATGTTGGATTATGGCAAGAGTGGCCATTCAGAGTGAAAGAGCAGGAGGAATTAGTAAGAGATTTACAAAATTTTAGTGTTCGGATACTGCATCGACACTCTCAGGTAATGCTAAGGAAGAATAAGGCAAATTATGAAGAAGTGGTAGTAAGAATATGGCGAGAGAATAATCGAATGTTGATGCAACGATGTTATTAATTCATGCTCCAACTAGCCACAGAAATAGCAGAGGCCAGCAACAGAGAACTCACGCCAAAAGAACGCAGTAATGTATTAAGTAATGAGGAGTATTTGTCAAACTATTATATGTCTAATAAGGAATGAATTGAGAACTTACATCAGTTTGAAGGAGTATTAGCAGACCTTAATATTTGTGTTTTTACTTCGTGAAGGTGTAATGTTATGTAGTACGTTCGTATTTTGAAATTAAAATATTAGGTGTACTCTGTATTAAGATGTAAAGAAAGCTTTTATTACAAAGTTCATAAAACTGCAAAACTTAGTAAATAAGCATGCATGACCATGATACATAACACAATATACTCCATGTATAAATGTCATCATGGATTTTCATCTTTATTGGATATGTCAATATTAGATTGATATTATTCATCATTGTTAGCATATAAATAAATTTTGCCTCAACCATTAACCCCTTTTCAGCATGCTTAGTCGCTAAAATGTTGAAGGAATATCGAAACAATCGCATTTTGCATTCGATTCTCCTTTTCATGAAAACGGTGCAATGCCTTTTGCAACAACTGAGGAGTATTAGTAGGCATATTCATTACCAATTGATGAGAATTTCAGAAATTGGTTGCTCACAAGTTTGCAACCAAAATCCGAGTTCTTGTAGTTCTGTGTGATAACTTACTTAACATTGTATTAACAATGCTATGCGTGTACCGCTTATTTGGATCCAAAGAATATTAAAACAATTTCTCATTGTGCGCAACCCAATGAAAACCCATAGCCTTGAAAATTTCATCAACGGTGCATTTCATTATGACTCTTCAAACTATAGGCATAGTTTGAGAGTTGAAGTTCCTCCCTTATATGGAAAGTATTTATAAATAACTTTACTCCTACCTTGTCCTAATGACGGCAAGAGTGGTTCTCCTTACAAGCATTCACGTGAATGCTTGTCCTTAAGCTTTCACGTGAATCAATTGTTATGTCTAAACCCTTCACGTGAATCAGTTGTCATGTCTACAACGCAATAAATTATAGCAATGTCATGTCTGAACCCTTCACGTCAAGTCATTAATGTTGTGATCTCATATTATCTATATAATGTTGTGATTACGTGCTGAAGTGCTAAACCATATCTCCACAGATGCCAAAGCAAAAAGTCAATGATGGGGCATCGTCGAGTTTTTTGGTTCCAAGCGCCAATATAGAAGAATGTCAAACCTTAGCCATCTATATGTTGCATACATACACAGACCTAATAGGTAACAAATAGTATGGTCGAAAGCGTTGCTTTATCAACAAACATATCCTAATATATGATACAATAAGTCCGATTAGTCACTTCTTCATTGGCGATGCATGCTTACAACCACCTCGCGGGGTGACCGTCGACAAAAAGAAGTTATCATGGGAAGACTTACTTGATAAACGATGTGAATAAAGATGTATTCCTGATGACATGGCCTTCATGTCCCAAAGGCTCGATCAACTAAGCCATTCAGTAGGAGATCATCTCGTAATGAGGTCATAAAAGTGCTTAAATGAGAGATTGATTAAATACAACGAAAGTTGGATAGATACCATCTAATGGAGTATGTGAAGACACAATTTGTTGATCTGACACAACGAATAATCGAAACTATTGAAAATCCTTTGATGGTTTTTAACCCAGAACTTTCAGACTTCTCAAAAGAAGAAAGCGACGATGACTTTGTTAACTATCTACCTAGTAGCCTTTGCATTGGTAACATACCACTATTTTGTTACGAACATGGTCTATAAAACTTGTTCCTGCTTTTAGGGTTAGGGCTCCAATTAAGGTATTGGTATCTTAGGTTTGCTACGTTAGGATTTTGGTTGCTAGGAATGTTGTATGACATTCCACCAAAAACGTGCTCTTAATAAATGTTTTCAAATTAATATTTTTTTTAATTAATAAAAACATGTTCTTAATAAATTTTTACAAATATTAAATAATTATTAAAATAATTTTATGTTAATTTTGTAAAAATTAGTAAATAATTTAAAATTAGTAAAAATTAAAAATATGTTAATTTAAATAAGTAAATAATTTTTACTAATTTACCATAAAATTATTTAAACAATTCGTAAACTATTTTAACAATTCGTAAATTATTTTAAAAATTCATAAATTATTTAAAGAATTCATAAATTATTTTAACAATTCATTTTAAAAGTCATAAAAGTAAAATAATTTAAAATTAGTTTTACAAGTTTATAATATATATATACATATATATAAATTAAATTTATTAATTTTGCATTTAGAAGTAAATAAGAATTAATTATCAATTACTTTAGTTAAATAAGAAACGCAATTCCTTATTGCATTTTCAAGTTTTTGTCAGACACCAATAAGAGAAGCAATTAGTAATTGCGTTTCTTCATAAAATGCAGCTTTGAAGTGCGTTTTATATTATTTTGGGAATAAGGTTTGCCAATTTGATATTTGGGAAATAAATTTTAAAATTTAACTTATTTTAGTAAAAAAACCTATTTTCACAACATTTTCTCGAATTTAGATGCAAGCAACGGGAACAACATTAATAATGCAAAAGAATCTCACTCGTTTATACGTAGAAATGAGAAAGTACCATTAAAATGAAATTATGTGCAACACTTTCATTTTATTTTTGGGCAATCAAATTCTACCTTTAATAGTGTTGGGGTAAGAAAGGGGATTATGTGCGAGAAAAACTACTTCATGTTGCCAATTTTATGCAGCGTGGGCAATTATAAAATAGCAATAATGCATTGAATTTCCCGTCTTTTCAACTTACTCATCTCACACTCTTGTCTTGGTAGAAATTATTTGGTGCTCTTAAAGTGCCATACACTCTTACTTTTCTTAGAATGCAATAAACCTACTCCTATTAAACGGGTCTTTAAGTGGGTTCGTGACTGTATTGAAGACCTATCTAGCAACGGAATTATTGCATGTGAGAGGAATAACAACAATAATATGGTGCTCTAAGAGCAGTGAATAATTTTTCTTGTTCAACCTTTTACTAGGATTGGTGAATATTCAAACAAATATATGGTTACTAACAGTAAATTCGAGTTATACACGATTAAATTCATTTACATTTATTAGTATTTTAGAAAATAATAAGGATAATAATAATAATCCAAAAACACTCATGTTCAAATATAGAGAGAGCTTTTAAAGTTAAAATGCTTTTTTTTTTTTTTGAAGTTCTTAAGCAAACCTATAAACATGACTTCTCAAGTTTCAAATAATAACTAGGGTGTTAACCCGTGTAATTCACAGGAAGCAAGGTTTCTTCAAATTCATAATAAAAATGTTAATAATTAATTTAAAATCCAAAATAATTAAGAATATAATCCAAAATTAACAATTTTAATTTGTTTTATAGTAATAAAATGTTTTGAATAATAAAAGAATTTGTAAAAACTCTAGTGAGTTAATCGTAATAGAGTTTTGCATAAGTATCATCTTCACATTCTGCATGAAAAAAAATTGAAACATAAATATTGTTATAGCAAACTATTAGACAATGTTATGACATAGTTTGTATATGATAATAACACAAAATATCATACTTGTTGTATGAGATCAAGGCGTTGCTTCTTAATTGAAGTAAATTGTGTGATATCATAATTCATGTCCTGAGCAAAAAAAGAAAAAAAAAATCATAGTTCACATCTTAAGCATCGATATGTTGGTTGCAACATAAAAAAATTAAATCAATGTACAATAGATAAACCCTAATAGTAAACTGGAATAGAAAAATCTCTACCGCAAAATATAGAACGATGCCCGATTAATGATCAACCAAAATCATGAAATAGCAAACAACATATATAGATATACAGAGTTAAATACGTACATTTATTTATCTATATACAATCACAGAGATGTATTATTTGTAAATTGTACCAATTGAAATTAAATCGAAGCCTTGCCGAGAAAGGGAGACGGCTTGCTAGGATTTGGGTTTTCTATGATTTTCGAACTCTTTTGTTTGGGAATCACAGCGTGGAGTAGCACAATCCTACCATATCGCATTAAGTAGATATATATATATATATATCGTATTTTATTTGGATTGAATAACCAAACAAATTCAATAGTTATCTAATCAATTGCTTTTGTGGCATGGCATTTTAAAAGTATCATATCATTTAGAGCGCCACGTAGGAGAGAGGCCAGTCGAAAGTGTGCGGATAGAAGCCCAACGCAAGAACGCGTTGCCCAAAAAGAAGGTGACTATGACGATCAGAACCTTTGAGAGAAGTCCTCGAGAAGAAGATGCACAGGGCATGGTATAAATCCCACATCACCTGGGAAAGGTGAAGTGAAGAGTTATATATGTAGGTTTGGTCCTCAACTTAGTCTAACATATTTTAAAACCGTGCAAACTATAACCCAAAGCGAATAATATTATGCTAGGCGAATCCGGTGTGACAAAATAGTATATAATTAAAGACAATCAAACATCTCCTAATCCAATAAATTCCCGCACAATACATTTAAAATTTATTTCCGTCGGCTGTTGCTAAGATTTAATCTCATTATAAAAAATTTCTTAATAAATTTGAAAAACTAAGGACAAGTATTATACCACCAACAATGCAATAAGAATCGTTTATTGTTTTTTGTCCTTTCTGTAAATTAAGTTTGTAACTAACCACTTGTTAATACTAATTTTTTTTTATTTGAGAAGTCAAGAAAACTAAAAACTCTCACAGGTTTGACGCTAAGCACGCTTGAATTGAGGAGAAGTAAGGGAATTGCATAAGAGTGGACATCGGTCAGGCTAGCCTATACTAATAATAATTATTATCAAGCTTAAAACTAAATTTTAAACTCGTGTAAAATAAAAATTACATTCTCAAACCAGCCTATTTAACTCACATTGGTTTTTGTAAATAAATTTTTTCTCTAAAATAATGTTAAACAACATAAAATTTAACAACATTGACGTACTAAAATATCAAATCATATTATTTTACACATATTTCGAATTGGATCGATCAAATCATATTATTTTACACATATTTCGAATTGGATTGATCTTTAAAGGAAATTTTCAAGCCAACTTATTAGTACAATCGGGCTTAAAATAATTTTAAGCTATATAAATAATAGACGGGCTTGGTAAGGTCTACAAACCATCAAGCCATAACCACTATTGCAAGTGCATGACTTTTTAATTGCTATGAGTCTTTGGTAGCTGTGGTTTTCTTAGGACACGATGAAATAGCAAATACTTCTTGACAACCTAGGGAATTGACAATTTCACTAAATTTCTGCATCCGCATAAACATTAAACACGTATTGAGCTCACATAAAAACAAAATTTCTTAAGGTCATCTACTGAAAATATGATGATATTAGCCCCTAAGACGACATAAGTATATAATAAAATTATGTTCTATGTCTCAAAATGTACAATTTTCTATGACGTCTCCTTTAAGTAAGGCAGTGCTTTATGAATTGGTAAGGACTATCATTACTGTATGTTTAATTTGCATAAAATGCTTTGTCAATGAAAAGTGTAAATTGCATGGTACAAGTAAAAAAAAAAAAAAAAAACCTTGCCCAGAGAGAGAGAGAGAGGAGATGGGGGATGGGTTGGCTACAAATGTGAATTTTCAAAACCCTAATATTGCATAACAATGAGTGTGAATTTTAAATTTTTTTTTTTTACAATAATGGTATACTAAGGGAGAGAATTTTGGAAACACATAATATGAGTTTGAATTTTGAATGTGATTTTAAGAAAATATGATCTCACTTGAGAGATTTAGGAATTATACATCCATTAGTCATTATAGTTTTTCATTTAATATGATACTTACATCACTTAAGAGCGATTCTAACAATTATGGAGGTATTGGTGAGAGATTTTAGGTTAACTCAAAAACATTAATATCTAATTTTTGAACCATGAAATTGCAACACGTGTTTTTCTAATATTATAAAATTTTAAAAATTTACAAAAATTAAATTGAGACCTTAAGGCTTTAAGACATGACAACTAATTGTTATAATATAGAGTATGAATTTCCCGTCAATGAATTTTCAGTTAATGATCCTCATTCTTTTATTAATCATAATTGCAACAATAGCCATGCTAGTGATTTGATTTGGGACGGCAATATTCCAAGAAACGAAAAAAAATATATAAAAAAAAACAGAACTAGTCAACCCAACACACTTCTCATATTAATGAGCTTACATGTCAACAACCATTGTTATTTTCCTTGTTCTAAGAACTCTCTCTTTAATTAAATCATGAAATTGAAAATTAACATTTAACGTACCCATATAATCTCATAACATAACGGTACAAGCATGGAAATTATTTATTTATTTATTAATTTATTATATATTTAATGGGAGGATAAGTCGTACCATCGCCTCACTCATGAAGGGGACATCATTATCACTGGATAACTCCTATTTCTTATGGAATTAAATATGTAAGAGGCTTAGATTCTTGTTGACCAACACAAAAAAAATAAAAATAAAAAGGAAACAAAAAAAAATTAACAGCTAACATTCCCCTCTTTTTAATGTCTTTTTTTCCCTCTTTAATATGTTGATGGGTCATCAAACCTAATATATATATATATATATATATATAATATTTATATATGTGTATATACAAACACATATATACATACACAAAAGAGTTTATGAAAAAGGATTGCCATAATAATGCTGGCCACACCATGCGACACCAAATTATCAGCACTAAAATATCTCAACCAAAGCTTCACAATCCCATTTGTCCAAATGAATTAGCCAAGAACTGTCGGTGCACAAATTATGGTCTAAAATCATTAGCAAAATAATTTTGCAATCAAATCAATACTCCATGCAGAAAAGTTTGGGTGACGGTGCAGGTGTTGTGTGGGTATATACGTGCATAATTGTATATTGCAGCCTGTTTAAAACCTGGGAGAGGGAAGGGAAGAGAAGAGAAGAGGTGGGAGAGAAAAGAAAAAATTAAGAAAAATTATTTTTTCTTTCCTATTTGGTTTTGAAAAGAAAATGAGAAGAAAGTCAAAGCAAAAAAAATAGAGTGATTTAAAATTTTTCTTCTCTTTTCTCTTCTCTTTCTCTCTTTTTCTCTTTTAGGTAGAATCTAATTAATAAGAGAAGGGAAAAGGTTTCCGCCCCCCTCCCCTCCCCTAAGTTCCAAACAGGCTGCTAGTGTTTAGTTTTTATTTTCTTTACCAACAGATTAGAGGTGTATTCCAGAATCCAAACCCCATTAATTCCATGTGCTAGTTAGGCCACCAACCATCGCCATTAACCTCCTAAAACTATATTACTGTTTAGATTCATTAGAACCATCCTAGTCACAGCTGTCCAAAATAATATATATCCATATGACTACATGTACAGTTACGTAATCCAATGATAAACTTTTAACAATTTTTTTTTCCTTTGGGCTTAGCAAAAAAATAATTTAGTTACTTTTAAATGAGGCGTGACATCCAACATCATTAACGTGGAAAAAAAGATGCAAACTCACAAATCAAAGGTAAAGGGAAAGCTCAGTACATGAAAGTTCCAGAGAGTTAGATATATGTAACTTTATCTAGTGTCTAGAGATATTAGTTCTATATTTTAAATTTCTAATCACAGTTATTAGAATCGAATCGAACATCTAGTGCGGTTTACGATTTATAGGTTCAATACGTTGTTATAAAATTAAACATATTTTATTTAGTCATAGCATTATTGCCTCGTACAATAAAAGTTGAAGAAGTAAAGCACAAGGCTAATTGCTGAGCCGATACACATTCTTGAACCGAACCACCAAACTCTTCATTTTCAAGTAGACCGGTTGAACTGGTCAGTTCGGTCCGATTCTAATTACTATGCCCATAATGTTTAGGCTGCATAAAAGGTCAAATATATTATTTCTTTGAACTTTTTTCATTTTTTTTATATGCCTGCGTCCAAGGCAAGTTCCTAAATCAATTAAAACTAATTGTGTCTTGAGTGTCAACTAATTTATCAATATTTATGAAGAACAAAATTTTCTAAACTCTACATTTTTTCAGCCTTCCAATTGTACTTAAAACTTGAATTTAGTGATTAAAAAAAAAAACCTGGCTCCTCTATAAGTGCTGGAATTCAAATTATCGTCCCTCAAAGAAAATAAAAAACAATTTGTTTGGAATCTTATCTATAAGCAAAACATTGAAACTTTTGGATAGAATCACCTCATTTCCCATTCTTACATTCTTAGAACTAGAATTTAGTCGAGTGAAAGCTTTTATGTTTTGCTCATCCATGATTGATGAAACGTCTTTGATGTTCGTCCATTATTTATATGTTGTTATTAAATATTGCCAATTTAAACGACAAAGCTATATTAAAAATCACTGAATTTTGAAGAGCTTATGTATACTTGGAAATATTCTATATGTCTCCTCGTATTCACTTTCTTTCTCCTAATTTGGTAGGCAATCTAGTGTGTCAGACTCGTGTCATTAGGAGATTTAGAGAGGGTCAAATATACACAATTTTTACGATGCTGTAATTTTTTTTAATTTTTTATATCTCTCATGTCTCCTGAAAAGAAAATGGGATCGCTCACAGATCTGTCAACATGGCTCAAAACTATGCTTTTCAAAAGGTTTGGATGTAGAGGTGACTTTTTTTTTATTTTCTTTTATTTTAGCTGAAGCTCCTTAGACTTTTGTAAGGGCCTTCGGGCTTTTCCCTACCTAAAAAAGACCAAAAAAAAAATATACGCAGTCCTCTGATTTCATGTTTTCAAACCCTGGTAGCGCAACAAATTTATTTGTTAGATTTAATGAAAGCAAATCTACATAGCACGAAATAATGCACCGGTCTATCTTACTGGCTGATGTAACCAAACACATGGCCCACCATTTTGAATGGAATTAATAGTTTCTGAAATTACAAATAAAGAAGGTGGAACTAAAAAGATAAATATGGGGTGACAATAGAACAAAACGGAAGCTCATCTGCACATCGTCCTGAAGAATCCGGCTGCCATTGAAGAAGTTAGCGAAGAAGATGATAAAGAATCGTGTTCTAGTCTCCAACAGGACCAACTCCAATAAACCCCTCTTCTTCTATGTCAATCTCACCAAGGTGAAAAAAAAAACCCAAAAAACCCTAGACCCCTTCTAGACTTTACGGTGCAACAAAGAAGAGAATGGGGTCTGACAAAAAACCAAGTTGTAGAAGATGTGTTCTTACTTCATAATTATTTTGTGTACTTTGTTTCGCTAGTTATCTTTCTAGAGTTCTTCTCATAGACAAACTACAAAGTCACGTTTTTTGTCCCGTCTTCCGTCCACATCAACAGGGAAAACAATCCAATAAGATATGTGGTGCTGCTCTATAAATTCTTAAAATCGCTCCGTTTTGTTTTTATGAACACTAGAGATGGTTCGCAATGATGATTTGTTCAAATAATTTATCATTCGATGAAGAGCTTGTTTGGAACATTTTTTTTGTAAGCATACTTATTTAAATAATTTATATTTTTTACTATTAGTCGGGACAGTGAGTCCGTGCTGTGCAGCGAACTCTTTAAGAAAGGTATTATTATAAACACATCACAATGATAAATCAACATCACAGGCTTCTATTTAAGTCAAATTCATATAAAGAAAGATGACCACACTAATTATAATATATTGCAACAGAAAAATTAAAAAACAATGTATATGATACCACCGAAATAATTCTTGCAAATAAAATTGAAACTCATAAATATAAATTTCAAGAGAGATTGAACACAAAAAAGTAAAGAAAAAAATTCATTTCATCTTCCCATTCATTCTCTATGAGCCCTTCTTTTCTAATTCTTTCCAGTCTACCAATGATAAATCTTTCATAATTCGTAAATCTAGATAACTAAATTACTCATTTATCTTATTTATAGGGAGGATTTCTAACCACTTGATAAAGTTAATTTAAATAATCAAGTTTAAATAACTAATTGACATATTTATCTTACTAACAGTGAACCCGTGCTATGCACAAAGTAAAAATAATATATATTAAATATAAAAATTTTATGAAAATAAATATTAAATTTATACACTAATAATATGGTTAAACTAAATTATAATATTTAATATAGTATTTAAAATTAAAAAAAATAAAGTTTTATTGTAAAAAAATCCTTAATTTGCAATAAGAAACTAAGTTTTATTGTGAATGCTCTAAAGTTTTTTTTTTAACCTTACAATCTTGCTAATGTATTGAATTGTTCAAGTATATATGTTACACATGTAGCTTAAGAATGCACATATAGCTACTTAAAACTGAGAATTACCTAAAAATTAAAATTTTAAGTTAGGGAGACTTGATTTACCTTGATTACTTTAATTTATTAAATATTTACTAATTATGAATAGAAAGTAAAAAATTTTATATGGTATAGTTCGATCAATACTATTGTGAGATATATAATATTATTATTTAGAAATTTAAAAAGTTCACCTGAGAACCAATTGCTATAATAAATAGTAAGACAAATTACAGTAATAGTCCATGTAGTTTCACCTTAGTTTCATTTTGCTCCCTACTATTTCAATTGCAACAAATTTGCCCTTTAATTTATAAAAAAAAAAAAAACCTATGCAATCAGTTCAATTTGGAACGGCTATCTCATAAATAAATGGAAATAGTACACGTGCAATCTGTGTGATGTTTTTTTTAGGGTGAAATGATAAAACTACCATGAGCATATTCCACTAATGGTCGCTGTTCTTTCACATTGGTTTCATTTTAATCCCTGTTATTTTAATTGCATCAAATTTGCCCTTCAATTTAAGAAAAACTTATGCAATCGGTCCAATTTGACATAGCCATCTTAGAAACAAACGGAAAAAGTGCACGCGTTGGTGTGATCTTTTTTAGGGTAAAATGGTAAAACTAGCCACTTACCATCCTAGCCCGGTCTACCCCACTCGCATAAGATTATCATGGCACACAAATTAAGGCAAGAAAATTAAAAGTTTTGTAAATATAGCCATTGACAATCATCGTGAGACACCAGGAAGAGGAAGATGATGGAATTGTATAGTGTAGGAAAGGAGGCACCAGATTACAGTTAGTCATAGTGGTTGTCAATAATTACCTTTACAAAATACTCAATTTTTTTGTCCTAATTTGTTCGTTATAGTGTTATGCGAGTGAGGTAGGCTGGATTAGGCAGAACGTGGGTAGTTTTACCATTTTGTCCTAAAAAAATCACACCGATTACACGTGCATTGTTTCCATCTGTTTTTTAGATGACCATCCCAAATTAGACCAATTGTGCAGATTTTTTAAAATTAAAGGGCAAATTTGTTACAATTGAAACAACAAAAACCAAAGCGAAACCAATGTGAAACTACAAGAACCATTACTGTAATTTGCCCATGGTAGTTTTTACCATTTTGCCCTGAAAAATCAACACATGAATTGCACGTGCACTCTTTCTATCTGTTTCTAAAACGGTTGTCCCAAATTTGACTGATTGCGCAAATTTTTTTAAATTAAAGGACAAATTTGTTGCACTTAAAATAATATGGACCAAAATGAAATTAAGGTGAATCTACAACAACCATTATTACAACTTTTTCCTATATAGTATTCATAGATTTGTCCTTCTAAATAAAATTTTACAGTTTTGAATTAAATAAATGACTTCCTAAAATTACAAGGGAAGAACTTGAGAAAATTTAAAAATAAGAATACTAAGGCTTTGTTTGGTTACGATCTCGTTTTTGTTTTCATTGTCGTTTTTGCTATTCTCGGAAACAAAAAAATTTGGAGCTTCTCATTTTTCATGTTGTCAAAATGAAAAAAATGAGACCATTGAAACCACCATTAGTTTCATATTGTTTTTTTTTTTTCATATGAAAACAGCTCGAAAAACTCAGAAAATACCTCTTTAAAGGTTCCCAAAACTGTGGTATTTTCTAAAAAAAATTTTAAAAACAAGTTTCGGAACTGGATTACCAAATGCGGTTTTGAAGAAAACAGTTTTCGGATCTAATCCACCAAATGTGGTTCTAGCGAATTTCAAAAAACGAAAACCTAAAACAGGAACTGCAACTGTAACCAAACAAAGCCTAATATTTTGAATTTTATGTAAAACTTTCTAAAATAAGAGAGATTTTAGTTAAGCTTTATTAATTATGAAAAAAGTAAAAGTTTCTACATTTTATGTTAAACTTACACTATTATAAAAGATTTAATATTTGTAATTTTAAACTTTAAAAAATTAAGAAAATTATATTGGGTTTTTTAACATTAAAGACCCAACAAAATGTTGCTATAGACGGATAACTATAAATGAACATTATGTTGGTATGGATAACATAATAATGTGTTAAAACTTATTTAAAGTAATAAGTGTTATTTCAATATTACCAAATATCTAATAGTTCGAATGTTGAAAGAAATGTGAGATTTAAGAAAAGTATGGTAAAATTATATTTTTTAACCAATCAAATTATAACAATGTTATTCTAACATTACGAAAATTTTAATTTTTAGAAATTTAAGGGATTGGTTTTATGAAATATATAATAGGAATTAAAGGCCCATCAATATGATATATATAATTCTATTGGTGAGAGTTTTTAGGCTAACCATTCAAATTGCAATAGGTGTTAGGGGTGTTCACGAATCGGTTTGGGTCGGGTTGGATAGTCACCCACCACCCGAACTGAAAATATAGGGTTAAAAGTTTTTGGAATTGATTCCGACCCAATAGGTGATCGGGTTGGCTCGGTTCTGGTTGGGTGAAAAAACCAAATTTTAGTATAAAAATTATCAGGTTGGTTGGGTTGGATTAGAGAAATAAATACCCAACACTCGAACCAAATGTAGTCGGGTTAATCGAAATTCGCTCGTTATCCACTCTTAGAGTGATCGATTTGGGTCGGTTTGGTGTCGGGTCGGCCGATTTTTTGAACAGCCCTAACATGTGGTATTTTAATATTTAAAAATTAAAAATTCTGTAAAAATTGAATTGAGAGTTTAAAGTTCAAATACCTCCTAACCTTTTTACTATAATATATAGTATAGACAAGTTTATAGACATATATATACCATCTAAATATATGCTTGACCATGCATCCCATCTCATGTGAAATGCATGTATTATTTGAAATGAAAAAAATAATGCTTAATTTTATAATTTTTTAGGTATTTATGTTTGAAATTGTGAAAAGATCATAACTATTAGGATTAAAATCAAGTAAAGATAAGAGAGATTTAGGGTAGGATAACATAATAGGGACATTTCGATAAGGTTAATTTAAACAATCAAGTTTTGGAGGATTGCACTGTTAGTTTAGTTTGGATGAAGGAGTAAATAGGATAATTACTTGATATAAAAACTATATAAATTTTTAAATTGAAAATATAGAGAAAAAAAAAAAGCAATGTTTGAAAGATTAAAGATTAGGTTGAAGACTAAAGTTTGTTAGGTTTAATCTTCATCTTATATTACTATTCATAATTTGTAGGAGTTAAACATATAACCAATAATAAAAGGACATGTTTTTTTTTTATATTTAATAAATTTAAAATGATGAAAAAAAAGAATTAGAAGTTTAAAATGTAAAGACCCCACAATGTTTTGTTGTTTATAATAGTATAGACTAGGTGTCAACCCCTACATTGTACAAGTAATACGACTTTTTCAAATTCACAATAAAAATGTTATAAATAATTAATCTATAAAAAAAATTAGATAAGCTAAAACATGCATCACAGTTGAGGCACATCATCAAAAAATAATGTCACTTATATCAACTATAATTTTAGATAAAAATTAAAAGAGATCTTATGCAATGAAAACTTATTTATAATTTTTATTAATTATAATTAATAAAAAGTATTTCATTGGTCTTGATATCTTCTATTATTTTTAAATACAAATTAAATTCAATAGACTAATTAATTAAAAGCTTATTGGGTTTCTTTTTAAGATAGAAAACTTAATCAGATTAGTATAATGCATACCATATCTATATAGAAAACGCATACATATCTATATGTATAATCTCAAATAAGGAAGTCATATATATCTCTACCTATAAAATAATTAATAAGGATATTTATTGCATATAATTTTTTTTTAAAATAAGACTTGTGTAACAAATAGAGAATTTAATGGGATAAGTATCTCCACTGTTCCTATGACATGATATTTTAAAAGTATAAGAGCATAGTGAGTGCCATGTATGAGAGAGACAAAACTAATAAGCGAACATAATTTATATATATATATATATAATTTGTTTGGTTTTGGTTAAAAAAATGAAAATTATAGACTAAAAGCTCATAAAAAGATAAAAAATAAAAAAATAAATTTTAGTAGAAATACTATAATGCCGAAAACAATTCATTAAATATATTGGTAATTAATTAACTATGTTGGTAATTAATAAAATAAGTTTGAAATCAATTGATGAGTTAATAGAGCTGGCAATGGACCAAGAAAAAATAGAGATTCGACCAAATCCGTCCCGTTTGAAATGGAAATGGAGGTCGAAATAAAAATCTATGGGGAGTTTGACTAAGTTTTTTGCCTGTCTCTCCCCGCCTTGAGACCAGATCCTCTAAAGTTAATATGTGAAGTTAATTGTAAAGAAAATATTTCATTGAACCACGTGTGCATTCACAATTTATGTAAGGTGATCATTATCTCACATGATTATAGTGGAGCATCAATATTAATAATTGCTATCCTATTTTATATAATAAAAAAGGAAATGTTTCTTAAATAACAAAAATGAAATTTATCTCTAATGGCATCCCCTTCTCTCTCCTCTTTCTCTCATTCCCTTCTTTTTTTTCCTTGATTTTTATATTTCATCAAGTAATGTCTAGCTTGAAATTCTATTGATGAAACCTTTTTATTTTATTTTATAAGAGATCTCACAAAGTGGATTCAAAGTTTCTACATAAAACTTGCAAAATTATTTATTTTGATAAAATATTGGGCAATTAATGATAATATCATAATAAGCAATAACACAAACTTTTTTTTTTTTTTTTGTAATCAACAGATTTTCACAGTTATGAATTATTTTATTTCTATAAATAAGCTATGAGAATGTTCCTCTATAATATACTACAGTTAGAATAATTGATATTGACCAAGTAAAAGTTTACTTTGCAAGATACTTCACAAATTAACTTTAGAGTAGCCTGACTCCCCCGCCTCACCCCTCTCTGACCCGCTTCCTTTACTTTTAGTATTTTTTAATATCTTTTTTATATAGATTATTTTTTGCTTTATGTTGATTGGTGTCTAACTTATGTTCAATAATTTTTTAATGTTGTTTGTTTTAGATGAGCTTTTAATTTATTATTTAAGCTTTTGTTTTCTTTGACAGTAAAATAATACCATTTTGATATATATGCAACTCAAAATGTTTGGAGGTTAATTCCATTTCACTACTAGGTAAAGACCATGAGACTACTAATATTCCAGATACTTCAATTTTTATTGCTTTGTGTTGTTTATTTCTTTTGTACAAAAAAAAAAAGAGAAATTAGGCTTGTACTTGGGCTAAGGACAAAGAAGGGCCGAGAGTGGAAGGGGGATAGAGGTAAGTTTGTACCCGTAAAGGTGAGGATGGAAGTCAAAATTAATCCCTATGCGAGCAATAGTAGACCTAAGAATTTTTTTCAGGGGAGGCGAAAAAAACTCCTAGAGCGAAAATTTTAAATGAAGTTTTTTACATTTTTAATACTAGATGTAAACTTTTTACTTAAAATTTGTTTTTTTCAAGATGAAAAATTATTAATTAATTTATTTTTCTCTTTTTTAATGAAATATTTACTGAATCACAATAGATTTAATCATCTAATAAAAATTAATTTTTGGTAAAAGTATTCACCAAATTATTCGATCAGCATAATACAAAATTGATAATTTAACAAACAAAATACATAATTTATTTTTCAGTTTTACTATAACCTCTACTTGTAAAATCACAAACAATAAAAAAACTTACACTTAGTTTAAAAGAAAATAAAACAAACATCGATCTATATAAAAATACAAAAATACATTAACAAACCGTTTGATGATATTATTGGTAAAATTTATTAATTTATTTTTCAATTTGAAACATTTGTCTTTGTGTGTGAGAGAGAGAGAGAGAGATGTGTGTGTGTGTGTGTGTGTGTGTGGGTATGTGTGTTGTGAGAGTTTAAATTTTTAAATATATACACAATAGAGGGAGAGAGAGTTGTATATGTTAAATCTTTGATCTTCCTTGTATTGATAAAAGTTTATGCAATTATAATGGTTAACTTGTGACTTTTTTTTTCTTATGAAATTTTTTTTTTTCATTTAACGTCGGTCTTTTCTTTCTTTTCTTATGAGTCTTTTCTTATTTAGACTGAAAACTTAGAGACTTTAAAACATTGATGACCTAAAACGATTGATTTTATAGCTTTACACTTGAAATGAGTATTAAGTTTAGTAAGGTAAAATTTATTTTTAATTGAGTCGGGTAAAATTTTTTTTTTAAATTCCAGTAGAGACGGCCGACTCCGCTATATCAAGCGTCGGTCCGCCTCTACATGCGAGGATAGATGCGAGGACAAAGGTAAATATTTTAGGTAGATACTAAAATTCATCATAACCTCCGCCCTACCTGATCCATTGACATCCTTCGAGTGAACCAATTTGGACATCGTTACAACACACCAGAATGGTAGAATCCTATTTCTTAAACTTATCCAATAAGTACTAGAATATTGGGATAGTAAAGCATAGTAACTTTACATAATTCAAAGTTTGAAACACACGGACGGAATGACATTTTAGTCAATTGAATTTAAACTGAAATTAAATTTTGCAAGTTGTTGGGTTCAAAACAGTATTAAATATAAATGCACTGAACTTAAACTCATTCAAAGGTCAGGTAATTCTCATTAATTATAGTAATCCACTTAGAGCCTGTTTGTTTGGTTATCTTAAATCTAGTCATTCGAGTTAGTTTATTCACAAATTAGATAATTCATATATTTGGTTGTTAAAAAAAAACACTTTAAAAATTTATATAGTCCACTTTCCCTGCAAAAATTTAAATTTGTTCATTTCTTTCATAAGTTACCCAATCTAAAATTAGATATTCAAAATATATTATGTTATTATCTAATTTTAAATTCATAAATATTGAATTGATTAGTTCAAAACAGCATAATTAAATTTACAAAATCAAATGGCCCTTATTATTAAAACAAAAAGAACCCACCCAAAAAAATTATCAATTTACCCGCCTAATGACATGGCAGAACCCCATTGGCCCACTTGACCATCAATAAAACCCTATAAATATTTAATATTAAAGCAAGTACTATGTCGGTCTGAAAATTGTGAAATGAAAAGAGAAAAGAAGTAAAAGAGAAATTATAAAAAAGATAATTACTTTTTATTTGATTTTACAAAAAATAAATTTCTTTCTTATTTAAATTTAAAAATGAAAATGAAAAAACATAACAAAAAAAATTCACTTTCTCTTCTTATTCTTACGTTCGAATTTTTCTTAATTACAGTTCCCTCTCCCTTTCTTTTCTCAAGTTTGGAACGTGCTACAAAATGGTCTCTGTAATTTCATAGATCTATCTAATCTATCCACACGCGTTTACTTGCAATTTCTGCAATTTTCTTTTACCTTTTTCGGAGATGGAAAGTGGTTGCGAAATGATTGGTGTGTAATATATGCAATTATACACTACTCGTCTCCTTCTCTCTCTCTCTCTCTCTCTTTCTTGCTCTCTCTCGGCTATACATGCAGCACTGTCGGTGGAGTGACAGTCAATTAGCTTAGCTGCTGCTGCGTCCCTTTCGTCCCTTGTAAGTCATTTTTCTATTCTCATTATACAGCTATTATAGAGAGAGAAATTTTCTATATAGAGAGAGAGAGACAACAGAAGTGTTTAGAGAGAGAAGAGAGAGACAGAGCGAGACAGCTGTGCTTCTCTTTCTTCCTCTGCTTCAATCAATATTGTTTCAGTTCAGTCACTGCTTCGATCTCCATTATTACCCTCCTCGAATTCGACTCTCTCTATCTCTGTCTCTCTTTCTCTCTCTCAATGTTGAAGGTTTCTCCTTGCAAGATCTGGTGGATAATTAATCAATCAACCCTCATTTCGTGAAGAAATTTCGTTCAGTTGGTTCTGATTTTGAAGGCATTGCGTTGTTTTGTGGCGGAAATCGCGATAAAGGCCAGATCTTTGAGGTACTCCTATTCTGTTGTCTTCTAGTGGATTTTGCTTCATTCCTCTGGTTGGTTGCCGAGAAAACTTAGATTTAAGCTTAACTTCTGAATCCAAGTCAACATATAACGGAAAATTCAACCTTGTATTTTCTTTTCTTCCCTCGCTTTTGTTAGCAATTGAGCAGTTCTTTTTAAAATTTATATTATGGGATGCAATCTAGGTGAGTTTGGGAAAGCTTGTTAAAGGAGCCAATCTGATTCCCTGTGTCTTTTCCAGGTGGTTACGCGCAGATCTGGGCTGTAATTTGAGCAAATTTCAGTAAAATATTTGCTTTTGAAGTGGAAGACTGCAAAAAGCAGATTCCATTTATTTTTATCTGCATTTGGAGGGATCTAAAGCTTTAGGGATGTTGATTGGCTGAATATCTTGCTCTGACTGAAGCCTAATTCTAGTCCATTGTTCTCATCCAAAGCCAAGTGACAATGGAGTCAGAAGGAGAAAGTGGGGTTAGTATTGAAAATATAAAATCTATCTATCGATTTGCAATTTGATTCATTCGAACATCGAAATTGGAACTATGATTTGCATTTCGAACAGGCATGAATACCATCTGTGTAGAATTCTTCTCGTGTTTTTATGTAATGAAGTATGTTAGTCTTGGTGGTCAATAAATTTTGCCGACTGTAAACATTTGATTAACCATAGATTTGTCCTCATCTTATAGTACGTATAGTTATGCAATTTTTCGTTAATATCCCTAAATACTTGGTCTAGTTGGTTGAGATTTCTAGTTTGCATTGACACCTTTATGTCATTGCGCTATTGGGTCTCTGAATTTAGTGAATTGATCCATTGTTTGACCAGGGGAAGTCCCTGAAGAACCTGGGTGGTAAGGTCTGCCAGATCTGTGGTGATAATGTTGGCACGACTATGGATGGTGAACCATTCATTGCTTGCGATGTCTGTGCATTTCCTGTTTGCAGACCGTGCTATGAATATGAGAGGAAGGATGGAAATCAGTCTTGTCCTCAATGCAAAACCAGATACAAGAGGCATAAAGGTTTGTTTCACACAATTAAGCATTGTTTCACTGAAGTATTCATAAATTGTTTGGACAATTAAGGGGAGGCAAATTGTATGAACCCCTGTATGCATGTAAGTAACTAGAAGGGTGCCCCCACTACGTGGTGGTCAGTTTGGGCAAATGAGAGAGAAAAAATAGGAAATAATTAGTGTTGGTTACCAAATTTAAACCTGTATTTTACTGTTTTTGTCCTTGTGAGTCAGATAAGATTGCACAAAGTTAGTAAATTTTTTTTCCTAGGGGCTTCTTGGTCTGCATATAAAAGTGACACTTTTTTGAATTTGGAGCTTCACCAACTGGGTTTGCTTTATAATAGTATAGATGCTTGTATGTGTCCATTTGTAAATGATAATTTTTTGAGGAGAAACAAGAGGGCATCAACAAATAAAGCATCTTTGATTTTTATGCAATTGTTTCCCGTTAATCATGTCTAAATTCATACAGTATGTTATCAGTCATTAGTTCATGTATTGGTTTTCACGGACATATTCATAGTGGATCACAGATTTAAAAATGAGATAATTTTCTGGATATTACTGACACCTGGAGGCAGATTCAGATTGCACTCCGTCTCTGTATTGATAGAATTTATTTATGACTATTTTTTGACCAACTTTCTTTCCATGATGTCTTCTTGAGTAATTCATTGTATTTCAACAGCAGGTGATAAATTTAGGATCTTGAAATTTGTCTGTTAATGTAAATTCTCATTCATTGGCTTGATTCCAGGAAGCCCAGCTATTGATGGCGATGGAGAAGAGGGAGTTGCTGATGTTGGTGCCAGTGATTTTCATTCCTCCTCTGAAAATCAAAATGAAAAGCAGAAAGTTGCGGAGCGCATGTTGAGCTGGCACATGACATATGGACGAGGTCAAGATATTGGGGCTCCAAACTATGACAAAGAGGTCTCCCACAACCACATTCCTTTACTCACTAATGGACAGGAGGTATGTCCAGAAGCTTTTTTCTTCCCATCTTCCATTTCAGTATGTGATCTGCGTTGAAAATTAATTGTTCCTAATTTTCTATTCTAAAGGTTTCGGGAGAGTTGTCCGCAGCATCTCCTGAACGTCTTTCTATTGCATCCCCTGGACCTGGTGGTGGGGGAAAGCGCATACATCCGCTCCCTTACACAGATGTGAATCAATCACGTATATCTCTTTCTTGTGTTCTATGCAACTGATTCATTTAACAATTGTCCAGTTTTGATTTCAATTTCTTTATAATATGCTTTCTGCAGCAAATATAAGGGTTGTGGATCCAGTGAGGGAGTTTGGATCCCCAGGATTAGGCAATGTGGCCTGGAAAGAGAGGGTCGACGGCTGGAAGATGAAGCAGGAGAAAAATGTGGTTCCCATGGCCACTAGCCATGCTGCTTCTGAGAGGGGAGGTGGAGATATTGATGCCAGCACAGATGTGCTTGTGGATGACTCTTTGCTGTAGGTTCCAATTTTAATAAATTACGTCAACTACTCTCTCTGTCTTGTGTTGTCAGCTTACAATATTTTTCAATTCTGAAGATAACTGATCGTTATTGGGATTTATTACCCCTTTAGCTACACCACTTAAAGCAATATCTTGACGATGTTAATAATATTTCTGATTCCTTAGATATTAGCAATCAGATTCTATGTAATTTTGCTTGTCATTTAAACTGCTTGACTTTTGCTTGACAAAAGCTTCCTGTCCCATAGAAATTCAGAACTTTTCTTGTAAAACTCTGTTTTCTTATCTTCAGCCAAAACTAATGTAATGTGCCAATTAAGTGTGGCTTTTAGATGTGTGTTTTTGACGCATGGTTTCTTGTGCCTTAACGTTGATATCTTTCAATTTAAAGTTTCCTTATTTACTTGTTTTTCAATCTAAATGCAGCTAGGGTTGGTTGTCATGCTTATTGTCCTTATTGTGCAGGAATGATGAAACTCGGCAGCCTCTTTCCAGGAAGGTTTCTGTTCCATCATCGAGGATTAATCCTTACAGGATGGTTATTGTTCTGCGGCTCGTTGTTCTCTCCATTTTCTTGCACTATCGGATAACAAATCCTGTGCCCAATGCCTATGCATTGTGGCTGATATCTGTGATATGTGAGATTTGGTTTGCAATGTCCTGGATATTGGATCAGTTCCCTAAATGGCTTCCAGTGAACCGTGAAACATATCTTGATAGGCTATCACTTAGGTGAGATGATTTTTCCATTGGTCCATCTCTATTTAACTAAGTCAGTACTCATTTTACTTTGAGTTTCTGTATGATATACTTTCTTGTTCCCTCGGATTTGAAGTGTAACATGAAGTTACATGGTTACAGGTATGACCGAGAAGGAGAGCCATCACAACTAGCAGCTGTTGACATTTTTGTCAGTACTGTTGACCCTTTAAAGGAGCCTCCTCTTGTTACAGCCAATACTGTCTTATCCATTCTTGCTGTTGACTACCCAGTTGATAAAGTCTCATGCTATGTCTCTGACGATGGGGCTGCTATGTTGACATTTGAAGCTCTGTCCGAAACATCAGAATTTGCAAGGAAGTGGGTTCCTTTCTGCAAGAAGTATAACATTGAGCCACGGGCTCCAGAATGGTACTTCACTCAGAAGATTGACTACTTGAAAGATAAAGTTCAACCATCATTTGTCAAAGATCGTAGGGCAATGAAGGTTGGGCTTTTGGTATACTTACACAGCTGTAATTTCTCCTTTCTGTAGTACAACCATTTGATGTTTCTTTGTACACTTGCACTGCAGAGGGAATATGAAGAGTTTAAAATTCGTGTCAATGGGCTTGTTGCAAAGGCACAGAAAGTTCCTGAAGAAGGATGGGTCATGCAAGATGGTACACCATGGCCTGGAAATAATACCAGGGATCATCCAGGCATGATTCAGGTAAATTCCGTTTGACATTGGAGGATCTAATTATATCGAATAGAAACTTATCTTCTCTAAGTTACTTGCTAGTTGCTATAGCTTCCATGTCATGTGTATTGCCTGCTCTCTCTCTCTCTCTCTGTGTCTAGATTTTGTTGTTCTATTTCTCTCGTGTTGTTTTACGCTTGTGTCATATATGGTTCTGCTCTTTCTGCTTGTCATGTTCTCCACTTTCTTGGATGGTTGTGATTCATCATGTTGCATTCTTTGCGCAGGACAACGTTGTTATATCTAATTATGTATACTTATTTGTAGGTTTTCTTGGGTCAAAATGGGGGGCTTGACAGTGAGGGTAATGAGCTGCCACGGTTAGTATATGTTTCTCGTGAGAAGCGTCCTGGCTTCCAACATCACAAGAAAGCTGGTGCTATGAATGCCCTTGTGAGTATCTTAAAAAATTACAATCTGAGCTATTTAACTGTGTCTGGGTATCCGTCACCTATAATGGGTATTGTAATTCTCTTGCAGGTTCGAGTGTCAGCAGTCCTTACCAATGGACCCTTCTTGCTAAATCTTGATTGTGATCACTACATAAACAACAGCAAGGCACTGAGAGAAGCTATGTGTTTTATGATGGATCCAAACCTTGGGAAATATGTGTGTTATGTACAGTTTCCTCAGAGATTTGATGGTATTGATAGGAATGACCGATATGCAAATCGTAATACTGTTTTCTTTGATGTAAGTCGTCGCATCCTTCTTATATCTATGCGTCAAGTTGATTATTTTGTGCAAGGTCCGTCAATGATGGTTCATTAATGTCTGTTGCTTTAGACTCCTAGCCCCTTCCAAACTATGAGTAAATCGAGAGGGTCCCGAAAGCCCCTAAACGAAGAACAAAAACGGAAGCCTTTGGATTCACTCGCCATTCTCTCTTAATTCAATTGAGCTTGTACTCAAATTTTATTTTGTACTTCCATACAAGATACTGCCAGTGTTGTTTTTATGATTAGATGAAAAATTCACTTAAGACACACCCAAACAAGGAAAAAAGATTAGATGAACATTCAACATGTTTTCTGAAACTATCTTTTATGTTTGGCTAGTCATTTATTGAAAAAAGCCTCCTTCCTAAAAAGCCTTTCTAATTGCTTCTGGGATAGGCAGCTGTTTCTGGTGATTTAGCCACCTTGCAGTGGCTTTCCTAATTATGTTTGAGGAATTGCCTATTGTAATGGGAAATGGGCTACTCCAAAATGTCCAGTTATGTTCATTTTTCCTTTCAGCTAAAACTCTTCCTTATTCATGAATCTATTTATTTTTTCTGTGGATGTCAGATTAACTTGAGAGGTTTGGATGGCATTCAAGGCCCTGTATACGTGGGTACTGGATGTGTCTTCAATAGAACAGCATTATATGGTTATGAGCCTCCTTTCAAACCTAAGCATAAAAAACCAGGGTTGTTCTCTTCTTGCTTTGGTGGATCAGGAAAGAAGAGTTCTAAATCAAGTAAGAAGAGTTCAGACAAAAAGAAATCTAGCAAGCATGTCGATCCCACTGTGCCAATTTTCAGTCTAGAGGATATAGAGGAGGGCGTTGAAGGTATGGTTTTCATTTCATTTTAATTTGTCTACTTTCTAAATCCACCAATTGAAGACATTTTGGTTGTATCCAGTTGATTTTCTTGACACTCCATATGAGGCAGTTATTGCATTTGTGTTTTGACTCATTGTTAAGTTTAACAGTGTCTTAAAACTGAAAGTAAGGATTGAATCACGTGTAAATTGTTATATTCTTCATATCCTCCATTGCATTATTTACTTTATTGTTCATTTCAGCTTGGTTATTGCACCTGACTTGGGCATCTCTCAAGTAGGGGTTTGTAACTGGGTTACCAGTTCAACTGCCTAGTCACCTTGTTGGGCCATCACAAATATGCCTACTTTTTAGTTGCTTATTGCTTTATTTAAGTTGACTTATTTATGTGTAACTTGATTATGTGATTATATTAATCCTATGGCTATTAGCTACATATGTATATGTATGTTCTTCTATCATGGCAATATAAATTTGGATTAGCTTCCAATCTATACATGTATATTTATAAACTTGTTTTGTTACCAAAGAAGAATAAAAGCTGTTGGGTTTTAGAGTTTGCACTTGACTTGCAACTCCCAAAGTTAGGGTTCAAGACTAAACTAGCCATTGCTATTCAGGGTTTTGTGATGTCCTTGCCAAATTTTAGTTGGATTGGTTGAACGATTAGCACGGGCACCCATTGCGTAAGCTTGGTTTCAGTGGGTTGTAAGGTTCTCAATCTGATGTAGTAGCTAGGCCTGTAAAAGAGTTGAACTTCACTTCTGGTCTCCTCCAGGTTAGATGACACTTGTCTAGTGTTAATAAGTGGTATATATGTTGCAGAAAGAATATCCTGACATGTTTAACTGTGCCACCATTGTGTAGTTTCTTCTGTTAGATGCAAATAGATCGTTGGTTGTTAACCTCCCTAATTAGTACATATTTGATATTTGTGTGTCCATTTCATCATTACGCATATAGTCATGTTGTATTTATTTGTATGCCAAGCGGCATTTCCTTTTTTTTTGTCTGTGAGTAAATAACCATTACCTATAGTAGAACATGCAATGATGATTACATTAGATGGAAGGATCAGGTAAACTGCTTTGGTTCATAAAGTTGTTGTCTTTTCTTTGTTTGGCACTCATTTTCTTATTCAATTTCAAAATCAGGTGCTGGATTTGATGATGAGAAGTCATTACTCATGTCTCAAGTGAGCCTTGAGAAAAGATTTGGCCAATCTGCTGTTTTTGTTGCATCCACTCTCATGGAGAATGGTGGTGTTCCTCAGTCTGCAACGCCAGAGAATTTACTTAAAGAGGCTATTCATGTTATCAGTTGTGGTTATGAGGATAAATCAGAATGGGGAAGTGAGGTATGTAGGTATTCTATGTTTAATGACTTAGCTCCCTTCTTAGATTTAATGTTTTGTATAACCGCTGCACTAGGAAATTACTTCTCACATATGTAACACGTGATTTAAATGTGAGAATTTGTCGTCTGAAAAAGGAAATATTGAATGAGTTTTTACCATTTCTTTCGCCCTCTTTTTTTCTTTTGGGTAATTGTCACTAAACGATACTGCTTGCACTCATGCATTTAAAGGGCATTGTCCAATAGGATAGGATGAATACACCAGCACATTGGTTTGCTCTTGAATCAGTTAAATTAACCTCTAACAAACATTTTAGCCTTCCTAATTAGTATGTAATCCATTCCTCTCCCGTGGTGTTTGCCTCATTGGTCTCTGAGATAGGAGGAACAAAATTTTATTTTATTTTATTCATTTGATTTTTTTATGATCTTTTTTCCTGCCTGCAACCTGTTAGATTGAACATAAATAAATTATTAGAATTTCTTTTTGAGCTCTTTTAGCTAAAATAGGATGCTGAACAAACCATTTCCTTGTGATGAGGTTACCTTATTTGTACAAGGATTATACCTAAATATTTCAGATACCTTTTGCTCCATAACTTGATTTTTCTTTTTCATTAATCAAGGATTTTCCATAAACTTGATTAAGGTGTGGAGGATGAGTTCTTACAGATGTATGAATGTCACTAGGGGATCAGTTTCTTTTTCTTTTCCCTTTTCCCCTTTATCATCTACAGAAAAGCATTTGAAATGGGTCTTTTGTTTCTTGGAATCCTACACGTTAGTGTTGGAGCAAAGCGCATGTGTGTAAAATTAAAGTCAATTGATCAAGTTGTGGGATGCATGACAACATAATATGGTCTTTTGCCTAAGTTCAGACATAGGACATTAGAAGTGGTTATTATTGTTATTTCTTATTATAATAATTGAGGATAAACGCAATTTATTAGGTTCCTTGTGATTTATGGAATTCCTAGAACTTTAGGAGAAAGCGTTCATTGTTATACATGTATATATGTAGTTCTAGTCATCTTCATTTGCCTTTATCAATTGAAATTCTTCTTTTCCTCCTAGCAGGACCTTATCTCCTCTTTTTCCTTTTTCTATTTTAGTGGAAGTTAAGTCACTGTAGAGAACCCTAAAAGTGGTCACATCAATTGACTCATTTCAATTTTCCTCACCTCTCTCTACGAGAGCACGCAAACATTCACACCCTACATGCGAAAATGCTGGTCCTGCCATTTCAGGATGTTAGGGGTAGACTGGTTAGGAATTAATTTTGATGTATTTACAACCACTTTGTTCATGTCAAACTGCTCCTAAGAAATTAATCAAGACTTGTTCATTATATGGATTATATGAATAAGCCATTGTGGGCTCTGACAAGAGTTTCAATTGTTGTCTTTGGATCTGCAGATAGGGTGGATCTATGGTTCTGTCACAGAAGATATTCTTACTGGATTCAAGATGCATGCCCGTGGTTGGCGGTCCATTTACTGCATGCCCAAGCGGCCAGCCTTTAAAGGGTCCGCTCCTATTAATCTTTCAGATCGTCTGAACCAAGTGCTTCGGTGGGCTTTAGGATCTGTGGAAATTTTATTCAGTCGGCATTGCCCTATATGGTATGGTTATGGTGGAAGACTAAAGTGGCTTGAGAGATTTGCATATGTAAACACAACCATTTACCCAATCACCGCGATCCCTCTACTTATGTATTGTACTTTGCCAGCTGTTTGTCTGCTTACTGGAAAGTTCATTATCCCACAGGTTCGTTATGTCACCACAACCCCTATATAAACTCTTTTCCTTTCTTTAATTAATTCTTTAATGGGAGAATACATGATTGGAAAGGGGCACTGTTCTTTAGCAGTCAGCCTTTCTGCAGTCACTGCTGTTTGTGTTGATAGCTAGCCATGTGATATGTTCTTGGGGATGCAGTATTCAGCGTGTTTAAAGATGCAAAGAGGTTTTTCTAAATTCATTAGTATTCTATAATGACTTCCCCAAGTATACTATGACATTATATGCTTTCCTTGGTGTCTTCAAGTATTCAGATAAGCTGTGTTCTGAAAATTTGTGGTCGTTCTATATTTTGGGTGTTTGGATGTCCTTTTCTTTCCCTTTTATCTTCCCCACCTCTTTTCTTTTCCTTTTCGTTTCCCTTTGGAGGCATTATAGCTAGGAAAACATTGTAGTTTTGTGACAATTGTTTTCACGAATATGTTAGCAACAAACCTTATTTTTTAATTTGTATGTGTTATAAGATGAGCTAGAAGCCTATATCTTATACCTACTGTTTGGGAAATTGTCAATATGCTTGCAATCTATCCAAAATATTTTTCAGATTTTATTGTCTTCCAGCATTTTCTGGCAGTTGTCAATATGCTGGTGTCCTATAAGAGGCTTTTTGTCGGAGGTTTTTTAACTGTTAAAGAGGAGGGTCAAAAATTTGTTTTGTTGAGCTTCTGGTAAAACGTTTAATGTGCTTTTAAGTACAAGATGTTTAATTAGAACCCAACTTTGTTTGTTCATAACCCAACTCTAGAGGAGCCTTTATTGTACTCCATTAGCATGTATGCGGAAAAGGCACGAAAAGTCTACATTCCCAGAATATATATTGATTGTCGTGTCATTGTGGTGCAGATTAGTAACATTGCCAGTATCTGGTTTATATCTCTCTTCCTTTCCATCTTCGCCACTGGTATATTGGAGATGAGGTGGAGCGGTGTTGGAATAGATGAATGGTGGAGAAATGAACAGTTTTGGGTTATTGGTGGTGTTTCAGCCCATCTTTTTGCTGTTTTCCAAGGCCTGCTCAAAGTGCTTGCTGGAATTGATACCAACTTTACTGTCACCTCCAAGGCATCAGACGAGGATGGGGATTTTGCTGAGCTCTACATGTTTAAATGGACAACCCTTCTGATCCCACCAACAACCCTCCTCATAGTAAACTTGGTGGGTGTTGTTGCAGGCATCTCCTATGCCATAAACAGCGGTTACCAGTCCTGGGGTCCGCTCTTTGGCAAGCTATTCTTTGCTTTTTGGGTGATTGTTCATCTCTACCCCTTCCTCAAGGGTCTAATGGGGCGCCAGAACCGGACACCCACCATTGTTGTGGTTTGGTCAATTCTCCTTGCTTCCATTTTCTCTTTGTTATGGGTGCGGATCGATCCCTTTACCACCAGGGTAACTGGCCCAGATGTTCTGCAGTGTGGAATCAACTGTTAAGAGAGGAGAATTGCAAATCTGAATATTCAATCTGAGAAATCTCCTAACTTGAAGGTCTTGAGGTTGGAGTTACAAAAATCTGTCACGTTTGTGCTGTACCCGCCTGACTGTGAACTTGTTTACATGGAAGTTTACATATTGTGCAGATGATAGGAATGGTTAAAAGCAGTTCTGTTGTTACAGGAGTGATTATAAAATTATTAGTCGAACATTTTCTTTTTGTCTGGATAAATCGAGGAGACGTGCTGGAGTACCAGTAATTATTTGTTTGCTTATTTTCCAATCCCAATATTGGAAGCAACATTGTAGAATATGCTTTGTTCCCTTGTTTAATTCATGCCATTGCAGATTACTAGTTGCTATTTATGTTTCCTTTTCCCTTGTTTGCCTGCATTGACTGACATTAGTGATCATGCACTTGTCTTGTATTATTGGAAAGCACTATTTGCAGGGACAAAGGCGGGCTAGTGAAATGAACTTGGTGGGAACTTGGTTTTGTACCAAATCATTGTGAAGGTAACACTAGCATCTTTTCTAGTACTTGGGTTGTTTCAAGAACAAAAATTGCTGCATTTTATTGACCCCATGGGTAAAGAGATTGCTTTGGAACGACGGTTAAAATGAGAATCATTCAATCAGGATAAAAAATTGCTCTAAAAGGCAATAGAAAATGCTTCAAATATGTGAACCGAAAGGCATTCAGACTCTATAAACTAGGAAAGGAAGTTCCAATGTTGTGTGAGTTGTAAAACAAAGACAAATCAGTGGGCTTCCATCACTGTAGGATTTCGGAAACTTATGCAAAATGTGACTATTTTTGTGTTTTGAACCTGAGATGTCTGGAAACAATGACATGCAATAAAATTATGCACAAAAATGGAGAGGTGGAGAGGTGACCTTGGCATGAGCCACTGGCACTGATGGTGTGGAACATGTTAGACCTCCAAAGGGCTGCATTAATACAACTGATTGCATTACTACCAGAGTGCTAAAAAAACCTATAAAAAGAAAACTACAAAATCATTGTGTGGGCAAGAAGGGTTAGAGCTTGGTTCTTTTTCGTAGTTTTTTTTTTTTTTTTTTAATTTTCAGTTCTTGTTTTTTGCATCTTTAGGAATTAAAAGAATCGTGTCCATTCTCTGTGAATTCAATTTTGTGAGAATTCAGAAAAGCAACTAAAAATTGTTTCTTTAACATGTGTTATTTTTAGAAAATTTTCTCGAAGACAGTTTTGGGAAACAATTTTGCTAAGTTTGTTTTTTTTTTTCCTTTATATTTTTGTGAATAGTAATCAGATTTAAAAAAAAAAAACCAAAAATATCTACTATACAATTACATAGATATTACAATTCCAACAACAAAAAACAAGAAATATTACAAATTGGCACTGCATCCCCATGCATCCATATACCTTCATAGAAAAATTTTGCAAGGGCCAACGTCAGGCTGCGTCTGAGCTATGACTGTGAAATTGGGCCCAGTTTGATTAACCCAACATTCACCTACTACTTCAAGGCCGAGGCCTGGAGTCCAGAATTGTTGGGTATTAAAACAAGATAGAATAAAAATGAGGCTAAGAATGACAAGCAATTTTTTTTTTTTTTTTGGTGCGAAAGAATGACAAGCATTTAGGCCTCCGGTTTCTGATGCTGAGAAGTCTAGTTTGAGGTTTAGACTAGGCTTTTGAGCCTCGAGAGCAGGACTGTAAACGAGTTAAAGTCAAATTGATTAGTTGATTGTTAAAATTTAGCTAGAAAAATTAATAACCTTAAAAAATATGTTCAAAGTTAAACTTAACAATGTCACAAGTCGATTTCGAATGAATTTTAATTAGTTGAATTTGTTCTATGGCCCTACCCGGAAGTTAGAGTTTAGAAGTGTTCTTTTCTCCTTTTGTTCTTTTTAATTATGAGGAAATAGCTATCGAATTTGTAGAGGCCGATTTAGTTGTTACCAAAATGTTTCAGCGGGATTGAAGGATAAATTGAGTTGGCCAGGCCGACCTCTATTTTCTAGCCACACTATTAGAATAAGGAGGAAAAGAGGAAGAAAAAAAAAGAAGAAAAAGATGATAATAAAATCATGAAAAGAAATGGACAAAAAAAAAAAAGGTCCGTTAAGATTTTTTGTTTTATCTAAAGAAAAAAAGGGTCCATCAAAATGGTGCATCCGGGAGACACACACATGGGCTTTTCTACGGATTGAATTTGATCGAATAAATTTGGATCTTGTTTGATGGAGCAAGGTCTCGTGGTGTTTCACGTGCATTGAATAATTTTTTTGCAATTTTTATTGACCAAATAATGTATTGTGACACGGTCCACTTGATATGGCCAATTCTTGTCTTGGGTGAGGCACACCTTGGAAGATTTTTTTTTTGGTGTGAAAAAAGAAAAAGCAGGTATGTTGCTAACCTATTGCCAACCTATGAGAACACGAGATTAAACTGTTGATAGAATCGAAAACAACACGTCTCCCCACACTAACAAGCTAAGATGACCCAACAAAAATTATAAAAAGACTAAAAACTAAACTCGTTGGCGAGGTAACTCGAGCTCCCCACTAAACCAATCCATTGTTGATTCACCGTGGAAGATTTAAGTTCCTGCAAGAGTCTATAGAACTGGAAATATTGGGTCAACCCCCTCTGCTGAAACCATTGTTGGTAATGGATACCTCCAATTGGAGTTGTTCTAGGGGGGTGCCTGTGTAATCTAGGGGCTTCGGCCCCTCCCCGGATCAGAAAAAAAAAAAAAGAAAAGGATATAAGCTCGTGCACATGTCCCTGCATGAAGGGTTGTACAGGAGGGCCACCTTGGACATCTGTAGGTCAAAAATCATTTTGATATATAGCACAATAATCACAAGATCTTTTGACTACTCGACGGCTGAGAATTCATCCACTGAAGTTCTTTCAAGTACAGGTACTAGACCAAAGATTGATGGCTATATTGACCTTATGCAAATGTACCATTCTCTATAGACCACTGATTTTGATCTTCCTAAATGCTAAAGAAGAGGTAAGCATACATTTTCTTTGGCTTAAATTGTGAGTGAATAAGCTAAAAAGTTTACAAGAATACACACAAATTTGGAGCCTTGATTGAAACTGCAGATCCAACCAAGGTGTGCCAAGTGTCCGGGTGATCGATCATCATCGTTGCAGCGATGGTGATTGGAGGACCCACCTTGGCTTGGTTTCCTTTACAGGTAGCCAGATGACACAGGAGCCCAGCCAATTTAATGTCATCATCACACACTGAGATGCTTTACCTCGTCACAAAGCATGATGTTAAAATTTATGAAAGAAAAAAATAGAGTAAAAGAAACTAAATTTATTATTTTTCTTTTGAATTAGGTAAATAAGGAAGAAATGTATATATATTTGTCAATTTTTTTATTTAATTAATCATGAAAAATAAAATATATATAAACATTTATATTTCTCTTTTATTTTATTTTTCTTGACAAATTTAAGATGCAAACATGAAAACTTAATAGGAATTATGCTTGAAAATCTCAATAAGTTGGCTGATTCAAAGGTAGTTGAAGAGTTATTATCTGAACCCCCACTTTAATATCTTTGCTATGCAAATAAATGTAGGTATATGTGATTATCTAGGAAACTGGTGTGTTCCTGTCAAATCTACATGCCAAGATATGATAATGGAAGTATATGTGAGAGGGGCTGGGGACCAGATGCTGAAAACCAAGAACTGCTGCTTTCTGAGAAGAAAAGGAAGCACAAACTTTGGAAGTTTGGATTCGAATTCTCTCTCTTTCTCTCTCGTGAATCTGTCACCTCAGGAACTAGTTTCCAGCTCTAATTTATGGATGAATGGTACTAGCCCTTTACCTTAATTAGCATCTATTATCTTTTGCTTTCCAATAAAATGAAGATTTGGGGGTGAGTTGGGGCCTGGGATGGGCTCAATTAACCTAGTAATCCAATGAGTTTGGGAGAAATCATGGAAGAAAGAAATCTATTTTTTGGCATTTGGGACTTCACATAGGTTGTACTCGCTTATACAAAAAAAAAAAAAAACAACTCAATGCACCATGAGTCAGACAACACATTTCATTCGGATTCAGTGTTGGGTGTCATGTTGTAGGAATTAGGAAAACTATGTATTGTATAATTTTTTAATTTTTGGTTTAAATTGTGAACTGCAAAATAAATATTTTTTATCTGGCATCCAGCTTGGTCAAATTAGCATGATTTTCTTTTCCTACTGAGATTAGAAATCTTGTATTTTACATATCCATACGATTGAGTCTTTAGGTTTTTGAAAATACAAAAAGAACTACTTCGAATCGTTGTTATTTGACTTGAACATGTTTTAAAAAAGTAAAAAATTTTGACACGGATAAAGTCACGAAAAATTTTGAAATTATTTTAATATTGGACACTCGATGTATAATTGTTCCAAATTGGATCTCTTTATTTTGTAGTGTATATTAACTCTGAAAACTTCATTGTAATCACTTGTGAGCATATCTCACTGGACAAATTGTAGCTTAGATTGCAACCTTTACCAACTCTACACACTGAGTCTTGCTTATTGATATATTTTTCTTTCAAGTTTGCTATTTGCTAGAACAGAAGGAAGGTACTTTGTCTATACGAGAGATTTTACATGACGATTCTTATATGTTAATGTTTGGATATTAGATTTGTGAAGGGAAAAAAAGAACAAGGAAAAGATAGAATAAGAAAATGAAATAATACAGCTAAATTCCTTTCTTTTATTTGGTTGGATTCGGAAAATTAGAAAAAATAAATAGGAATTTATCAAAGAAGTCCATTTTTGGTTGATTACCCATAAAAAATTCAACATGTATAAGTAATTTTTTTTTTCTGTTCATATAAGACTTGCCAGATGGTTGGAAAGAAATATTTATTTTACTATATTGGAATTGTAGATTAGATGAATAAATTGCCGATGGAAGGTTATATCCCAAAATTCAATTTCTGGAAGAATGTAATACCTGCTTCGAAGTTCAAACCTTTTCTAGATTCTAGACAACCAAAGTTTTGAAACCTAACTGGTTTGGAATGAGCCAGAATTCCAAACATTTCTACTTTCTTGTATTTTAGAGTAATGTTATACAAACATAAAAATATACCAAAATTATATGTATGTGTGTATATGTATGACATATATATATATATATATATATATAGATGAGTGTATTCATCTAAGAAGACCACAAATTTGCCTTTATTCACTCACACACTTTTGTGTACACACTACAACCTCATTTTTTTTTCTTTTCTTTTCATTATTGTTGGAATTAAAAACTCAATGAAGTATTGTTTCATCACTAGGGTTCAAACTAGTATTCTTCAAATTGTTGGAATGGTATGCTTTCTGATTAGTAATTTTCTTCACAATTTTGTGTGCTGTTACTTTAAAGAGGTACTGTGATATTCTTTATTTTCAATTATTTCATTCTCCCATCAACTTTAAGCATCACACAGGGCTCTTGCTAGTACGTTAACAGTACTAGAGGGTTTATAACGATCAAAACTAACAAAAATCCATTCTTTCACATTATGTAAATTACTTGTTAAGGTGCTCAATAAGGATGATCTTGTAGAATACTATTTATGAAGTATTATGAGTTAGACCTTGTTTATTTTTTCATTAAATCGGGGATTTTTTAGTCCCACCAGAACTGAAAAAAAGCGAATTAATACTCCCCCGAAAAAAGAGAGTTTGACCTTGTACCTTTCTTTCTTGGTCCATAAGACTGAACTTAAGGAAAATGTTGTGAGAACCTATTAAATTATGTGATAGATTCTCAAAGTGAGAGGAAAATAAGTCAATACATGGTTAAAATATTGTGAAAATGATGTGAGAACTAAAAAGAAATTTGTTAAACTATGTAGTAGATCATCACTTGATTTCAATTCTATCTTGCAAGACGATTTATATATATATAGTTGATATTGGGCAGACATCTTCAACACAATACCCTCGTATGTATCTTTGGCACGAAAAAAAAATTATATATCCCTTAAATGAAAATGAAATTTGATCTTCACAAACACTTCATTAATTTGACTGGTTCATTTTGTTGGATTAGGTCGTGTAACTTTAAGATAGCATGTCATAATAATTGATGTTTTAAATGCATTATTTGTAAATATATATATATATATATATAAGATTTGGGCAGTCTAATTTTCACTGACACTTTCAAAACAACACAAATTATTTTCAAGGTTTTCTAAATTAATTTCAAGAAAGTGCAATAGTTTATGCAACAAGCATGCAATTGATGTGGAGTATTTTTGGAATCACCAAGGGAGATTTCATTTTTGGATAGAAAAGCATGCAATCAAATTATATAAGGTTCGTGGCATAACGGGAATTTGTAATCCTTAATTTGCATGTTGAATCTCTTCCGAAAAAGAAAACAAAAACCATACTCAACAAATAGAAATACAGTTTTTTTTGTTGTTGCTACATGGTGTCCAAGCCTTCCGCCCATTACTCTTTCGAGTTCATGCAATGCCACTGTTCACATAAACTATGTAAATTTCATGCATTGCATGAATGATGACTCACCACAAGAGAGCACGAGAAAGGATAAAACTTGAGACATTGTGCTTAACATGAGGACAAATCAACCACTAGGCTACCCTTGTCGTTAAATAGATATATAGTTGAAATCAACAAGGCTTTACTAGATTCATGAGAATGAAAATAGAATAATTACCCTAGGATTTTATATTACGAATTGGGATTCATGAGAATGAAAATAGATTAATTACAGTAAAATGTAATATTACGAATTGGGATAAGAAATAAGATATGACCAACAATCACCAGAAAAAATAGAAAGTTAATTTAAGGCTATGATTGGACCTAAGATTCTTCGAGAGAAATGAAAAAAAAAAAAAGAAGGAAAAGTAATTATGCCTGTTCATTTTGCTACTAGCAATCAAATAAAATATAGTTTTTTTTAGAAAACATCTATTCTTTTTACTTTCCTTTTTAACCCCATCAAACAAAAGTGAGAAATTTAACTTCTTTCGTTTCATTACTATTTTTTTTCCATTTCTTTTCGTGAACTAATCCAAAAACCAATCATAGTGCCAAAAAACGGTAAAAAAAAGGTTGAACCTGTTTTGCCTCCAAATCAAATTCTGAAAAATTAGGAGTCTTTGCTTTTTCTTTAAACTGAAGCTAGAAATTAGAAATAATATAAATCTTAATACATAAATATATTAAAGTATAAATATATATAAATTTTGAGTCGGATCGGGCTTCAAATACAATGTTCAAGCCGGCGCATTAATCTAAACGAGCATAGAAAAAATCTCAAACTCTATAAATGATGGGTGGGCCAAGCGTGTCATCGGGCCCATGACCACTCCTAACAGTTGCTACCGGTAACTGATCTTTGTATATATCATACGTAGAGATGACAATTGAACTTGAAAATTTCGAAACCCCCTTCATTGCCATCTCTAGTGATACACATGTATTTTTTATATCACATGACCAGCACATGTAGGTTTTATGTAATTTGTTAGATGAAATGAGTAAATTAACGAAATCAAAAGTACAGGGACCAATATAACACGTGAAAACTATAAAAAAAAAAAAAAGTTTAGTAGGCAGATAATACTCATCGATATTATTATAAAAAGCAAAACGTTGTTGGTTCATATAACTTTAAAGTTCTAACTTTTTTTCTCATAATTTTAAAATTTTAAATGTAGAAAAGCACAAAAATAAGATTAGGTTAATTAATTAATTAACTTTCAAAATTCAAAAGTAACCAATATACAATCTAATCAATGGATAGTTCGCAGATATTTGGAATATTTGATAGGATAATATATTTCAAATATCCTGAATTATCTATAAATATAATTTTAGGTAAGGATTAACTGCAAATATATATATAGAGATAGACTTATGTAAAGGACTTCTTAGATTATTTGAATTATGCATTATCTACAAATAATAACCCACGGATAGCATATTATCTAACTTTTTTTTATTTTCAAGATTAAATGTATAGGTGCAAATATATTTGAAAACAATTAGTAACCATAGATGATTTAAAGAATTTTTGAATTCAAAGGTTAGTTAATTTTCAAAATTCCAAGATAACCAAGGTTGTGTATCGATTAGCTTTGGAATATTTGATAGAATAATATATTTCAAATATCTTGAATTATCTACAAATATATTTTTCGGTAAAGATTACCTACAAATATATATAGAGATAACACTTACATAAAAGACTTCTTAGATTGTTTGAATTATGTATTATCCAAATAATAACCCACGGATAGTATATTATCTAACTTTTTTTTTTTTTTAATTTTCAAGGTTAAACAGAAATGTGCAAATATTTGAAAACAAATAATAATCTATAGATAATATATTATCGTAACTTTTGAATTCAAACGATACATGGTTATACATGCACTCTTTTAAAAGGATTATCTCCTACTGCAAACTTGATTGAACAATTAGCAGGTTTGGTGATAGTTTTTCTTTCTCCGGTAAAGTTTTTTCTTCCTCTAATAAAGTTTTTTTTTCTGTATTTAATTATGTTTTATTTGTGATTGCATGTTAATAATTTTCTTGTAGTGTTCAATCATTAGATATTCACAATTCAAAGGTATTTTAGCACCATGTCATTCATCAATATATACACAGATAAATTATTATATATATTAAATATTTTAAATGAATTTTTTCTTTTTTGCATAGATGGTGTGTAGAGGTTGAAAATGATGAGTTTGGATATACGTTGACGGACAAAAGAGCAAGTAAAAAAACAACGAAGTCGGAGCATGCTTTGATAAGTATGCGAGGCTAACAATAACATTCATGACGTTAAAGAAGAATGGAGAGGGGGATCATGTTCTATAGGTATTCAAATTCTAAAAAGCTATTGAAGGAATCAGAGTTGAACAATAGCTTGATCAACTTGGCCAAGATCATAGTTGCCAAAATGGAAGCGGAAGCGGGAAACGTTAGCGAAAATGAAAGCAGAAAGCGAGGTCAAAAAATATAGAGAGAAACGGAAAGTGGAAAATAATTGAAAAACTTAATAGGAAACTTTTCTGAAACTTAAAAGAGACTTTTAAGAAACTTAGTGGAATCCTTTAGGAAACTTAGTAAAAACCTTAGAAAATCTTAGTAAAAACCTTTGTGAAACTTAGTAGAAACCTATGCGAATAATTTCATAGATATTTAGTTAGAACTTGAGGGAAAAAATATATAAAAATTAACATTTTAAGTTTCCGAAGCGTTTCTTAAGAGTTTCTCCTAAATTTTTCAAAAATTTTCGTTAAGTTTTCTAAACGTTTTTTAAGAGTTTCCGAAACGTTTCTCCAAATTTTTGAAACAAAGTTTCCTACTCGTCTTGAAAACGAGTTTTTGGATAAACACATTTTTGTCTTCCAAACAAGTTTACGTGCAACTATGGCCAAGATCTTCCACTACTGATCCACACTACTCATATATGACAAAATTAACGAAAGAGAAATTTTTAGTGTTTTTTTTTTTCTTCACTTAGCATTAAATTTCAGAAATTTTCCCGTTAGTTTTGGATGACTTTTTCTTTCTTTGAAAGTATATTTTTCATTAATTACGGAATAATTGATAAAGAGGCTTGTGAGGAAACTAACCTCACAACAATACCTGGGGGGATTGTTTGTTATCATAAGTCTTTAATGGATGGCTGAAGTGAAACAACTGTCAACTTTTCGGTAAAATTTTATAAAGCGTTAGATTGACTATTTTTAAATTTTTTTTGTGTATCTTAAATGTATCAATTAACGGGAAATCCATTAATTAGAAAGAAAAAAAATTAAAATATAAACGTACGTTAAGTTTAAACTTAGATTTCATTTTTTTTTTTTAATTTTTGTGGTGCATAGCACATACTTACTGCTAGTGTTTTTAAATACTACTTCCATTATGATGCTTTACTCTCCATTTAGTGGTGGGCTCTACACAATAATGTTTAAATTTTACCACTAAACATTTATCCGTAATACTACTCCAGTTAGTATTCAGTATTTTCGTTCACATGTTGACTGAGAGGAGACTCTAAATATACATATAATTACTTTAAATAAATCAATTTCTTGAAGGATCCAAAAAGAAAATAAAAAAGGGTTTTTTTACCAAACTAATGTAACCTATGAAAGTTATTTCCCAAATAAAATATTTTTCAAAGTTATTTCAAAAATAAGGTAAAGCGTGATTTAAAACCAACGATTTAGGCTAAGGTGTGGTTATGAACCACGCTTTACATTTTGACTGGCGCATTGGAGAAAGGAGTGGTTAGCAACCACGTTTTGTATTTTTATTTATTTATTTTTTGGCTCCTGGTTTGAGCCATGTTTTGTATATATATTTTTTATTTTGTTTTTGGTTTTCATGGGGTGTCCGAGCCAACTTATGCACACCTAAATAATATTTATACATTATTTATTTTATATTTCATACATTTATATAATATTTATACATTATTATTTACCTAATTGACAATGGAGTATAATATTTATGGATGTTATACATTATTGTTTAGTAAATTAAATAATTTATTAAAGATATTAAATGATAAAATTTGTATTTTCGTATTTGTAACTAAATAATTTAGAAAACATCTACTAAAAAACACTTAAGGCACCAATGTCCTAGATGCCCTAGCAAACCTAGATAATGCCCTAATTCTAACCAATCCAAATTGTCCCTAGCAAACATAAGGCATCAATGCCCTAGCAACCTACCAACGCCCTAACCTAAACCCTAGCAACCCACCCACCAATGCACTAACCCAAATCCTAGCAACCCACCCACCAATGCCCTAACCCAAACTCTAGCAACCCACCAATGCCTTAATCCTAGCTCTAACTGTAACCAACTGAAAGTCTAACCCTGGCCCTAACCCTAACAACCCACGATCGTCCTAACTCTAACCAAACCATTCACTGCCTAAGACTTAGAAAAAATTGAGAAATTTAAATAAAATACAATTTGGAAAATTTAGAGAAAACGTAAGTTTGGAAATCATGACAAATGTAGAAGAAATTGGGAAATGAAGTGCAAACAAGTTCGAATTAAAAGTACAAGTGCTTGAAAGATAGGTCAAGCTCCAAAACCAACAGTTCATGGTCTAGGATGAGCTGGATCATGTTCGTAGCAACACATTGGTTTGTCGGGCATCAACAAGCTTCTAGGTAAAGGGTTTATGAAGTCGTCATCATTGTCATCTTCAAAATCTGATAGCCCAAGGTCCAAAACTAGCAGCTCATTTTCTAGGATCTTTATTATGCCAATGTCTGGATTTACATGATCTATCTTGACATATTCGATGTAGTGGAACCTATTAAATCTCCTTTGCATCTGTTTGATCTCATGTTCAAGTCGATTTATAACTTGTGGATCATCGATTGACTTATCCATGCATAATTCAGCTAAACGTGCTTTTTGAACTAGTAGTTGATGCTATCTGTAGTACATTGCATGCTCGCACCGGCATTTGTACAAGTCCTGCTATTTTAGATTGTTTTCATGAATAGTGACTCGGCATGGTGGTTCTTGGTACTATCGCCCCACTAAAAGGTGTCCTACTTATTGCAACAATTGGTGCAGGAGAATCGGTTTGTTTTTGCACTCGAGTTTTTTGCCATACCACCTGTTACCCCATGGATCATCATAGAATCCCATTTTAGAAGGGATTTGGACACACTCATCTTCAAACAATGGTTCAGTCGAGGTTCCCCCATGTTGACTCAAGGTTGATCTCCATGTTAATTTTGATGATAACAAAACCATGTGGTTGTTATCTAATGATTTCAATTAAGTGTAAAAGTCATATTATAATCATTTGATAACAAGAAATATTAGTGAGTAGATTGGTTAAGTATCCAACAAAAAGATTACTTGGGTAATTTTATTTCTGAAGATATAGAAGATGCTCAAGAAGTTCAACAAGCATTGGAAAGAATGATATAAGCTGTGGAATTCTATTATGATGATTTGTTGACTTTGTGGAAACATGAATATTGATAGAAGAGCTTGGAGATTGATGAAGAAACATAAATTCCATTTCAAAGAACCTGAAGGGCTTATGAAGATTCAAGAACTTATTCATTAACGTAGCATTCATGGAAGATCATTTGAAGTGTTTCAAGATGACTTGGAATCAATTCTTCAAAGATTAAAGTGTAGACAGAAGTGCTGACATATATATAGATGGTTGACACCCTGAGCCTTAGTGCAAGAACTCTCTTGAAGATCTGGAAGAAATTGTCAACACTCTATCTGATTACTGACACCTAACTGCAAAATGTAGAGGTATGGAAAGCCTTGAAAATCACTTTATCCACATGGACAACATTTGGTTGCTAAAGACCCTCAATCGTAAATATTTAAAAAGTCCCCTACTGATTGTTAACACTATGCATATATGGCTGACAAGTTACTGAGCTCCAAAGAAAGAAAAGCTAAGCTCTATCCACAATGGCTGACATCTTAATATGGAAGATTGAATATGCTGAAAGTTATTGTCGACACCCTACACAAATGGTCGACACCTTGCTATAAGTAAAGTTATTCTCTGCTTATACCCAAAGCCATGGTCAACAAGCTCTAAGATGGTTAACACCTTCAGAAGTCAGATTTGGAAATTCAATCAAATTGCTAACATATTAAAGTGATGGTCGACAATGTTGAAGAAATGCATAATTACGATCTGTTGATCAGATTGTCATAACATTTTCAAATGATGATCGGAAATATGAAGTAAATGAGCTATCAAAGTTAATAGTCCCAGAGGATGGTCGACATCATGCTGAACTTGTTGACACTATCAAAGACTGATTTACTAAAGGACTCATAAAAGTGCCATCACTGTAAAGGGCACATGAGAAGATTATGAAAGATCAAGTCAAAGCTGTTAGTGTAAGAACCTCAATCAGATTGATGACACCTGCATAAGAAGAAATGAGTTTTAGATATAGAAATGTTTGACAACATCTATGGCTAACTCATTCACAATAAAGACCTTCGATCCTCATGTTTATGTTTATTCCACTAACGAAGTATGTAGCTTGAACATGCCATCCTTGAAGCATTGTGAAGGAAGCCCAAAAGAGAAGTCTATCGAGATTGATGACAATAAAGAAGATTGATAACACCTGAAAATCTGATAAAGTGAAAAGACTTCACTGCGCAAGTAGATTGTTGACTTCTAATGGGTTGATGAACCAAGGTCTATAAAATGATAAAAATGTCTAAGAAGTTTGTAAAGCTATCAAGAAGATCAGTAGAGCCTAGACATGTTTACACCATCGAAGAATGGTTGACAAAGGGAATAAGTTAAGGTTTGTGGAAAGCAACAGCAACAACAACAATAACAGAGAACTAGATTGCTAACACCAATCAAGATTGCTGACAATCTTGATAAAAGGCAAAGGACAAAAGAAGCAGGGAGACAATTTGATAGCACAAATTAAAGATTGCTGACAACCATGTGATAGAACAAACTACAAAAGAAGCAAAGATAAAGATTTAAAGCACAAAGTGAAGTTCATTAACAACATCATTGAAGAGTAACATCAAATACAGTGGTAAGCCGAGATTGGTAACACCAGAAAAACGATTATTGACAATCTCACATCGAAAGAAACGGGAAGCCAGATTGGTAGTACCAGAAGATGATTGCTGACAATCTCGATAGGCGACAGGAATTCAAAAATTTGCTCCAACGGTCAGATTTTTGAATCTGTCTTAGCCGCCCACGTTGTCAGTGCACTTCTAACAACTCTAACGGCTAGTTTCTATGGAAGGCTATATATATATGGGTTCAAACTCATATATGGGCATGGGAGAATGATCTAAAAGTGCCAAAATCCAAATGCCCTAAACATTCCTCACTGCTTTACAACTGCTACAGTCTGAGAGGAAGCATTGAGTTGAAATCTGTTATATCTACTCTTTGAGAGAGCTATCCATTGTATAGGTTTCATCTATTTCATTTGTAAACCTTATGAGCTTGAGTGTAGCTTGGGTAATACACTTGTAAGATTGAGTGATCTTGGAAAACATCACTTGGAATTGAGAGTTTGGTATAAACTTTTGTGTAAGAGTGAGCTGGGCACTTGGAGCAAAACCAGTAGTTGTGTAAGGGGCTTTACAAAGTGGAATACCTTCGAGAGGATCGAGGAAGAGAGGACGTATGCAAAGTTGGCCGAACCTCTATAAAATCTGTGTGCCTCCATCTCTTTATTTTCTACTCTGTTTTTCATTTACTGCACATATATAAGCTGCTTGCATATATATCTTATATTGTGCTATTATTTCGTTGGTTTAAATTGTTAATCTGTTATTATTGATTAAAGTTCTAAAAACTCAATTCACCCCCCCTCTTGATTTGCTATTTCGGGCCAACACCCCAATTATCGTTCTCCTCCTAGGCATGGTAATCTATATGAATGGACATGAAATATAGTATTATTTTAGAACACCAGAAAGTCAGAAAGAAATGACAATAAACTGAGCATATGTGACAATGCAATATGTCATGTCACATCCTTGACATGACATTATATATCACGGGTTACATTATGCATTCACTCGCATTATTGCTCTACACATTCACGGGCCTACCCCTATGTGCATTCATAGGTCACATCTAGTATCTATCAATTATAAGACGAGTTTTGCATTGATAAGCTTTTTTCATGAGGGTGTTGTACGTATACATTAATGAGCTTTTCATTGAATAGTTACATCCCTAACATGACATGTCACTGGGGCCTATATAAGGAATAAGTGACAGTTTCTTCACATTATTGTGCAACTCAAACTTACAATACATAGTGCCTAATATTTTTTAGGCAACGGGTCGTCACTTTATTGCATATGATGAATGGGAGTATACTTTGGACCCTAATAAACGTTATTCACGTAGCAATGTGAAAATAATGTACAATGAGTATTAATATCGTATTAAGGAGGTTGACATCCTGGTAGAGGTTTGTCGAGCAGCGAACATTCTAATTCCTTGACGGAGGCCCATGAATATTCTGATTGATACTCCTCAGTTCTTACAGATAGCGTTGCACCGTTTTCGTGAGGAAGTTAACAGAATGTCAAAGCGTCAACAAGGATATTCATTTCTTCAGTTCATGAAAGAGAAGAAAGAAGATGGATTCATGGGTGAATGAGAAATGTACATGCAAGCTAGTGGTGAAGACAAATATCAGTCGAACATCAAGATGTCAGATGAGGAGAATGTTTAAGATAGGTTTGCTTTGTATGGATAGTGCCTATGTTTGTATTAGTAATTTGTATTGCCTATATTTATAATATGTTGATTGCATTTGTATCTGTAAATTGAATTTTCATGGATTATTGGTGTAATATGGCCAACAATGATTAAATACATCGGTACATAGATGGAAATAATATATAAGTAGATCATAATAGTTCTGTGCATAAACTGATTAATTACTAAATAGACATTGGAAATGGGAAATAACAGACACAATCAACATATTCATGGCCAACCGAACTCTCAGTCCTCATCAGGCATGTCATAGTTGGATAAGTATTTTTCATTGTTTATAGCATTGGTCCATTCTTTTAGTGTGAGTTGTCTCCCATTACCTCTGCCATCTTGGTTTTAAGTTGAAGCATGAAATGTTGGCCCAAAGATGCAGCCCAAGAGGGGGGTGAATTAGATTTTTCAATATAAATAAAAAAGTAATGCAATTACAATCAAGTTAAGTAATGGAACAGTGAATCAAGGTGCGTGTATGTGTGTGTGTGTGTGTGTGTAAACCAATAGTGCAATAGCAAGCAAGGAAAAGAAAGCAAGCAAAAATAGAGCCTAAGAATAACACTAAGATTTATCGAGGTTCATCCACAACGTGTGACCTACGTCCTCACCCTCAAGTCCTCCTTGAAAGCCTTTCACTATGCAAAAACAGATTACATAGTAGGTGCTAGTTTTCCCAAGTGCCCAGCTCACTTTTTACAAGAATTATTCCCAAACTCTAATCTTTCCAAGTGATTTTTTTTTCAAGTTTCACTCAAACTTACAAGTGTTTTCCTAAGGACACTCAACCTTACAAACCCTTACAAATGAAATGAATAAGGATTACACAAAGTATAACTCTCTTAAAGAGTAGTTATGGAAGTAGAAGATCAGTAAACGCCCCAAATTCCCAACAAAGAGAATGTTTCTTATGTGGTTCAGGAATTTTAGATCTCAATCATATGTATATCTTTTGAATCTCTTGTATTCTTCTTTTATAAATGCTGTGGGAGTCTTGGTTTTATAGTCTTGCATTCAATATGGACGTTGGAGGTGGTTGGAGAAGCATTTAATGCAAGATCAGTTGAGCAAAACATTTAAAAAAGTAGCTGTTACAGGCAATGTGTCAACCTTTTTTCTGCGTGTGTCGGCCCTTTCTGTTATGTTTTCAACTTCTCAACAATCTGTCTCAATGTGTTGACCCATTCATGGAATGTGTTGACCTTTTTGTGTTAGTCATCAAAACTTAGTCCCAATGTGTCAACCTCTTTGGAATGAGGAGTCGACTCTTTTTGGACCTTCTCCAAGACTTCTAATCTGGACCAATGTGTCGACCCTTTTTATAGAGAGGTCGATTCCTTTCTCTTTGGCAAATTCTAATTCAGCATACTGTCTCAGTGTGTCAACTCTTCTAAAGCATGTGTCGACCCTTTTGCTCAGAGACTTTAACTTTACAAGACTTTTTTAATTCTTTACAGAACTCTTCAAGCTATTCAAAGATTATCAACTTGGGACTTCTAAGGCTTGAGACATCTTCTCCAAGGCATGTAAATACTCAAGAAAACTTTCAATCACCATGGCTTCAAACATTCTTCCAAGTCTTCATTCAAATACTCAAAAAAACTTTCAAGACTTGTGAACACCTTCACCTAATTTTTGTCTTCTTTGAACAGCTTCAATCTCTTCGAGATGGAATCATTCCACTTTGATTACTTGTAGGGTTCTTCAATTAGCATCACTTCTTCCATTGATCCAAGACTTCACCAAATCTTTATGAAAACTTCTAAGACTTATGAGATGATCTTTTCGTATCATTCCATCATGCTCTTCCATTCTTCATTCCTTCTTGACAAGCCTCAACATATAACTAGTGTAATGTGTGCCAAGTGTCAAGCTTCAAGTCATTTAAGAGTAAACTAAGTCTGCACACTAATTAGAATCATTAAATAACTTAATACATAGTTTTATGATTATCAAAATCAAGGCATGGAGTTAACAATCTCTCCCTTTTGATAATGACAAAACCTTAAGTTAATATAATCAATAATATAAACATCAAACTCAAAATCCAATTAATTTAAATGATGGAGGTTGAAGATATATATCAGAAATTTTTACTCCCCCTTTCTTGTGTAATTGATGTTTTATTAGGGTTTTGACTAGCTTCTACTTTCTTATATAATATAAGCACTTGGTGCATTTCAACCATAAATAATTGATAAATAATAGAAAATAGTGTATTCTCTTGCTTTTGGTGCTTGATCCTAAAATACCAATCCTAAAAACAAATACTAAAGAGCAATGTATTCTCTCTCCCTTTTTGTCAACTCATCAAAAAGATAGTCATAAATCTAATTTAAAGACAGGTATGATAACAAAAAATCTTAAAATAAGATTAATGCTAAGAAAAAGTCAACAATCAAACCAATCAACCAACCAACAACACATCGTTGAATGAACATGCATATGTTAGACTTTAATAGAGTTCAAGATAGTTATAACAACATTCAAGTATTACATATAAAAAGTTTTGAGAATGTAACAACATGTACAACAAAATGAAAATGTGAATGCGATGATGCTTAGGTGTGTAAGCATCCCATTTTTGCTCGCTCGGCAATCTCCGACCCGACCGGATTCGGTTTCCAACATCACAACACATGCAGGTTTAAGATGAGCCTTTCAATTTCCAATCCATCCAACTGGTCGCTTCTCGGGTCCACAAGGATCCGCTGAAGCCTTAAACACTATTATTCCAGGCAGTTTTTCGAACCAGGCGGTCCCGGAAACCAACGCCATCCAAGTAGCTTCCCGAGATCGGGCGATCTCGGGGACTAACACCTCATCAAATTCCAGATGGTTCACTTTTGGCGCCTACTAGCCCGCTAATGTAGAATGTCCGTCATTCAGTAGTTCTCCGGGACCAGGCGTTCTCGGAGACTAACACCACCTTTCCAGGTAGTTTTCTAGGACCAGGCATTCTCAGGAACCAACACCACCCTACAAGTAGCTCTCTAAGACCAGGTGTTCTTAGAGACCAACACCGCACAGGTAGTTTTCCGAGACCGGGCGGTCTCGGGAACCAACACCTAGGTCAACACCGGCACCTGCTAGCCCGACTCGATGAAAAATGACCAAATCTGCCCCTTGGGCCTCCGGACACGTTTTGGGAAAGCTCAAAATCCCTCAAAACGACAAGTCCATCCTTCCACAATGTTGTCAAACCATCAGGCGTCCCTTGCACACCATTTGGTCTGAATCCGATCCTATTCCGGCTCACTCTGGTCAAAATGACCATTTTGCCCCTGAACGACACGAACCCCGCTGAACAGCGACAAACTCTCTCAAAACCATCCCTGAACAGCCCTACACGCCTAACACAATATACCAGACCATTCCTGACTATTTCTAGCCAACTCCAGTCAAAATGACCGTTTTGCCCCTAGAAGCCCAAAAATGCCCCGAAACAGCACCGGCATTGGGATTTCGAGCGAGAGTTTCACCACGCACCCTTGTTTAACCCCAGGAACACCCTATGACACTAAACTCACACGACTCGATAAAAGTTCCCGGGAGCGCCTCATAGAAGCTCCGCTTAAATTGTCTTTTCTCCCGATTCCCTGATTATTTCGCACCATCAACTGATTTGAGAAACGCGTAAATCAGGGAATTCTCGAAAGCTCGTCCATAGATCTTTCCATCGATACGGTTCGATTGAATAGATCGCTTCCCGAAGCCCTCCATCATACGATGCGAAAACTATAACTTCCAGCAACCCTTGGAGTGTCTCACAGACGCTCTGCCAAGGTTGACTTTTTCTTCGATTCCCTAATCAAAACGCACCATCAAACGACTTGAGAAATGTGTAAATTTGGGAATTCTAGAAAATAGTTCCAGTGTACTTTCCATCGGAAAAGTCTGATCGAATAGATTGCTTCTCGAAGGCCTTGATCACATCAAACGAAAACAGCCACTTTCAAACACACACGGAGCGTATCACAGACGCTCCACAAAAGTGTCCTTTTTGGCACGCTTCCCAAGACGATATCCCACGCTTCTGAACATAATCCAAACTCTTCGAAAACATGAAAGTTCATCGGATGCACTAGGAGAACATTCCAAGTGCGACCGATTCCCCTGGAACCTTCCCGGTTGGCTCAATTATCGAGGCAAAGTTTGGGCGATTCTTCCCGGTGATGGAGTGTATGCTACATGCGCATGGTCTGTTCTAGATTGCCTATAAATAGAGGCCTCCCCCCTTGTATATTCCAGGTCCGAAATTGATACGAAACTCTGCTGAAATCACTCCAGAAACTCGAATCTCCACATATATTCCTCCCTTCCAACACTTAAGTTAGATTCTACCTCTCCTAAGCCTATACACTCCATACACAAAGCCTCATACACACTTATACACTCCACTCAAGCCTCTCAAGCCTTCTTGAAGTCACTCAAGCTCCAATCAAGACATCCATTGAAGATTACAAGAGTGTTGAAGGCAAAAGGTCCTCCTTTTTATATTTGTGCTCTCCCCTACTCTTCTCTTCTCCCTCCTAGCCTACTTAAGCTATTCTCTATTTTAATCCCCATCTTCAACCCCCCTTTCTTGCATGCTTGAGCCAAGAGGGCTCCTAGATCATGTCTAAAGGAAAGCAAGTGAGAGCCACCGTGTAGGGGGATCTCTCACTAGCCTACTTTAAGATGATATGGCCTAAGAGCCCTTTGTTTGTATGGTGAAGCCTAAAAACCTTGTATGTGAATCATGACCCCTTGCATATTGTTATTTTGATCATGTCTTGTATGCTTGGCTTCATTTTATGTTTATTACCATATTCCACAATGCTTACATTGCTCTTAATTTCATGACATTTCCAAGTTCTACATGTCCCTCAAAAGTTGTTCCAAGAGTTGGCCTCTTGAAGTCTAGAATGAAACCTTAGGAGTCATGCCTTAGAAAGTCCCTCTCAACCCCCTAATTCATACTTTTGCATCATTGTATTTCAACTTGCATGAAGGTTGCTTTCAAACTCCCTAATTTTCAAGGTTTCCATTCTCTCAAGTTTAGGGGTTGGAATGGCCCCATGGAACCCTCTCTTGAGTGGTCTACCTTTTTATTGGCCATATAAACTCTCTCTTAATGGAATAGTTCCCTTGAAAAATAGTTTTCAAAATCCTTCCCCAAACATGATTTCAAAAATGCATTCTCTCCATCTTTGCATAAAAATGATCTTCCAAAAATCATTATCATTATGTTGAATTTTGACCTTTATTACTCTTGCCAAGATATTGGTTATAATGGCCGTAAGGAAACCTTCATTGGAATGGTCTCCAATCACCAAAAATATAAACCATATTCTTGGCTAGAGTCAAAATTTTCATGAAAATGATCTTCATAAAGATTACCAACCAAAGTCCATTGCATATCATGTTATGTTTTCAAAACTCTTTCCAAGAGTGCATCAAAACAACTTTTAAGACCATTCTCCAATCTAACCTTAGGTTAACTTGACCCCAGTTACCTAACCCTAGGTTAACTTGACTCTAGTTACCTAACCTTAGGTTAACTTGACCCTAGTTACCTAACCCTAGGTTAACTTGACCCTAGTTACCTAACCTTAGGTTAACTTGACCCTAGTTGCTTGACACTAGATTAACTTGACCCTAGTTACCTAACCCTAGGTTAACTTGACCTTAGTTACCTAACCCTAGGTTAACTTAACCCTAGTTAGTTAACCCTTAGTCTTTTTAACCTTAAGTTCCCCCTAACCCTAGGCTAACCCAACCAAGGTTAATATACTTCAAGTTTCCAACTCTTGAACCCTTTTTTTTTTTCAAATGATCATTCAAACTTTCAAATTATCCTCTTAACCTATTCTTCCAAAACCTCCTACCCCATGACTTCAACCCAACTCCATAAACTCTTCAAATGATCTTACATTCCCTCTCCATGGCCTTTTCCAAAAATGTTTTCAAAGGGTCACAAACCTAAGGTGTCCCTACCCCTCTCATGGTAAGGGATTCCGAGGACAAATGATAAATCAAGAACAACCTCTAAAGTTGCCCATGTTAGGGTTCCAAATACTTAGCCATTTTCAAAAATCGCTTTCAAAAACTAATTCACCAAAACATTCTAAAGGCATGCCTCCAAGGTCTTCAAAACAATACTTCAAAAACACTTTCAAGTTCTCTTGACTCATGCCAAAGCATTTTTCCAAAAATCCCTCAAGTTGATCCCGAAACATTTTCAAGAAACACTCCACCATTCAATTTCAAGTCAAAACTTCCAAGACCACAAAGAGTCTTCAACTTCTAAAGACCCCAAAGTGTCTTAAACTTATCCAAAGACCTCAAAGTGTCTTAAACCCTTCCAAAGACTTCAAAGTGTCTTAAACTTATCCAAGACCACAAAGAGTCTTTAACTTTCAAAGACCTCAAAGTGTCTTAAACTTTCTCAAAGACCCCAAAGTGTCTTCAAACCTTCCAAAGGCCTTAATGCCCTTATTCTCTGTCGGGCTCTTGCCTGAACTACGAATGACCTGATTCTTGCCAAATGAGATACGTAGGCAACCTAAAATGGTGCGGTCATAACTTTTATTTCAACCCCAATCCATTTTTCAAAAAAAATTTCAATCAATTCAAAGTTTCTATTCCAAACTCTTTCAAAACCTCCATTATTTTTAAACTTCTTCCAAAACTTGCATCATGCATTATTCATCCAAAAAGTGATGACCAAATCCGTTTTTCAAAGTACTAAGGTGGATATTGAGTGGACAATGGTAACCGGTTATCCTAGTGAGTGAACCAAGGGTGATTAGACATGTAGGTACTGAAAGAACGGGGTAGGGTGATGATCTTAAGATATCTTCCCTACACGTAACCAACCCCCGAACCTTAAATTTCTGTTTTCGAAATACCAAAATTGAGTTATTTTCAAAAAGGGCTTAAACATTCCAAAAGGTTGCCAAACAACCTATTTTTCTAAAAACCCACTCTTGGGGGAGATTTTAAAAACCTTTTTCAAAAACTCAAAGTTTAATCTTTGGATTTACGCTTAGTTTTAGGTGCCCTAACTCACCTTTATCAAGTTAGGTGGCGATTTCTATTTTTCTAAAAAGCCCTTAGTCAAATCAATTTTCAAACCTAGTCGCACTTGTCCTTTTAGGAGGATGAGTTCTAGCGACAGAGTTCTGTGCTTTAGGGTCTCTGAATCGAAAGAACCTTGGACACCCTAAAAACCGGGCGCGACAAGGTGTTTTTAGGAGATGGAAGTGAAGATGAGGATAGATCAATAGGGGTTTCTTTGGTGTTGGAGAATCTCTTCCCAGTTTTTTGTCTTAGCCCATATCTGTGATAGGTTTTTGTTGAAATGGATGAGGCTGGGAGATCAGATTCAGTTTCTGAAGGGGAGTGGAGGTTCACATTTGCTGGTGTGTCTTCTCCTTGTTCTTCCTCTGCTCCTTTTGCTTGTTCCTCTCCTTCTTCTTCTACTTTCTCCCCATCTTTTCTTTCTTCTTCACCCTCTTCTTCTCCTTCTCGTTTTTTTTTCTTTCTTCTTCTTCTTGTTTTTCATCATCTTCTTCATTATTCTCTTGGGCTACAAACTTTACTGCTAGAGAGTTTAGAGATTAATAGTCCATGCCAATTATTCTTTTTATGTATCCACCAAGATGCTCAGTAGAGAGATTAATAGATCTAAGTATATCCCTCTTTAATCTCTTATTGTCATGTGCAACACCCCTCACCTTGGTTTCTATTGCCTTCAACCTCATAGCTCCATTGTCTATCTTAGCATCAATTTTGGCAAATATCTTTTCATTGTAATCTTGCATTTTTTTCAATGTTTCCATTAAAGACATTTGTTCTGAATTGCTAGTTAATGCCATGGGAAATAACTCCATTGCAAAACTTGAAGTCTCACCCCTTTCAACTTATTTCCCCTTAGTTCTTAGAGTGGCACTTCCACTACCACACTTCTCCTTTTTTAGAACCCACATCTTTTTCTCATTATCGTACTTATATCCCATTCTAGTTAAGAGTTTTCTTATTATACCCATCATAGTTGGGATTGGCACTTCTTTTCTTTTTTCTTGTCAAATCCACTTTGAAATGATTAAAGACCTCAGTCAAAAACATTCCATAAGGTAGGCTGAATTTGGTGTTAGAGGCTATGATGATATGGTCAAAAATAAACATAGGGATGTCAATTTTGGTGTCAATTATATATGCCCACAAGAAAAACAGTTTCTTTTCAGAAATATACTCAAAATTTTCACCTTTAGGCATAAACATGGTACATACAAAATGATGAACAAGTCTCAATTCTAAGGGTAAATCACTTGCAATAGATTTTTCTTTTTCATGGGTATCTTCACCATATAGAGCGGATAATTAGTCATTTCTATTTACATCTTTTCTCTTCTTTTCTCCTCAACTTTCAATTTTTAGAATTTTGCATATTACTCCTTTAGTGAGAGTAAAAGGTATCCCTTTCACTCTACTACTCATAAAAATGCCCAAGTAATTCATGGTAAATGTCCTCTTTGATTGAAGTCATGGACTTCCAACCCAATGCCTCAAACTTAGATTCAAAATCAAATTCTTGTTTTGAAAAGAATTGAAAGTCAATCCATCTATCATTTATAATTTTCTTAGAGGAGATGGATTTGATATACCTTTTGTTAGCATCATCACTGTCGAAGTAGAGTTTGTCCCTCACAATGACTTCTTCAATTTTGGTAGTCTTTGATTTCTTCCTCTTCCCACCATCCTTAGATGATTTCCCTTGATTCTTCCTTTTTTTGTTCTTTGTCACCTTTGGGGTCGACACATTTAGGGCTTTCTTCTTTTTTGTTGGTTTGATGGATTTGGGAGCCATTAGAGTTTCGAAATGGAGGTTAAAGGAGATTGAAGATCACTTGGGATGGATCGATTTTGGATATAAAGAGAGATTTGAAGGAGGTTTTAGAGAGATTTTGGTAGAGGTAGCAGTTGAGAGGTCGGTTCATTGAGTGTGGAGAGAGATGGAGAAAAACGAGGAAAAATATATGTTATGCGATAAAACATGGTGTATTTATAGGTACTGAGTCACTGACCAAAGGGGTCGACTCTTACTTCAAAGTGTAGACGAGCAATCTGTTAAAATGGGTAGACTCATTTGATATGAAGGGTCGACACATTTCAACAGAGTCCACCAAGAGTCATTTTTCAGAGTATATGGGTCGACGCCTTAAGGCAGGGGTCAACTCCTTTTATGATGAAATGCAAAAAAGATGTATGGATGGCACCTCAATGCAACACATTATTTCACAACAATTTTGAATGATTCAAGCATATATTTCACAATAATTAATCAAGATAATGGATTGCTCATTCCTAATTCTCTCTTAATCATATTAAATCTATCTTCATTTAAAGGTTTGTGAATATATCAGCAAATTGTTAGTCTATGCTAACAAAATCAAGTTTAATATCACCTCTTTACATATGAGCACGTATAAAATGATGTCTAATCTCAATGTGTTTTGTGAAAGAGTGTTAAATAGGGTTCTTAGTCGAATTGATAGCACTTGTGTTAACACATCTGATGGGGATGTGCTCAAAAGTCAGTCCAAAGTCCTCCAATTGGTGTTTAATCCAAAGGATTTGTACACAACAACTTTCAGCTGCAATATACTCAGCTTCAGCTGTGGAAAGTACAACTAAGTTTTGTTTCTTACTACACTATGAAATAAGCATATTACCAAGAAATTGACAAGAGCCACTTGTGCTCTTTCTATCAACTTTACTACCAGCATAGTCAGCATCAGAATACCCTATCAAATTAAAAGATGTGCCCTTAAGATACCACAATCTAATATTAGATGTGTGCATGAGATATCTAAAAATTCTTTTAACGGCAACAACATGTGATTCCTTAAAATTAGATTGAAATCTAGCATATAGACACACACTAAACATAATATCAGGCTTACTAGCAGTTAAGTAAAGCAATAAGCCAATCATACTTCTATATAATTTGATATCTACAGAGATACCTTTTTCATCCTTGTCAAGCTTTGTTGAAGCACTCATGGGAGTGCTCAATAGCTTTGTATCCTCCATACTAAACTTCTTTAGTAAGTCTTTGATGTACTTAGTTTGGTTTATAAAGATACCTTCCTTTGATTGTTTGATTTAAAGTCCAATGAAGTAATTGATCTCACACATCATGCTCATCTCAAACTCACCTTGCAAAGCTTTTCATTAGTTAAGCCAAATATAATGTCATCCACATAGATTTGCACAAATAACATGTCATGATCATTAACCTTTATAAAGAGAGTTGTATCAACCTTTCCTCTTGTAAAACTATTTTCAGTCAAAAATTTGCTCAGTCTTTCATACCAAGCCCTTGGGGCTTGCTTTAAGCTATAGAGAGCTTTTGTAAGTTTGAAAACATGATTTGAAAATAAAGAATTTTCAAAACCAGGAGGTTGTTCAACATAAACCTCTTCATATATAAAACCATTCAAATATGCACTTTTTCCATCCATTTGATAAAGTTTAAAATTTTTGAAACATGAAAATGCAAGCAACATTCTAATAGCCTTTAATCTAGTTACAGGTGTATAAATCTCATCAAAATCAATTCCCTCTTCTTGAATATAGGCTTGAGCTATAAGTCTTGCATTGTTTCTAACTACAATTCTAAATTCATCCATCTTATTTCTAAACACCCATTTAGTTCCAATTACATGATGATATTCAGAACTAGGAATAAGGTTCCAAACCTCATTCCTTTCAAATTGGTTTAACTCTTCTTGCATGGCCAAAATCTAGAATTCATCATTTTCAGCATCTTGAAAATATCTTGGTTCAATTTGTGAAAGAAAAGCAAGATGCATACATATATTTCTAAGAGATGATCTTGTTTTTACCCCTTGTGATGGATTACTTAGTATTTGCTCTGTTGGATGGTTGTGGACAAATTTCTAGTCTTTTGGCAGCCCTTCATTCACATCTTGTTCTCTTGAATGAATGTCTTGGTTTCTTTCTCTTGTGATGGAACTTTATCTTGAGTTAGATTGATGTTCAACTTGTTCATGCTTTGCTCCATATCATTTACATCAACACTTACAATATTTCTAAGCAAAGAGTTTAACTCATCAAAGTTAACATGAACTGATTCTTCAACAACCAAAGTTTTCTTATTGAAAACTTTATAAACCTTGCTATGTGTGTGGAATAGCCAAGAAAGACACCCTTATCAGATTTTGCATCAAACTTACCAAGGTTGTCCTTATTGTTATTTAACACAAAATATTTGCATTCAAAAGCTCTAAAGTATGAAACATTTGGTTTCTTTATTTTCCAAAGCTCATATGGGGTTTTGTTTAAAAATTTTCTCACCAAAGCTTTGTTTAAAACATAGCAAGCAATGTTAACAGATTCAGCCCAAAAATATTTTGACAAATTATTTTTACAAAGCATTATTCTACCCATTTCTTCTAAAGTACTATTTTTTCTCTCAACAACCCCATTTTGTTGAAGAGTTCTAGGTGTTGAAAATTTTTGTTCAAAACCATTCTCATCACAATATATTTCAAAAGGTTTGCAATCAAACTCACTAACATGGTCAGTCCTAATTATTGTGATTGTAAATCCTTTTTCATTTTGAACCTTCTTACAGAACTTGGTGAAGAAAATAATTGTTTCATCCTTGTGAGCTAGGAAGAATGTCCGTATGAATCTTGAGTAATCATTAATAATCACAAGAGCATATTGCTTACCACCTAGACTTAAAAGTTCTAGTTTGTTCAAACAAATCCATATGCAATAGTTGTAGTGATCTAGAAGTAGAGAGCATGTTTGTAGATTTAAGAGAGATTCTAGTTTATTTCCCTATTTGAAATGCATCACACACATTGTCTTTTTCAAATTCGAGTTTGGAAAGACCATTCACTAACTCATTTTTTTCAAAATTTTTGAAAAGAGTGCTCATTTTTTTTTTTTGGGGTCATGCACTTGAAACAACAGCATACATTCTAAACTTGGTACCATCTAAGTCAGTACTTGTTACTCCCATAGAACTGTGGAATGGGCGCAAGTCTAGTTTGCGACACGTTTGGATATGGGAGAGTCCAGCACACGTGCCGAAAGGAAAAACAGATAAGTTGGAATCGAGAACAGATGTATGTTTCTTCGTTGGGTACCCTAGAGGAACGAAGGGTGGTTTATTTTATTGTCCTAAGGATCAAAAGGTCATTGTTAGCACCAATGCCTGATTTTCAGAAGAGGACTATGTAATGAACCACAAACCTAGAAGTAAAATTGTTCTAGAATAGCTGAGAGGAGATAGACCAACACATACTTCTTCATTACCTTTAGTACAAGAAGAAGCACCACAAGACAGAGTCATTGACATTCCACTGCCTCGTCGTAGTGGGAGGAATGCTATGACTTAAGTTGATACTGAAGCGCAGCGTGCAAATACTGTCAACACATTAGTTCCACAACCAAGGCATGATGATAGTGCACAAGGATCGAAATTAGCAGATCAATCCACTCGTAATACACAGACGCCGGTCGTGTCTCGTCGTAGTGGGAGGGTTGTACACCAACCTGATCGGTATATATTCTTGGGAAAGTCTTATGATAGAATCCCTGATGAACTAGATACTGAACCCAGAAACTACAATGAAGCACTTCAAGATAAAGACGCAGAACTTTGGATAAAGGCTATGAAATCAGAGATGGAGTCCATGTACTCTAATCAAGTCTAGAATCTTGTAGAACCACCTAAAGGGATACAACCCATTGGATGCAAGTGGATCTATAAGAAGAAGAGAGGGGCAGACGGGAAGGTGGAAACCTTCAAGGCTAGGCTTGTTGCGAAAGGGTTCACTCAGAAAGATGGGATCAACTATGAGGAAACTTTTTCCCCAGTAGCTATGCT